>CM044445.1:108863530-108889204 GCA_024363595.1 Xenopus borealis
GCAAGAGATGTAAAAGCTCAATATTTACTTAAATGTATATACTAGTTTGGTAAGATTCTTTAATATGCCACTTAATTTGATTTGATCTGTTGCTCAAGTATTCATTTTCATGGGTATAGTTTTCCTTTAATACAGGGGTGGTTCACCTTTAAAGGAGAAGGAGAGGCTTAATTAATCTTAAGAAAGGACTATATAAATACACCAGTAAACACACCAGTAAAAGTAATGCTGCTCTGAGTAAAAAACAAAAAAAACCAAACACATTTTCTTTCCTTCGATTGTGTATCAAACTTCAGCTTAAATTTGCAGGGCATGGGCTTGAGCATGCTCATTTTGCTCCTCTCTCCCTCCCTCATCACTTCCCTACTGTAATCTGAGCCCAGAGCTATGAGTGAGCAGGGAGTGACTCCGGCAGGAAGTGATGTCACACCAACCTAATATGGCAGCTGCAATCCTAAACAATCAGAGAGCTTCTAGAGTTGTTTACACAGGTGTGGAAATGCATTCTACAGAATACATGTACTGTTCTAGCATGCATTATTATGGCTAATCTGCTGGCAATAAACTGCTCCTGTAGCTTTCCTTCTCCTTAAAATTAATTTTTAGAGACAGATTTACTAAGGGCCAAAGTTTAGAAGTAAAATAACTTTGATGGTCAAATTTTTCGAACGAAAATGGGCCTATTTCCTTCAAATAGGTCTATTTTTGATTGAATAATAAAACTGAACGATTCGAACGATTCTCAGCATTAGATTAGATTCTTAGAATGCTTGGAACTTAGAAACTTAGACTTAATTGATAGGAGACTCTATTGAAAACACAGTAATAAAGTAAAACTTGATTTATTAAAAACATTTATTTTGATGACACCAGGGCATGTATTCTGATTATATGACATACTGTAGTACAACAAATTGTCTACAAAAATAAACATTTTACTGTTATTTTGATAAATTTGGTTTTCTCAAACATCCTTATCTTAAAATTAAATGAAAGCAACTAAGTCCTTATATTGTGCTGCAGGTCAGGAATTAATTAATATAAATGGGCACACCCCATGCTACAGCTGGGAAAACATCATGAGCATCACATTGCAAGAATGAAATTAAGGAACAGTGAATAATACATTTTCACCAATTGCTGAATCTTTTCTTGGACTCTCTTCCACTACTGAGTGGATGTAGAGAACATATTTATAGTTAGATGAGATTAGATTTTGGCTAAATAAACTCACTAAACTAAACTAAACTTCCCACAAGTTAAAGAAGATCTAAACCCTAACAAAAAGTGACTAAAAATGCCATATTTTTAATACAGAACTTATTGCATCAGCCTAAAGTTTCAGCTTGTCAATAGCAGCAATGACCCAGGACTTCAAACTTGTCACAGGGGGTCACCATCTTGGAAAGTGTCTGTATCCCAGATAGATTTCCAAAGCTGATTTCCTTAGTATATAGAATTGACATCATTACGAAATCCACACTGGTTTAAGGTGAACTAAACCCTGAAAAAGAATATGGCTAAAAATGCCATATTTTACAGATGAAGCCACTTTGGATTGTGCATTTGATACAGAAAAACTTAACTCGTCCATTCATACATCCCATCCAATTAAAGAGTTCACTATTGAAAACAATGGTGCTTTGGTATGCTAATGAAAAGGTTAAATGCATTAAATTATTTAAGTTAACTTTAGATAACACAGTTTCTTCAATCAACTCACAAATCCCAGTGGCTGCATCTGTATATACAGAATCTATTGTGCCAGTCTAAAGTTTCAGCAGCAACGATCCAAACTTGTCACAGGGGGTCACCATCTTGGAAAGTGTCTGTGACACTCACATGCTCAGTGGGCTCTGAGCAGCTGTTGAGAAGCTAAGCTTAGGGGTCATCACAAATCATCAAGCAAAAAATTAGGTTGTTCTGTAATATAAGCTCATGCTACAGGGCTGATTATTAAATTCTGATGCTAGTTGCACTGGTTTCTGTGCTGCCATGTAGTAATTTTTAATGACTAATCAGCCTTATATTGTGACTGTATTTCTATTACACTATGGGGCATATTTATCATTGGTCGAATTTCAAATGAAAAAAAAAATTAATTCGACTGTGGGAATAGTGGGTGAAGTAAAATCCTTCAAATTCAAATTCAAAGGATTTTACCGCAATTCAATAGATCAAATTGGAAAAATTTGATCGATCGATCAATCCCTTGAATCAATCGATCAAATTTTTTTTATTTGATCAAAAATAATGATACCCAATTCGGCAGCTTGGTTCTGGCGAACTAGGTGGTCGAATAAAAATTTGAAGGGGAAGTAATTCGACCATCGAATAGTCGAATATTCAAATAAAATTTTATGAGACAAATTATTCGAATTCGAATATTCGATGGTCGAATTTTAAAAAAATTTGATCGAACTTTGAATTCTTCATGTGAATTTAGTAAATCTGCCTCTAAGTGTAGTATTAATTATAGTTCAAAATATCTCCACATACAATCTTACACTCAAAAGATTTAAAATATTGGCTTTAAATGTCTTATCTGTCCATGTGTCTGTTCTCAGTCCTACTCTGTGTGCTTTCAGTGCTTGGAACCAGTCCTGTGCCGGCGATCAATCTCTCTGTGAACAAGATTTCCAGCTCTCTCTATTCACACTCATATCTCTGTTTTTCATATGTTTAAATCCCTCCTCTTCCATTTCAGCTGCCACAGGTCAGAAGCAAATTACCAAACTTTTTCTGGAGGGATCACCATTAAGTGAAAGCACACAGAATGGGACTGAGAAAGGACACAAGGACAGATAAGAGCGAGGATACAGATATATTGAAACAAAGGGTGATCCCTTGTAACCTCATCTCCAGAAGTGCCGCGGGTGTTTAGTGGGTGTTTCTAATCTTTTTATCTTGTAAATCAAAACTTCTTTCTGTTCCTATTTTTTAAGATCTAATACCACTAAAACTTGACCTTTAAAAAAATGGGCCTCTGATTGTCTCTAGTTATATAGTGTTTTTTTTATTTTATATCTGTTAATATTGGAATGATCCTTGGCAAAGCTTTAGCCTCCTTGATTTTGTTAAAGTTTTCTTTATATTTTTGTTTCTGAAGGCATAAATGAAGGGATTCAAAAGAGGAGTAATGACAGTATAAATAAGGGCAAGGAATTTGTTATAATGGGTTCCCTTTGGCACAATATACACAATTATAGCTGTGATATAAAACAAACCTGCTACAGTGAGATGGGAAGAGAGGGTGGAAAAGGCTTTCTGTTTAGATTCAGCACTGTTAATCTTCAAAATGATGATAATTACATGGGTATAGAGTCCAACAGTTCCTATGAATGGGAGTACAGCTGCAACAATGGCCCCAAAGTTTGTGACCACTAGAGGGATAAATGTATCTGAGCAAGCCAGGGACTGCAGAGGATAATAATCACAAATGAAATGATTTATCTCCTTAGGCCCACAGAATTCCATATTGGCTGTTAAGACTATGGAAATTGATACAGTGATAATTCCAACAATCCATGGTAGAAATGTAAGCTGCACACAGAACTCCTGGGTCATAATAGCAGAATAATGCAAGGGTTTGTTAATAGCCAGGTCTCGGTCAAAAGCCATGACTGCAAGAAGGTAACATTCTGCTGTTCCCAAAGTAGAAGAGGAAAACAACTGTATGAAACATCCACTGAAGGATATGCTCTTCTTATCTGCAATGAGGTTAGCTAGAAGATTAGGGACAATGCAAGACACATACATTATTTCCAGCACAGCTAATTCACAAATAAAAAAATACATTGGGGCACGAAGTGAAGGTTCAGCTATAACTAGAATAATAATGACAAAATTGCCAAACACACACATGATGTAGACAAAAAAAATCACAAAGAACAGAGGTATCTGCAGCTGATATAAATCTGAAAAAGCCAATAATATAAACTCTTCCACTGAAGTGTTATTGACTTTATCCATCAGGCTTCCAAACTGTATCTGTAAGATACATAAAAAAAATACAGCTGAATAGTCATTATTTTGTTCACATATTACATCTATGAAGATGTGCATTCATCCAGGTCATGATACATAGTATCTAATAGAATTTAGCCTTAAGTAACTGAACTTTCTGAATGTTTCAGTTGAACAAAAGAATACTTTTGGATGAGGGTGAAATTCAAGTCCATTACATTAGACCTCATTGGATACTGTTCACTTATTACATTTTGCCAGAATTTGTAGCCCTTTTTAAAAGCAGCTTATTAGCCCATTTATGGGACTTCCCCAGTGGCATGCATGTCCAAGAATCAGATAGTGATCTCATACCCATTTACAATCATAATTTTACAAGCTGCCAGTTAATTGATCCCACCTAAATGGGAACAGCGTCAGCTTCCAACTCAACTTAAAGGAGAATTAAACCATCCACACTTAAAAAAAAGCCCCATCTATCACCCTAGATCAGGAACCTCCAACCTTTTGAACCTCTGAGCAACATTCAGAAGAAAAAGGAGCTGGGGAGCAACACAAGCCTGAAAAATGTTCTTGGGGTGCCATACAAGTGCTGTGATTGGCCATTTGGTAGCCCCTATGTGGATTGCCACTCTACATTAAGGCTTTGTGTGGCAGTGCCTGACATTTTAAAATAAGCACCTGCTTTGAGGCCACTGGGAGAAACATTCAAGGGGTTGGAGAGCAAAATGTTGCTCACAGGCTACTGGTTGGGGATCACTGAGGTAGATAGTCCCCTCTTCCTGCTTCCTACCCTCATAGTGCAATATTCCAGAAAGTGTCCTTGGACTGCATGCTCATTTATTTATGCAGAGTAGCGCAGCTGTGCTCACTGGAAGCAAAAACAGCTTATTGGGTTTATTTAATTATTACAAGATTTTCTAGTAGACTTAAGGTATGAAGTTCCAAATTATAGAAAGATCCATTATCCGGAAAACCCAAGGTTCCCTACAGTCTGGATAACTGAAAGGAGAGTTGAATTTGGCTCACCAGAGTCTTTTTTGGCTTGATTCAATGGATTATCCTGTATTCGATATCCCAATTATTCTTTATAAGTTGAGTTTGTTTGTGGAACAAGTCCAGAGGGCCAAACTTGTCTGCAGTGTACTTTATTGGGGCACAGTCTGGATAACTGGTCCCATTCCTGTCTATACTTTATGGGCAATTGTATTTAAATCACTCAGACTCACTATTTGAAAACATATAATTAGTGATGGGCGAATCTACCCTGTTTCGCTTCGCCGAAAAATTAGCGAATTTCCAGCGAAATTCGCGAATTGGCGAAAATTTTTTCGAAACAAGTCGCAGCACGCTTTTGACACGCTCATGTAGTTTTCGTGTTGCGTCGTTTTCGTCTCGTCAAAAACATTTTTTTGCAGAATTTTTGCCAGACGAATTTTCGCTGGCGTTTCGCAAATTTATTCGCCAGCGGTGAATCGCGGGAATTCGCTGCGAATTTGCCCCTGGTGAATAAATTCGCCCATCACTACATATAATGTATACTGAAAAGATTACATTACAATTCCCATTCTAATACCATTATCTGACTCTGGAAATCAATGCAATAATTTGCTTCTCCTTCATTTCTCTTTATAAGCAAGTTTCTCGTTGTGATAATGTACTTTATCAATAGGCTTTGGGTTGTGTAGTTGAAACAAATATGATAAATGCTCAAACATTTAACCAGAATACAAAGCAAAGCAGATTATTTCCAACATGTCATCCACACTCATTATAATGGCAAGGACTGTCTGCAAATCCCCAATGCAGATATATAAAAAGCACTGCTACCGCAGGAACAACAGTACAATCATTGCAGAGGGATGGGAATGTTTATTAGCTCTAATATTACATGGTTTTATTTCTCCAGCTTTCAGTCCAGCCCGTTATCATCATCCTGTTGTTGGAATTTCTTGATAAGTTATGAATATTTTTAATCATTCTGAAACTTCATTATACAGGTAGATGGTAAAATGATACACATCTATAGGTTGATACCCGGTCCATGGTATACTTACAGTATATTGTTTGTACAATCCTATCAATACTGCTGTTGTCACCCTAAAATAAACATCAACTATGAAACAATTTGCTTCTATAAAACATTATTAAGGAATTATACTTACTATAGGTCTGGGTTCCACAAAGTATGTGATCAGCTTCAGCTCAGAAAATAACACAGAGAGTCAGAGGTTCGACCAGAAGGTATAAATACTGTCTCTTGCGCTAAATACAGGGCAGGGGAATTTTGTTGCATTAAACTCAAGGGAGGAATGATGATTATTGAAGAATTAGCTCTTCCAGCAATTAATGTGTTACACCTATCGAGGGAAAATACAGAAATAAATATGGTTAAGGTGGTTAAATCATATAGGATTGTATTAGAAGCAGGACAAGGTGACTTCTTGTCCTGGGGAAGTTGGACAAAGTTGCTAATCTGGCATTTGCAGTAGCTGAAGCTCAGGCAGCAGTCTTAGTGGTAGGGTTGGCACCTTTTCATACCTCATGTTCTGGGCAGGTGGTGGGCCAGTGACTTCACAGGGTGGGCAGATGATGCTGCAGTGTGGGCAATGATGTTGGGGGCTACGACGGATCAATCTGGGAAAATCAGCCTGGTTTTCCTAATGTGGAAAACCAGGTAGACAGTTTTTACCAAAACAGCCCTTCCATAAACCAAGCTCAAACATGAAGTAGAGTGTTTATAGTTTGTAGAAAATTGAAATTTTTGTTGTTTGTCTTTATGACTCTTAAGCTAGCCAAACCATCTTGGACTGTGCTCTCCAGGGACCACCAGGTAAGGTTGCAACCTATTTGGCTTTGACCTGTACAGTCCTGTCCAACACAATTTGGACATCTTAAAAGTCATAAAGGAAAACACCACTAATTAAGGCAAACACCACTAATTTCAAGAAGTGTAAACACTCTATTTAAGTATGTTAGAGCTACCTTGTAACTGCATGTGTATGTAGGGATATAAAATACTGTAGTTAATCTTTTTGTGTCTGACATTAGGTGAGATAGGAGTGACCCTGGCTCATGGGCTGTTTCTCCATAGTTCTGTGGAGATCTGTGATAATATGGGATGTCCCATTCCCTATAGGATTAAAGGGATGGGATCAACACAAGTTTGACTTTTGTTTCTGCCTGAATAGCAGATAGGAGTGCTGGAAATCAAGAGGCTGAACTAGGCCTCTTATTCCGGACTTAGATGGGACACCAGGATCCCATGAATGAGAAATAGTTATAGATAATGATAATATACCCCAGGGGTATAAGACAAGCATGATTAGTGAACAAGGGCAACTCAATGTCTCATTGGCCTACTGCCAGGGACCACAGTGGAAAGGGTGTGGGTGTCTCCACTTCTTGCCAGCTTCATATTCAGTTGACTTGATGTGTTCTACCTCATTTGAACTTCATAGGAGTGAGTGTATTACTTCTGTTTTTGCCATTGTCTTCTGCTAACATTACAACAAGTACTAGCTGCATAAGAACATTAAAGGATAGCATGGCATCACTATCCTTTGAATGTTAGTTAATACAGTTCCTGTTAACTGGTTAAGAACCACTGGTGCCCAAATTATCAATGGTCTCTGACAATTCTAGTTCAAATACGCTCTTCCTCCACTACAGGTATATCCGCCATAGTTAAACCCGAGATCAAGGACCAAAAGAGGCTAACCCACATTTCCATCTGCCTGCAATAAATTGCAAAAAACTATGTTCTAACGTTTCCATGTATTTCTATATGTTCTACAGTAAACATTTTGCTACTGTATTCCTTTTCTTTTCCAGACAGACAGCCATTTACAAATAATCCAAGCTGGACATACAATATGCCCACATTGAGGCCAAATGATCGGAACACAACAATGGAAAATTCATGCCTTTGGGACAATGAACGCTACAGTCAATGCAGTCGTTGTCCTGATGTGTTTTTAAATATTTTATTAGCTGGGTGATTTTTGGCTAGTTATCATCCAGTTTGTAACTTTCAAAGTGATTCAATCAGAAGATTAGGTGATGTGACCAAGTATCTTCTATAAAAAGCATAAAAATGTATCAAAAATGAAATAGCCTTAATCCTCAATACATACATAAGTACATTACATATTGGAGTGTTTGGCTTGTTGGAGTGAAGTAGTTTCTTTAAAAAAAGACACTACTACTACTAAAAGCCTTTGGGTTTTCTGAATAACTTTGAGCACTTGATTTCTCCTTATTACGTAGATCACTTAATAAACTATTGATGATTGTTATGTTCATTTATTTGAACTATTAATGGACAACCATTTAATGCACTTCAAGGCTAGACTTTTGAATTTCCCTCTGGCATTTGTCTTTCCAATAACAGCCTCCTGAGGACTTTCATTTTGAACCCTTGAAAAACAGCTTTGTTCAAACCATGATTAGACTGATTTGTCAGAAATCAAATTTACATTTTTTTTTTTTGCCTAACTTAAACTAAAAAAACTGATCATAAAAATGTTTTGAAAAAACTTTACAGTAAAATCTAAATTTTCAATGAACCTTTCAAAGTTTGAATTATTCTCAAAAACTTGTGTTGAAAAATTGTTGGAATTTTGCTAATACAATTCTATTCACTTTTCCATCCCCAGCTCCTAGATGCCCAGGCCTGGATTTGTGACGAGGTCGCAGAGGAAGTCACCAGGCAAGGGGAAAGGGGAGAGGATGGCACTGGCAGGGAGAAGGGGAGGGGGGTTGCACCTGGAAGGGGTTTGGACAACAATGAGGGGATGAAGCCAGAAGAGTAGGGGCGAAGTGCAGAGCTGGCCTGTAGATGCCACATTTTTATAGTAAAGTTTTTTCACTAAATTAATCTCACAAATTTAAATTTGCAGTTTTTTGATGCAAAGAAACTAGAATTGCTGTAAAAGCTGAATTCAATTTATCAGAACTTTGGCCCATTGTGTACATACTGAGGGACAAAGTTATCCTGCTTAGATTTCAACAGGTAGAAAACAACAGCAAAATCTGATATAAGCTTCAATGGACGGAAGCAGTGGATAAGGTCAAGAAATGTACTTAATGCAGAATGATTAAATATCTTGATTAGAAATTGTTTCTTTCTATGTAAGGCAGGGCTGCCATCGGGGGGGACAAGGGGGACAAGTGTGCAAGTGCCTAAACCATGCTGCCTCCTTCTGATGTCCTGAATGCGGAAGTGCAGAACAGATGCAAAGTCCCTAAGTGGAGGAAAGACCCGAAGTCACAAAGGAGACGACACTGAAGTCCTGAACCGGTAAAAAGAAACAAAGTCACAAAAAGAGCTGACATTGAAGTCCTGAAGCGGCGAAAAAACCAGAAGTCACGAAAACAGCTTTAACTGAAGTTCTGAAGCCACGAGTTCAATTCTACTGACACCAATGTGGGTTTTTTTTCTAATCCCCTGGTCACCAACGTTTTATTTTAATACTCTCTAGGTCCCTGCACCAATTTTTACTTTTAACACCAATTTTATTTAACTTATAAGGGGGCCCTGGTGCCAAGGTTTTTTTTTTTTTTAAATATTATTTGGGGCACCAAATTTTTTAACTTGTAAGGGGCCAATTTTATTTTTTAACTTATAGGGGGGCCCTGTTCACCAATATTTTTTTTTAACTTGCAGGGGGCCCTGACCACCAATTTAAAAAAAAAAAACTTTTATGGGGACCCTGGCACCACAGTTTTTTTTTTTACTTAGAAGGGGGCCCTGACCATCAATAGCTTTTTGTGTGGGGGGGTTACATTTTTTAGCGCTGATGTCTGTGTGATCTTTTAACTGTGGTGTGGAGTGGGTGTGATCTGGGGTGGGACCTGGCTGGGCAGGGCCCTGTGTTGGTGGCCCTGATGTAAGGGTACAGGTAAAAATTTTCTGTGAAGAGGGTTGCAATAACCGCTGCCACTTCAAGGTCATCACATCTTAATCTTGGGGTTGAATCAATCTGAAACTACCACTTGAAAAAGTCATGTTGTTGGTGAAACATGAACTATGAATTTCAGTTGCAATATGCAAAATGTTGGCTTGTGGTGTAGACGTGGCTTTGAGGCAAACAAACAGGAAACTACTTATTTTATGTACTACAGTATTTAGACATATTTGAATGTATTTGCCACATGCTTTAAGTCCACACAACAAACATAAGCTTCCAGTAGTCATTAAGCATATGAATATTAAACAGCATAATCTGTATGGGTGGAATTGTCTAATTTCTATTTTTGCAGTCAAGGAGAAAAGTATTTGCATAAGAATATTACCTTGATCTCTGCTTGCACAAAAATACATTTACATATTTTTGGTTAGGGCAGTGATCCCCAACCAGTAGCTCGTGAGCAACATGTTGCTCTCCAACCCCTTGGATGTTACTCCCAGTAGCCTCAAAGCAGGAGCTTATTTTTGAATTCCAGGCTTGGAGAAAGGTTTTGGTTGTATAAGAACCAGGTGTACTGCTAAACAGAGCCTCAATACAGGTTTCCAATCCACATAGGGGCTACCAAATGGCTAATCACAGCACTTATTTGGCACCCCAAGAACAATTTTCATGCTAGTGTTGCTCCCCACCTCCTTTGTCTTCTGAATGTTGCTCACGGCCTCAAAAGCTTGGGGATCCCTGGGTTAGAGTATGGTTTACATTGCTTTTGGTGTCAGCAACTAAGATACAATTTTATTATTATTATTGAGTACAAAAGCACATTGAGTGGGTAATAAGTCTGTGAGTGGATTTTGTAGTGTTCAGTTTGTGACACCCTGCAAGGTCTGGCCAACCCTATATAAGCCAAGTATTTAGCTGAAGTGTTTAGTTTGGTAATATTCATAAGGTCCATTTTTGGCCAATTTGGTGACCAGTGTACTGAATCATTTGTGTGATCTCCAAATCCTCTGAGCAATTTAAAACAAACTGTCTGTCTTCAGAAGATCCAACCTGAATACCTGGGTAATTACTTTTTGCGGTGACAGAAGCTTCTCAGGATCTCCTGAATATGGAATGAGCAGCTTTATCAAACAAGTAGACACAGATAACGTAGTTAGTATAGTATAGTTTTATTATCTATTTACTTAAACTACCCTGATGTTATAATTCAGCTGTCTTATATCATTCACATCTTAAAGACCATAGTATAGAAAAAGATACAGATAAAACAGAGTTTAGTGACACACAAAATCACATTCAGTTTTATTTTTAAATGAAAAAAGTGGTAGTTCCACAGTCAGTGCTAAATGCACCGTTTTTGGTTTACAGTTGTAAGTTCAATTGTACCAGTGGCTGTTACAACAGCAAACAAGCTTTTTAAAATAAATTTGTGGTAGACTGAACAAAACTAATTGATCTTTGGTTGCTATGTATGGACTTATATTACATCCTACAAATCAGTACAAATGTTATGTCTACCTGGCCAAAAGTAACCCACATGATACTTGAACCTTAAAGGGATTCTGTCATGATTTTTGTGGTGTAATTTTTATTTCTATGCAACTGCTTACACTGCAAATAATTCACTATACAATATAAAATTTAATTTCTGAACCAACAAGTGTATTTTTTTTAATTTATAATATTGGTGTGTAGGCAGCCATCTCAGGTAATTTTTCCATGTGCTTTCAGAAAGAACCAGCGCTGCTTTCTGGCAGGCTGTTGTTTCTTCTACTCAGTGTAATTGAATGTGTCACAGTGTGACCTAGATTTTACTGTTGAGTGCTATTAGATCTCTCATAGATCTACCAGGCAGCTGTTATCTTGTGTTAGGGAGCTGTTATCTTGTTACCTTCCCATTATTCTGTTGTTAGGCTGCTGGGGGGAAATGGACTTCAGTGCAGAAGTCTGCTGGAGCAGCAAAATTAACTGATGTGTTAAAACAAAAGCCAATACCTTAATATGCTGCAACGGAGGTGATCCCAATTTATTCCATTGTGCTACCAGACACTGCAGTTGCAATGAAACGTTATAAACAATAACAGTCCCCATGACAGTTTTCCCATGACAGTATTCCTTTAAATGAAACAGTATATAGTATTACATAGAAGGTGCATAAATAGTAGAACTGATACAGCATGTGCAGCTCTCTTTGTATGCTCCTTGTCTTTAAAACACTTTCTCAGGTTCAAAACGTAAGATGAGAAATAAAATAAGTAAAAACAAATGGGCCAATAGAATATTATGAAGTGCTAAACTGTACTGTACTAAACAGTATAGATAGGAAAAAAAACACTACCAGTTAAATATACAAGGAGAATGTGTTTTCTGTCTAGCGATGAGCAAATCTTTTCACCAGCCATGGATTCACTCCAAATTTCTGCATTTCATATCTGCAAATTTTTTCAACAAAACTGCTGCAAAAATTTGCTGTGTAAAAGTTTGCAGAAACAAAAAAGTCACAGAGAAAATGCAAAAAATGGCCATTGACCTAAATGCAGTTACACGTAAAAAAATTGTCACAAGTAAAAATATATTGACTTCAATGCATTTCGCAATTATTTTGCCATTTCGCAATTTTTTTTCTCATTTTTGGTGAAGCTAAATGGAACAGAAATGCTCATGACTATTTCAGTCTAGTTAATATTAATATTATCCCTGGCAAAGATTTAGCCTTCTTGATTTTATAAGTGTTTTCTTTATATCTTTGTTTCTGAAGGCATAAATAAAGGGATTCATAAATGGGACAATGATAGTATATACAAGGGCAATAAACCTGTCATAATTGGTTCCCTTTGGCACAGTATAAACAATTATAACTGTAATGTAATACAAGCCTGCTACAGTGAGATGGAATGAGAGGGTGGAGAAGGCTTTCTGTTTAGATTCGGCACTGTTAATCTTCAAAATTACAATAATTATATGGATATAGAGTGCAACAGTTGCTACAAATGGGAGTACACCTCCAAAAAAGCCCCCAAAGTTTGTGACCACTTTAGTTATAAAGGAATGGGAACAAGCCAAGGACTGTACAACTGGGAAATCACAAAGGAAATGGTTGATCTCATTAGGACCACAGAATTCCAATTTAGCTGTGAAGACTGTGGAGACTGCTATATGGATAAATCCAACAATCCACGGTAGAACTGAAAAGATTACACATAACTCCTTGTTCATAATAGCAGAATAATGCAAGGGCTTGTTAATAGCCAGGTCTCGGTCAAAAGCCATGACTGCAAGAAGGAAACATTCCGTAGACCCCAAGGCAGAATGGCCAAACAATTGTATGAAACATCCACTGAAGGATATGCTCTTCTTATCTGCAATGAGGTTAGCTAGAAGATTAGGAATAATGCAAGACACATATATAATTTCCAGCACATTTAATTCACTAATAAAAAGGTACATCGGGGTATGAAGTGAAGGTTCAGCTATAACTAGAAGAATGATGAGCAAGTTCCCAAACACACACATGATGTAGACAAGCAAAATGACAAAGAATAAGGGAATCTGGAGCTGATATAAATCTGAAAAGGCCAATAAAATAAACTCTTCCACCACAGTGTTATTGGTGTCATCCATCAGGTTTCCAAACAGTATCTGTAAGATAAATACAAAAAATACATCTGTGTTCATCTTATAATCCCCATATTGCACTTTGCCACAAGTTATAACCCCTCCTTTTTATGGCCCTGTCAACTTCCCATTCTTTTAGCAAAGAACTGCAGTTAAAATAAATATCTTTATATTCAATATATATTTTGCCACAATTTATAACCTCATCATTTATATGGTCTCATAAAGGGCCAAGTCATTTTATTTTTTTCAGCCAATAACATTTCTCCATTTGTCTTTGTAATTGTTTCCAAAAATCATGTTTTGCAGCCTACTTACTGAGCCAGTGCCATTGTTAGTATTGATTTTTGACTGACTAATCACTCAGATGCATTGGCAGATGTTGTTTGATTCACAAACAATGAGTGTGTTGACATTGAAAATATTGTGAAGGTAGCCATAAATGGACTGATAAAACCAACAGTATTGCAATACAGAAACGGGATTCGAAAGAATGGTCAGTAAATAGGCAATGGGCAGGACAGACAGCGATTAAGAAAGGTCAGGGACAGGCTAGGTCAAGAACAGGAACTAGTGTAAATAGACCTACCTGAGCAATGTGAAAAGGGAATATGTGTCTTAAAATGAATATGAACTTTGCTCCAAGAGGGATAACGTCAGATGCAGAGGCACATCAGACGCAAATCAGCGTGCAACGAAAACTAACATGGTACACGACCCAGCAGAAGCAATACAATGGTGTTTTCACACTTGCCTGAAATCAAATATCGATCTCATACCCATTAATGACTTTTATATACCAGGCCCCAAAGCCATTCATTCCACTTAAATGGAAACAGCTAAATGGAGTACTCAACATTAGACATTGGAAATATGAATGTAGAAATACTGAAAATAATTTGAAACCTAAAAATACAAGTTACATCACTGTGAGACATTTCATGATTAATTACACAGGGAAAACAAAGGTACCCATTGTGAAAGACCATAAGGAATATAGTGATGTATGTGATGTGTATATAACGGCTGTAACTACTCAATAATATGAGTGGAACATTCCTCTTTCCCTCATCCTCTTCTTACTCACCTTTACAATATTTTCATCCTCACATACTCCCTCACCCAATCTCTTCAGTCTTTTCACTTCCTTCAACAACCTACTATGAGTATGTACTAGTGATGGGCGAAACGGCCGCATTTCGCTTTGCCGAAAAATTAGCGAATTTCCAGAGAAATTCGTGAATTTTTCTCCGATTCGCGAAACGAGTCGCGCGTCGATTTTGACGCGCGTCGCGTCGTTTTTGACGCGCGTCGCGTCGATTTTGACGCGTCACGTCAAAAACGACGCGCGACTCGTTTTTGCGCGGCGAATTTTTGATGGCTAATTTTTTTGGCCGTTTCGCGAATTTATTCGCCAGCGGCGAATCGCGGGAATTCGCCGCAAATTCGCCCCTGGCGAATAAATTCGCCCATCACTAGTATGTACTGCTTGATTCTTTCTGTATCTGATTAAAAAAATAAAGATAAAAATTATACTTTATTTGAATATTTTCTAAATATTTTTCTATTTTCAGAATGTTTCCTATTTACAGAAAGAATCAAGCAGTACATAATCATAGTAGGTTGTGGAAGGAGGTTAAAAGAAGGGGTAGGAGAGGATGTTAAATTCCAGAACGTATTCACACATATATCTATGATTGATCCAATCATGGATAAACAATTGGGACCCTTATATTAATCCTTAGTTATATTCTGTGGCATTTTACCCATGAGGATCCTTGGTGTACTTTCTCCATGTACTTTTTAGGACTGTATCTTTCTATTTTAATCAGGAAGGTCATTTTTTCAGTTACGAGTGATAGTCTTTTCTTTACTGAAAGAGAAAATAATTGTCCAGCCCAGGACTAAAGTAAAGTGAGGAGTCCAGGGTTTATAGCCTTTGAGACCATATGGGGAGGTTGGACTCTTGACTTGTGGAGGCCTACAGTATTTATTATTAAAGGTAAATTTAAGTGGTTTTAGAGGTTTTTAAACCACAACTTAATTCACAAACTTTAGAACCATGAATGTCATGACACATTAAAAAATCTGAAATATAAAAGTACAATCAGAACATTTTGAAAATGTTTTAAAATGTTTGTTTTTCAAACGATTCCAAGCTAAGAAAATCTGAAAACCTCTGAGAACTCAAATGCAGAAAAAACTTTTTTCAGAATATTGTGCATGGTGAAATAACAGCTATGAGGGGATATGAGCATTAAAGAAAAGCTTAGGATGAGTACATTGGAGAGCTTTTGTTTGATAACCCATTTTATGGTAATGACTATTTTAATTACAGGTTACGATCTATTATATTGAAACCTGAAATCCAAAAAGCTCTGATATTCAACATTTGCTATTTATACTAGATTTTTTTTCCGTAGCTTCTCTTTCCATTCACAGCAACACCAACCTATCATTTTACTATTAAATATTATGAGCATCCATGCACAGAGCTCCAAATTACAGAACGACCCTATAGCCAGAAATATCAATTTCCTATACTTCACAATAACGAAGGATCATATAATCCTTTTTTTTTTTCATTTCTGTACGTTTTTCCTTGTTTAACTTAGTGTTCAACACTGCTGACTGGCACAGTGATCATTTTACCTTTACTTAAAGTCTTGAATTTTTTTGAACAGAAGGTTTAAGTTTAGCCTATCATCAAAATAAAATCTTTGTACAGGTATGGGACCAGTTATCCAGAATACTCTGGGCTTTCTGGATAATGGATCTTTCTGTAATTTGGATTGTTTACCTTAAGTCTGCTAGAAACCATTTAAACATTAAATCCAATAGGCTGAAGTTATTGTTTTATTATTACAGTGAAAAAGGAAATCTTTAAAAATCTGGATTATTTGGCTAATATGGAGTCTATGGGAGATGGCCTTTTCATAATTTCTGGATAACAGGTTTCCAGATAATGGATCTCACCTGATGAAAAAGAATACATACTCTTCAGTAAACCAGATTTGTTTTGTTCTGCATCTTTATGTAACATAATTCACTATCACTGTCTTGAGTATACTGGAAATTAATCTGTTAATTTGCTTCTCTTTATAAGCATTGTCCTCAATGTCATATTGGACCTTATCAATGATCTTTGGACTGTGGATTTGAAATAAATATGATAGACAATTAAACTGGGAGCCAGCAGATTATTTCCAACATACAATCCACACTCATTATAATGGCAGGGGCTGGATGCAAATCCCCAATGCAGGAGTATAACAAGCACTGATACCGCTAGAACAACAATACAATCATTGCAGAGGAATGTGAGTGTTTATTATCTCTAATTTCTCCAGCTTTCAGTCCAGCCCCTTATCATTGTTCTGTTATTGGAATTTCTTGATAAGTTATGAATAGTATTAATCATTCTGAAACTTCATTATACAGGTACATGTCCCTGGTAAACAGATTGTTTGTACAATCCTATCAAACCTGCTGATCTAAGCCTAAAATGAACATCAACTATGACACAATTTAGTTCTATAACAACGTTGTAAGGAGTTGTACTTACTATAGATCTGGATGACACAAAATATGTGATCAGCTTCAGCTCCAAAATAACACTGGGAGTCAGAGGTTCGACCAGAAGGTATAAATACTGTCTCTTGCGCTTAATACACAACATGGGAATTTTGTTGTATTAATTGGTATTTCCCCTTGATAGGTGTAACACTTTCATTACTGGAAGAGCTATTTCTTCAATAATCATCATTCATCCCTTGAGTTTAATACTATTAAACTCAAGGGATGAATGATGATTATTGAAGAAATAGCTCTTCCAGTAATGAAAGTGTTACACCTATCAAGGGGAAATACCGAATAAATATGATTAATGTGGTTAAGCCATATTGGATTGGATTAGAAGCAGAACAAGGTGAATTACTGAATTGCTGTCCTGGCACAGTTAGGTAAAATTTGCATTTGCAAGAGCTGGAGCCCAAGTGGCAGTCTTTGTGATATGGTTGGCACCTTTTCCTGCCTCATGTTCTGAGCAGGTGATGGACCAGTGACATCACAGGGCGAGCCAACAATGTCACAATATGGGCAATGATGGTGTGGGGCTATGACGTTCTGGGAAAATCCATAATTTGGAAAAGCAGACAGACAGTTTTCACCCAGACAGCCATACTGAAAATCAAGCTCTAACATACATACCTAAGAAGATTGTTTATAGTTTGTAAGTAGAAAATGGAAATTAGTCTTGTCTGTGCTGGATATCCAGAGGCTGAGCTAGGCCTCTCATTCCGGACTTAGACAGAAATAGTTATTGATATTTAGACCCTGTCATAGTACACCCCAGGAGTATAAGACAGGCAGGATTAGTGAGCAAGGCAACTGAATGCTCCAATGTCCTAATGCCAGGGAACCCAGTGGAAAGGGAACCAAGATATATCCCTACACCTGGATGGCATCCACTATGGTTGTCTCTGCATCTAACCAGCTTCATAATCAGTTGACTTGATGTGTTCTACCTCATTTGAGCTCTATAGTAGTGAGTGTATTATTTCTGTTTGTGCTGTTGTCGTCTACTAACATTACAAGGAGCTTCAAATGTACATTAAAGGATAACATGACATCACTATCCTTTGAATAGCTAATGACTAGCCCAGTGATCCCCAACCAGTAGCTTGTGAGCAACATGTTGCTCCCCAACACCATGTTTGTTGCTCTCAGTGGCCTCAGAGCAGGTACTTACTTTTGAATTCTATGATTGGAGGCAAGTTTTGGTTGCATAAAAACCAGTTGTACTTCCAAACAGATTCTCCTGTAGGCTACCAGTCCTCATAGGTGATGGCCAATCACAGCCCTATCATTTTGCACTGCAAGGGACTTTTCCATGCTTGTGTTGCTTCCCACCTCTTTTTACATCTGAATGTTGCTCACTGGTGAAAAAGGTTGGGGACCCCTAGACTAGCCAATAAAGTTCCTATTAACTGTTTAAGAACTGCTTATCTTCAAATTATTAAAGCACTCTGAGAATTCTAGTTAATTTAGATAGGGAAGAAAGAATAGGCACTTCAAGAAAGTATAACTGCTAAATTGTGCTTTTATTTTCCACAGAACATGTTTTGAGCTTGAGGGTCTTTGTCAATAGTTAGACTGGAAATAGATAGGAAGAATGAAAAATAGAAAGAACAATCCAAACCAAGGTAAATAGAGAAAAAGAAAAACTGGAAATAAGCCTTGATAATGAAAAGGACAGAATAGTGTAACCCATCACCTGCTTCCACCAATCCCCCTCACCTCCCCACCACAATTGTAAACAACAGTATAATAACCCAGGAGACAACCTAGGTTGATGAGAAGGCTACTAGAGGAAGAATACTAGGTAACAGACAGTGTAGATGAAAGAAAAGTAAGATTTACTAAATTGTTTGCTTGATTTGCTTGAATTGCTTTATACTTTTGTTTAATTGTTTTCCCCTCCCCCTTCTTTTCTGTGCCCCCCAAACAACAAAATTCGAATAACTAAAGATTTACAAAAAAAATTAAATACTGTAGCCTTAATCCACAAGAGGTAAATGAATTTTGGAGTATAAGTAGTATAAGTAGTTTCTTTTAAAAAAATATGCTGCTACTAAAAGCTTTTGGGTTTTCTGAATAACTTTGGGCACTTGATTTTGCTTTATAATGTAGATCACTTAATAAATGATCGAGTTCATTATCTTGAACTGTTAATGGACAATCATTCAAGGCTAATTTCCCTCTAGCAGTTGCCTTGTTGAGGACTTTAACAATTGAAAAAGTGCTTTGATTAAAACATGATTAGACCAGTTTGTCAGAAAGAAAAGTTTTTTTTTTTTTCGAACTCAAATTCTAACTCAAACAAAAAATGGATTATATAAAGATTTTTTTGAAAAAACTACAGTGAAATCACATTCTACCCACATTCTAAACCTCTTAAAGTTTGAATTAGCCTCAAAAACATGAGTTTACAAATTGTTGGAATTTTTGCTAATACAACTCTATTGACTTTTTCATGAACTCACCAGCTCCTAATTTTTATAGTAAAGTTTTTTTGCACTTAACAAATCTCAAATTTTGAGTTTGAAGTTTTTTATGCAAAAAAACTGAATTCAAATGTTCAGAACTGTGTATATATACTAAGGGACATATTTATCATGCTCTGTAAAAAGTGTGAAGCAGTAACTGTGATGTCGTCCAGAGCAACCAATCAGACATTAGATTTCACGTAAAAAACAAAAGCAAAGATCTGATATGTTGCCATGGGCAACATCACTGGTAATGTTTTACTCCATTAAATAGCATGATATATAGACTCCTATAGGCTGCAGTTTTGTTCCAAAGTGTTTTGTTTTCCACATCTTACTTGTTTTGCATGAAGTAAGTAGTGATGAAACACCAGGAGCCAGAAATAGTGAAAATGGCCACAGCATTTATTCACTGTGCAGTCACAGGATAGAACCTCCTTTCTCCTCTCCTTTTCTCTTCTAAATTTACCTGTGCAGTACTCTGGCAAGGTCATACTGCTGCTGTGACAAATAAAATTTAAAATACATAATCATATGTCCACTGTTTTGATCAAGAGGAAGACAAAGAAAACCGAGCCTGAAGCCATTAGCAATTATGCCTCAAGAGGGAAAAAATTCCTTACTGACCCCAATCAGAAACATTCCCTGGATCAAGCATTTGACATTCATTTAACCTGAATAATTACATGCAAGCCCTCTCATGGTTATACTGTATAACTGTACCAAAACCACAATATAACAGTACATGCAGGAATACATCCATCTGTGCTTATTAATAGATAATATGAGAACATAAAGATAAACTCCTAAAATTTCACAAAATATGCAAAAAAAAAGGGGTGGGAGGGCGGAATGTTTCTACCTGCTCAGAAGATAAGGAAATGAACTGCTTCTTCCCCTGACATCACATCCCTGTCTTTCTCTGCCCCCAGCGTGGTTTTTCCCTGCCTTAACTCATTCATTCTCACCAACGCACAGCTACTGTACATTTGATTCGGCCAATCTTTAAATATAAACCAGTGTAATCTGACTGCTGGTCATTCAGATCCCTTGTCATTCAGCCCCTGTGATAATAGCTCCAAGGCTTTCCTTTTACATATTTTTATTGATTGCCCTCTCTTATCCGCCACATTGTTTTATGGGTTAGGGTATGGTTTTGTTTTTATTACCTTTGGTGTCAGTAACCAAAATCATGTTTTATGCTGGAGTCTGGTATTACAGTTGAGTGGGGAATAATTCTGTATTTATGTGAATGGATTTTGTAGTGTTCACTTTGTGATACCCTGTAAGGTCTGGCCAACACTATATATAAGTATTTAGCTGAAGTGTTTAGTTTGGTAATATTCATAAGGCGCTACGAAATACGTTGGCGCTGTAGAAATACATGTTAATAAGGCCATTTTTTTGAAAAATTTGGTGATCAGTGTACTGAATAATTTGTGTCATCTCCAATTCCACCAAGCAATCTATCTAACAAACTGTCTTTCTTCAGAAGATCCAACCTGAGAACCCTGGCGTTTTGGCGTGACATCAGCTTCTCAGAATTTCTTGAAAATGGAATGGGCAGCTTTTTTTAAGCAAGTAGACATGGTAAATGTTACTTATTGGAAGGTTTCATTATCTATTTACAGAAACTATTTTGATCTTATAATTCAGCCGTCTTATATCATTCATGTCAGAGATCGTAGTGTAGAAAGATACAGAAAAAACAGAGTTTATTGGCACACACATTTACATTCAGTTTTCTGTTGGAATGAAAAAAGTGGTAGTTCCACAGTCTGTGCTAAATGCACCATTTAGGTCTACTGTTGTAAGTTCAATTGTTAAATTGCACCGGTAGAGGTACCAACCACAAACAAGTAATCCGATTATTTTGTTGTAGACTGAACAAAGCTAATTCCTCTTTGATTGCTGTGGATGGACCTAAGTTATATCCTATAAATCAGTAGTGTTTTGTCTACCTGGCCATGTGTAAATTAATGCAACAGTATTTACTATTTCACAAAAGGCACATAAACAGTAGAACTAATATGTCCATCTCTCTGTCTGTTTAAAAACACTTTTTAATGCGTCCCAGATTCAAAAAGTGAGATAAGAAAGTAAATTAGTAAAGTGGGCCAGGAGAATTTTATAAAGTAAAATAGAAGATTCTCTCCTAAACAGTATACATAGGAAATAAACTACTACCAGTTAAATAGACAACAATAATATATTTTCTGTCTAGTTAATATGACTATTATGCTTGGCAAAGCTTCAGTCTTCTTGATTTTATGAGTGATTTCTTTATATCTTTGTTTCTGAAGGCATAAATAAAGGGATTCATAAGTGGGACAATGACAGTATATATAAGGGCAATAAACTTGTCATAATGGGTTCCCTTTGGCACAGTATAAACAGTAATAACTGTTATATAATACAGTCCTGCTACAGTGAGATGGGATGAGAGGGTGGAGAAGGCTTTCTGTTTAGATTCAGTACTATTAATCTTCAAAATTACAATAATTATATGGATATAGAGTCCAACAGTTGCTACAAATGGGAGTGCAGCTCCAAAAAAGCCCCCAAAGCTTGTGACCACTTCAGTGATAAAGGGGCGGGAACAAGCCAAGGACTGTACAAGAGGGAAATCACAAAGGAAATGGTTGATCTCATTAGGACCACAGAATTCCAATTTAGCTGTGAAGACTGTGGAGATTACTACATGGCTAAATCCAACAATCCATGGTAGAACTGCAAACATCACACAAAACTCCTTGTTCATAATAGCAGAATAATGCAAGGGCTTGTTAATAGCCAGGTCTCGGTCAAAAGCCATGACTGCAAGAAGGTAACATTCCGTAGATCCCAGGGCAGAATGGCCAAACAACTGTATCAAACATCCACTGAAGGATATGCTCTTCTTATCTGCAATGAGGTTAGCTAGAAGATTAGGAATAATGCAAGACACATACATTATTTCCAACACACTTAATTCACTAATAAATAGGTACATCGGGGTATGAAGTGAAGGTTCAGCTATAACTAGAAGAATGATGAGAAAGTTCCCAAACACACACATGATATAGACAAGCAAAATGACAAAGAATAAGGGAATTTGGAGCTGATATAAATCTGAAAAAGCCAATAAAATAAACTCTTCCACTGCAGTGTTATTGGCGTTATCCATCAGGTTTCCAAACAGTGTCTGTAAGATAAATAAAAGAATACAGCTGAATATTCATCTTATAATCCACATATTGCATTTACAAAAATATATTTTTATTACACATATATTTTGCCACAATGTATTACCTCATCTTTTTATGGTCTCATAAACTTCCCAGTGATTTTATTTTTTTCAGCCAATCATATTTATCTATTTGCTTTTATAATTGTTTCCAGAAATCATGAAATGCTGCCTACTTGCTGATTCAGTGCCATTTAGCAAATTTCGACACTGCTTTTTGATTGATTGGTCACTCAGAAGCATTGGCAGATGTCGTTTGCTTCAAAAGCAGCAGGTGTGTTGATGTTGTGAATATAGTGAAAGTAGCAAAAAATAGGCCGATAAAATCTGGTAACTCAGCCCTTACATACCAAGTTCATTCCACTTAAATGAAAACAGCTTTAGCCTCCAAGAATACTCAACATTAGACATTGAATGGAAAGATACTGAAAATAATTTGTAACCTAAGAAAGTTACATAACTGTGAGACATATCATGCTTAACTTAATATTTTTATCCTCCCATAACCCCCCTATCCAATATCTGATTAAGTTCTGGGAACCTAACATCTTCCCCTACCCCCTTGCCCAATATCTCTTCCTTCTTTTAACCTCCTTCCACAACCTACTGTGATACTGCTGGATTCTTTCTGTTTCTGATTAAAACAAATAAAGAATGAAAAAAGTATATATACTATATTTTTCTGCATGTGAAAATGTTGTAAATATTTTTCTATTTTCAGAATTGTTTCTATTTACAGAAAGAATCAAGCAGTACATAATCATTGTAGGTTGTAGAAGGAGGTTAAAAAAAAAGAAGAGATATTGGGTGGAGGGTAGTGGAAGATGTTAAGTTCCCAGAACTTAATCAGACAAAGATCTTTTTACACAGCAGAGCAGAAAAATAATGAGATTAATCAGATAAAGGATAAACAATTCTACCCACTGTGTTATGGAAACCTTTTATTAATGCTGAGGGTAAATACTGTAGTATTTTACACACAATGAGCCTTGGTGTATTTTTAACATGGACATTTTAGGAATCCATTTTTTATTTTAATCAGCTCTCATGAATAACAGTGTGTTCTTTAGTAAAAAGGAAAATGAGGAGTCCAGGGATGATAGCCTTTGAGACAATATGGGATGGTTGGACTCTTGACTATAACCACATATGTCATGCCACATTAAAAAACCTGAATAAAAAAGTATGATTGAAATTTGTTAAAAATAAAAAAAAATAGTTTTTCAGACAATTACTAGTGAATCTCTGCATTGAATCGAATGAAAGAGGTCCAATAGAATCAGCACAGCTCCCATTGACTTCTATAAGACCTCAACAACTTTTAACTGGTGAAGTTTGCATTCAAAGTTTAAGAGCTTTTAAATAATATTGGGAAAACCAAAAAAATGTTGAGATTTGAGGAAAAAAATAGAAATTCGATTGTTAGTATATGCGCTCCTTAAAGAAGAAGGAATACTAAATTCCCATTTATATCTAGACTCCCTTCCATAAAAACAACACTGCTATATTTTGCTAAAAGGCAGAGATGAGAAATAAAAAGCAGAAAAGGCTTTTTCTCAGAATATTGTGCCTGGTAAAATTACAGCTATGAGGGGATATAAGCAGTGACAAAAAGCCTAGGATGAGTGCATTGAAGAGCTTTTGTTTGATAACCTGTTTTATGGTAATGAATATTTTAATTACATGTTATGATCTATTATGTGGAAACCTGAGCTTCTCTTTTCATTCAGGGCAACACCAGCCTTTTCAGTTTAGCATTTAAATGTATTTAATTTATTATCCTCCGTGCACAGAGCTCCAAATTACAGAAAGACCCTGTAGACAGAAACACCCATTTTCCTATACTTCACAATATCATTTTTTTTTATTGCTGAATTCTTTTCCTTGTAAGAACAATAGCTCAGTGTTAAACACTTCCAAATGGCATAGGGATCACTTTACCTTTACTAATCTTGAAAACTAAAACCATTTTATCCTTCTGAACAGAAGTTTTAAATTTAGCCCATCATCAAAATATAATCTTTGTACAGTTACGGGACCTGTTATCCAGAATGCTCAGGACCTGGGGCTTTCTGGATAATGGATCTTTCTGTAATTTAGATCTTTTTACCAGAAAAGCTTTTAAACATGAAATAAACCAAATAGGCTTGTTTTGCCTCCAATAAGGATTAAATATATCTTTGTTGGGATCAAGTACATGGTACTGTTTTATTTTTACAGAGAAAAAGAGAATCATTTTTAAAAATGTGGATTATTTGGATAATATGGAATCTATGGGAGATGGTCTTTCCATAATACAGTGCTTTTCTGGATAACCGGTATCTGGATAATTGATCTCATACCTGTAACTGTTTTTGAAAAAGGATATATGCTCCTCAGTAAAACAGATTCTTTAGATTCATGTAACATGATTCATTATGTAAAATATTTATTTATCTTTATAACCAAGTTTCTCAATGTCATACTGGACCTTATCAATAGTCTTTGGGCTGTGGATTTAAATTAAATATGATAGGCGATCAAACAGTGAGCCAGCAGATTATTACAAACATATAATACACACACAATTTAATTGCAGGGACTGGTTGCAAATCCCCAGTGCAGGAATATAATAAGCAAGAATACATACAGAACAGCAACATACTGATTACATAGGGATTGTGAGTGTTTAGTAGCACTAGTTTTACACAGTTTTATTTCTTTGTGTATTAGTTCAGCCCCTTATACAGTATATCATTCCTCTGTTAATGGGATTCCTTATTGTAAATATCTAAGAAATGTATGAAATCGTAATTGTACATAAACATCATCTCTCTGGCACCAATCTCTTATAGCAGTGATAAATTTGTAATGCATATTATTGTCACAGATTCTGAAACTCCCGTACATTTTGTAAATTATGTACAAG
>CM044445.1:108913597-108970494 GCA_024363595.1 Xenopus borealis
CCCGCTGCAGGACTCTATCTTAGAGTCTTGTAAATAATAAGATTCTGGTAAGCTAATTATAAACAAGGTCCACGTGCCTTTTTAAATAACTTTTATTAATAATGATATTGTTTCAAATTACAATCTACATTCAACAGTGTAACCATACTTTTGGTAACAGGGTTAAACAGGCATTTCTCCTAAAACTGATACCATAACTGCTAGGACAGTTTTGCTTTAAATTTCTTGAAAGCTTTGATGACGTCCTTATTTCTTAAAGTATATATGAATGGGTTTATCAAAGGAGTCACTACATTATAAATTAGTGCCAGATATTTTTCATAACTGCCCTGTGGTGTCATATACACAATAATGGCCGTGCTGTAGAACAAACTGGCAACCATAAGATGCGAAGAACAAGTGGAGAAAGCTTTCTTTTTACCGATGTTACTCGTAATATTTAGAATAGTAATAATGATATGAATGTAGAATAAAGTAGTGATGATAAAAGGTGAAACGATCTCAGATATTGCTGTGAAGATAACAATAATTTTGTTGATGAGCGGCACAGAGCAAGCTATATGTTCTAATGGACCCAAGTCACAGATAAAATGGTTGAGGTTTTTTGGGCCACAAAATTCCATGCTGAGTGTGAAAACTGTAGGAACGGATGCAATAGTTAGGCAGAGAATCCATGGAAAAACTCCAAGCTTAATGCACAAAGACTGGCTCATAATGGCTGAGTAGCGCAAAGGGAAATTAATGGCCAAGTCTCTATCGAATGCCATGACTGCAAGTAGGTAACATTCTGTCCCCCCCAAGGTACAAACAGCATAGAACTGTGCAAAGCAACCAGCAAATGATATACTCTTACTGTTACCAATAAGGTTAGAAAGGAGGTTGGGAACAGTGGATGACACAAAGAAATATTCAGAAGCTGCAAATAAGCCAATAAAAAAGTACATGGGCGTGTGAAGGCAAGGATCCATCTTAATGATCAGAATAATGGCAATGTTTCCAATCATGCATGTTATATATATCAGAAGAAAAACCAGGAAAAGTAAGATCTGGAACTGGTGAAGGTCAGTAAAAGCCATTAGAATAAAATCCTTATCAGCAGTTGTGTTGGTGTCGGCCATTACACCTCGGTAAGACATCTTTACAAAGATGTGTATTTATTGGCATCTTTCTGGTCCTTTAAATTCATCCCTCGGGCTGCTGAATAACATGTTGGCATTTTTGGTGAGTTTATTAACATTCTTTACAACAATACATGAGAGTGGTATTTAAGTACAGAAGAAAGTCACCTGAAAAAGAAAGCACATAAGTAACATCAAAACTACTTGAGACCAAGGGAAATCATTCACATATACAGTAACTAACATAGCTTTATATAATTTAGAACTGTATGATCATAACATGATTTACAATTTGGTGTATTATAAATCAGCCCATAAGGCCAGATATAGAGTTGGTGAGAGAAATACTGGTGAGTATCCAGAAAATGATCAATCTTTTGTCATGATAGTTGACATAAATATAGGTATGGGACCTGTTATCCAGAAATCTCAGGACCTGGGGTTTTCTGGATAATGGATATTTCTGTAAATTGGATCTTAATATCTTAAGTGTACTAAGATAATAGTTTTTGCCTCCAATAGGGATTATTTTTATTTTAGTTTGGATCAAGTACAAGCTACTGTTTTATTATTACATAAAAAAAATTAAATCACTTTAAAAAAAATTGGATTATTTGGATAAAACGGAGTCTAAAATTGTCTACGGCAGATGGCCTTCCAGTAATTAAGAGCTCTCTGGATAATGAGTTTCTGGATCCCATACCTGGACTGAACTATATCACACAAATATGCTAAATCTCGAGCTACCTTGATTTTCTTCATCTCCAATGCAGTTTTAATTTGTAGGAACTGTAACAGAACAAAGTTAACTATTTCTGTTGTTGTGTTGACAAAAGTAGCAAGAATGTGTAAACTGTTTAAGACTTGAGGATCTTTAGACCAGTAAAAGAAATTAAAGAAAAACACTGTGCATAGTGTGGTGTTTCTACAAATGGCCTGCGGGTGTCACTGTGCACATTACTTGTACTATGCACAGACACAGTACTTTCTGTACAGCTTGAGAGAGATAGAGTTCAAGTTACTGCAGTTGTGTAATGGCTGCATGAACCTGCTAATAAAGCACTAATAATACCCTTCTCATCCTCGGTTACTAAAACACAACACATAGGAAATGTCCCTGGGGTCAAATCAATTACCCACAGCATTTTAACAATGTGCTACTGGTTTTCTGACATTGCTACAGCATGTGTTAAGAGAACGGCTGGCATATTAGAGAAGATATATTTAGTAGGAAATTCATTTTTTTTACCAGTCCAGCAAGTATCTTATGATTTAGTTACTGGTGGTGCTGTCCATATAGAGCACACAAATAGTAAAGAGTCGCATTGTATTAAATACAACAGTTAATAATTCAGATTTTTCCCACAGTCCACTTATTCCATGGACCCAGGTTCAATCCCTGCATGAGGTCCTTTGGACCATATTTTAGTTTCCTGTAATTATGCACCAGCTATGAGACTGTTGCTTCCAGTTAAAAAAACAACACTCACGCTGTCCCTCCTCCAGCCCTAGAGATACAAGATATAATTAAACAACAGCATTAAAGGTCCAGTTCAGTGTAAAAATAAAAACTGGGTAAAAAGATAGACTGTGCAAAATAAAAAATGTTTCTAACATAGTTAGTTAGACAAAAATATAATGTATAAAGGCTGGAGTGAATGGATGTCTAACATTATAGCCAGAACATTGTTTTTCAGTTCCCTAGGTTTCCACTGACTGGTTACCAGGCAGTAACCAATCAGTGATTTTGTGGGGGCACATGGTTCATAACTGCTGCTTTTTAATCTGTGCTGAATGCAGAGTATTAGTTGCAAACTCACTAAACAGTTATGTCCCATGGGTCTCCCCTTAAAGTCACTGAATAACTCAGAGTTAGAGAGCTGAAAAGCAGGAAGTAGTGTTCTGTTATGTTAAACATCCAGTCACTCCAGCCTTTATACATCACATTTTTGCCTATCTGTATTAGAAACATTTTTTTATTTTGCAAAGCCTAATCTATTTACCCAGGTTTTAGTTTTACACTGAACTTTCCCTTTAAACAATATATCTTTGATATCCAAAGCAGCATATGGAACGTTGTTGAACATGTAAGTCCAACAAATTCATGAAAGCTCCTTATTAACAGTTTCTAAGAAGCGAGTTAATCAAGCCCTTTTTATTGCCACGCCTACTAGAGTCTTGAGGACATGCTCAGCTTAATCTGTGCCACAATAAAAATATACTGCCACCCAGAATAAAATGGTTCAGACTCCTCCAGAATTAAATGGTACAGTGACCCACAGCATTAATGTAACATTGAGTGATAGCATTACATAGCACAGTGATTACCAGCATTAAATGGCACAGTGGTTACCAGCATCAAATGGCACAAAAATCCACAGCATATCGGCACATTTATTCATAACATTAAATAGAACATGGTACAGTGGCCCACAGCATTAATGTCACATTGAGCCATAGCATTAAATAGCACAGTGATTAATAGCATTAAATACTGTAGCACAGTGATTACCAGCGTTAAATGGCACAATGGCACACATTATTAACAGTATTAACACAGTATTAATGGCGCGATGATCCATAGCATTAAACAGAACAGTGATTACCAACATTAAATGGTACAGTGATTAATAGCATTAAATACTGTAGCACAGTGATTACCAGCGTTAAATGGCACAATGGCACACAGTATTAACAGTATTAACACAGTATTAATGGTGCGATGATCCATAGCATTAAACAGAACAGTGATTACCAACATTAAATGGTACAGTGATCCACAGTATAATTAATGTCACATTGATCCATACCATTAAGTAGCACAGTGATTATTGAATGGTACAGTGATTACCAGCATTAAATGGCACAGGGACCCACAGCATTAATGGCATATTGATACATAGCATTAAATGGCACAGTGACACATAGGGGTTTATTTGCTAAACTCCAAATGCAAAAATCACAATTTTTTTTTTTTTTTTTATAAAATCAGACTTAAAAAAAAAAAAAATCACAATTTTTTTTAAATTTATTAAGCCCGTGGAATGAAAGTCAGAATCTGAAAATCCGGCATCTCAGACCTCCGGATATGGAGTTGGTGAGAGAAATATTGGTGAGTACCCAGAAAATTATCAATCTTTTGTCATGATAGTTGACATAAATATAGGTATGGGACCTGTTATATTTCTAATATTAAAACATAACATTTAATTTTTCACCTTCTGAAGCAGTTCTGGGGTGGGTGTGCGTCGACACCACAAAAAAAAATAACGTTTTCAAATTGATACAATTAGTTGATGCATTTTTCTGTTTCTCTGCTGAGCTAAATGAGTGTCATGAAAGGCAGCTGTTAGAATGTATACAATAGTTGTTAATATTTCACAGATGCTGTTGATAAATATAGCGAAACAACAGAGAAACACATTAAACTTTAAACTTTGATTTTGGGGGAAAATTGGTAAAAATAATTAAAATATGGAAAGCAAGTGAAAAAAGTCCATTCCTGGTGAACAATCAGAAAAGAAATGGACAGAAAAAAAAGCATTTGGAATGTGAATGACCCATTTATAGTGATGGGCGAATCTCCCGAGATTCGCTTCGCCAAAAAATTAGTGAAACGAGTCGCGGGACGCTTTTGACGCGCGTCGCATCAACTTTGGCGCGCAGCGTCGTTTGCATCGCCTCATTTTCGTCGCATGTCGCATAGTTTTTGGCACGTCGCGTCAAAAATGGTGCGCAACTCGTTTTTCTGGCTAATTTTTTGCAAAGCGAAATTTCGCTAGCGTTTCGCGAATTTATTCGCCAGCGGCGAATCGCGGGAATTCGCTGCGAATTCGCCCCTGGCGAATAAATTCGCCCATCACTACCCATTTAATATTTTGCTTGGTGCTGGGGAAATGTGACAGTGGGTCATACCGTAATCCTGGGAAAGAAATGCATTCCCAGTGACTGGCAAAAAGCAGCGATGTGAAGCAGCAAGTGGTTTCTGAAGCTGAAGTTTAATTTGTCACATAAAAAATAAAAATTTAGCCTGCCTATTTTGTACGCTTATGCATACCATATATACATATGGGACCTGTTATACCAAATGTTTAGGACCTTGGGTTTTACAGATTTGAATCTCCTCTAAAAAAAAAAACATTTCACATAAAATAAATGTACCTTCAAATAAATTGGTGCTATAGAAATACATGTTAATAATTATAATAATAGTAGTCTATCTTTTAGCCAATTCTCTATCCAGGTACAAATCACATCCACTGCCATCCCAGAATCAAGGTACCTGCTGACCCCATAAAAAGAAATTGAGTTAGTCTAGTAACTGTCGTTGTTAATGACCCGAAAACTTACAACAAATATTGCCAGTGATATTTAAACATTCAATTGTATCTTTTTCTAACAGAATAAATACAGAGGAGCTCAGATTGAGATTTGGAATATCTCTGGAGGAAAAGAGCCAGAGGAAGGCTGTTGCTGGCTGAAATAGAGAGCCTGTTAGAGAGACACAAAGAATTGTCCATAGCTTTAATTCTTTAGATGTCTAAACACTGTTATGGGCATCTGGGGTTCTTGCTATGCTTGAGGGGATAAACTTCAGGGGGTGCCTAACTCTTACCACCCCCTTTGCCATGCTTCAACTGCTTTTTAACAGGATAATACTACAAATATATTATAATCAAAGTCTAAGCTCCTTAACAGTGGCTAATAAAAGGCATAATTTGGTCTTTTGAATAAAGTAATGAACATATGGGTTATATGAAGGGTACATCCCTTTTAAGATAATCTTACCTTTTTGTCTTCCTCAATAATGAGCAGGTTGAATAGACGTTGAATACAAACAGACATACCTGTGTTATTATACTGTGTTCCAGCTAAACTGTAGCAACAAATAAATAGTACATGGTGAGGCAAATAGATGAACTGGAGAACACCCAAATTCCTAGTCTAATATGAATATTAACATATGATAAGAGAGGTATATCCATTTAATTGTGGATGTGGAAGCATTCATTCTCCTAAGAAGTAAAGGCTGCAAATCTTAAATAATGTATGCTTTATATATCTCCCTGTTAGAAGGCGTGTAAAGAAAAATTCCTGGCTGTAGAAGAAAGAATGTCACAGGGGATTTTTTTCCCCTTGAGATTAATATTTGATCTGCAACCTCTTAACTAGGAACATACTATATATCAAAGAGCAACCAAGGTCCTTAACTGTGAAATGTTAGCAGTCACAATTATTATGTATGTAGATGTCCCCATTATTTCTCTGCAAAAAGATGAATCTCCTAGGCACAAATACTCCCTTCTATAAAAATCCTCTGGTATTTAGCACCACTACTATCTATAATACCCAAAGTACTTTAAATTGTTCATATAGCCCCTATATAGGTCTTCTCTTTCAAGATAAAGACTCTTACTTTGAATCACTATACCTTAAGTCTGCTAAAATATAGATTTTTTTACTTTTATTTTTATTGATTTTGTATGATAACATAAACATGAAAACAAAAACAAATTACACGAGTTACAGATTTGCATATTTCTACTAATTTTTGTCATGTATAATGTGTAACAACACTGCGTTATTTCAAACCGACAAATATGTCTATGCCAATGCTATCTGTTCCACAGAATAATACCTTTGGTAAATTATTAAACATTAAAACAATAAACTGTTGTAGCTCTTTAATTAGTTGTATGAGGCCCATATTTATTAAAAGAAAGAAGAAAGAAAAAGGAAAACCCTGTATGTCTTTATTCACAATATATTGTTGTACTTAAAGTAAGTCTAGATGCCTGGATTCACTTGATTGCCTCGATTATCTATTATTTATAGTATTAATAAAGTGCTAGTGCATAATGTTGATATCTTAACCAACAACAATTTAGGTGTTAATCGGTCACTTATTTTGTTATTTCGTTGATTTACGCTATTTATGTGGTTTTATTGTAATTTTATCCCTGCATTATTGTTCCTTATGTATATTTAGTATGTTTAGTATAATATATGCTTTCCAAAAATGTATGCTTATCTGGGGGTCTTTTTACAATTTGGGGGTCTTACAGCACATAACGCACAGTCAGGGTACTGTTTTCAGCATCTGTGTTGGTTAGTGTGAAAATTCAAATGCATGTTTTTCATTTGGGGTCCATACATACCATATATATAATTTTATGCATATGGGCATCAAACTATTCAGTAGACCTCCGATGTCGATATTTAGGGTGATTTTTCTTTGTACATAAAACGTTGTGTGAGATAAATTCTGCAAACTGCAACATTTTTAGGCAATTTTCAGAAATGTTGTAAAAATCTCTATGTTTAGAAAAACTTTTCAGTTTGGTAGTTTGGTGTAGAATGACATCTTTATCTGTATTCGAGAGTGTACTTTCCAAAAATATATGGCTCTCGGGGGTCTTTGTGCTGTTAGGAGGGTCTTTTGGCAGACAATGGTCAGTCTCACAAAAAAGGCGAATTGGCAGCGGAGAAAATTCATATGCACTATTTTTATTTGGGGTCCGCACATGCCAGCTGCTTTGGTATATCTATGCATACTGGCCATAAAACTGCTCCTTAGACCCATGGTGTCAATATATAGGGTGTTTTACAATTGTTTGTAAGAAATTGGGTGAGATAAATATGGCCATTTGCAATATTTTTAGGCCATTTTTCAGAAATGTAAAAACAGCTGCCTTTATCATCAAATTTAGGAAAGGTTTGTGGCTTGGTGCTTTGGAGTAGAAAGACATACACACCCATTTTGGATTCAGGGGAATGTGTACTTTCCAAAAATGTATGGTTTTTGGGGGTGAACATACTTTTTTCTAGCTTTGCCCCCCTCAAAATGATGTAAATCTGTTGATTTTGCAGTACCTAACATGACAGACCATATGGGGGAGGGGTCTTCCTTTTGGGCCTTCTATATGCCAAGTGCTTTGGTACACTTATAGATATTGGGCATCATGCTGTTCAGAGGACCCCAGGCTTTTATATTTGGGGTGATCTATCTTGATACCTAAAAGTATGTGTGGAAATACGATGCTGCAGGGTGGAAATTTTGTGGTGATTTTTGGAAATGTCACCAAATTGAAAAATTTAGGAAAGGTTTGCGGCTTGGTGCTTTGGAGTAGAAAGACATGCATACCCATTGTGAATTTGCGGGAATATGTACCTTCCAAAAATGTATGGGTTTTGGGGTGAACTTATTTTTTTCTAACTTTGCCCCCCTAAAAATGAGGGAAGTGTGTTGCAGTACCTGGAAATACATAACTGATAGCTCACATGGGGTGTCTACATTTTGGGGCCTCTATATCCCACATACTTAGGTAAACCAATACATATTGAGCATCAAAATGTTCAGTGGACTCCTGGAAATTATGTTTAGGGTGTTAAATATTGGTACCTAATGATGTGTGAGAGATACAATGCTGTAGATTGGACGCTCTGAGGTAAGTTTTCAAAAAATTTACCAATTTCTACAAAAAAATTATAATTTTAGGATAGAATTGCAACTTGGTAGTTTGGCATACAGAGATATGGTTACCCATTTTTGATTCTCCAGGATCTGTTCTTTCTAATAATGGGTAGTTTTCTAGGGTAAACCTACTGTTCGTGAAATGTTTGACCTTGAAATCAGAAGTATGCCGTTTTGTGGAGCAGTGCTTTGGAAATTTGGTAGTGTATTGCTTAGAGATTAAATATATAAAAAGTGAGAAATCTCCATAAAACTATATATTTGCTATTGGCGTGTTCGAGACACACTGAACTTTCTAAATCTGCTGTGTTCTCTTTCATAAAATAAATTATGTTTCTGGGTAACCTAAAAGACCCCCCCAGGAAAGGCTTGGCAGTATATGTTCGCATTTAAGACAAAATGGCTGGTGGCAAAAGGGTTAACATAGTCTGATTCCACTGCCAGAATCATATTTTCTAATTTATGAATCTCTTGGTGCATTTGTTTAGTATAGCCTTTAATATTGGATATGTATAAGCCTCTGGAGTAGGCTTTGAGGGTATCCCATTCTATCTGAGGATAGGCAGAGCCTTCATTTATGCATTCATTAGAGTCTAGTTTAATCTAAATGTGGCTTACTCTCCATATAGATTCTGATGAGGTCATATTTGTCATTAATGATATCCATAGTGGGGATCGATCCGATACTCCTCTAGGCAGTACAGTTGCCGATATTAGGCTTTGGGTTATCTCTGGGGATCCTAAATCTATTCTAGACATGGTGTTATGAGATGCATTGTAGCAGGTAAAGGATTTTTCCCCTGGGTGTTTAAGTCACCATAGGTCATCTAAGTGTAAGGTAGAGATTCAGGCAGATAATGGAGTTGGCCAACTGGGTTGGGGAAAACAATCTATCTTCTGAGGTCACAATGTTAAAATCACCCATGAATATAAGTGGTAACATCGGAAAACTACATATCCGTTCCATAATATGAGTTAAAGGACCAGTAACATCAAAAAATGAAATTGTTTTAAAGTAATGAAAATATAATGCAGTGTTGCACTGCACTAGTAAAACTGTTTCATTTGCTTCAGAAACATTATATTGTTTATATAAATAAGCTGCTGTGTAGTATTGGCGGCAGCTATTTAAAGATTAAAAGGCTTAACTTACACAGCAGATAGCAGATAAGCTCTGCTGAACATAATGTTTTCTGTTATCCACTATTTTTCCTGTGCCATATAGCATTTTTTTCAATTTCCATCATTGCTACTCAGCTGCTTGTTTATATGAACTATAGTAGTGTTTCTGAAGCAAACAGATCCGTTTAAACAGCTCAAGGCAACATTATATGATATTTTCATTACTTTAAAACACTTTCATTTTTTGGTGTTACTGTTCCATTAACAGGTCCTCTTTGAATGGTGGGGGAACATAGATATTGATTAGCATATATGGTTTACAGAATATTGAACAGTGTATGATAATATATCTGCCCTCCTTGTCTGTAACCATTCTGTGCAGAGTAAAAACACATGAAACACCCCTAGCGTAGTTGGAGTAAATGGAGTGATAGGATGTTGCAATCCATGGTTTCCGCAGGAAAACCATGCAGAAAAATCACATGCGGTTTATCCTTCTTTAATACCTGGAAAAACAAACTAATTGTTACTGCATGTAAGGTAGGTGAAAGCAATCCTTAGGGTATCCAGGTAGAGGATGTCATTGCCCTACAGTTTTTGCCTGGGTGCTGAAGAATTTCCCAAATATATCTCCATATAAAAGAGAAAAAGAGCGATAGTGTAATAAAGTGGTAAACAAAACCTCCCTCCCTACTCACCCTGCCCCAACTTGAGCAAATTGATCTCCCAAACTTATGAGCCATAGTTTGCTCTGTTTCAACAAGGAGGTGGGATCAGAAGGCTTTCAATTCAGTTCTCTGATTTAAACCTGGTATCCCCAAAGTGTCAGTGAGGTTATATTATGAGAGGTTAGCTCCCATTACAAAGAAAGAGGAATATACTTAGCTGCTGGGTCAGGACAACTCCCGTTATTGAAGTAAATCTGTTAAGGGTCTCCGGCATGGGGGAGCTTGGTTGCTGTGGGAATGAGGCTGGTGGGGTTGATGGCAGTGCCTCAATCCAGGTATGTGCCTCCTCTAGGGTGGTGAAGAAGTGAGTGTGGTAGTTGGCTACCACTCTCAGACGAGCTGGAAATATCATGGAATAAGGAATCTGTCTTCGATGTAGCTTTTCTTTGACAGTGGTAAACATTGTTCTTTGTTTCCAGACCTCCGCAGAAAAGTCCAGTTTGAAGGATATTCTTTGGTTCTCGAACTGAATGTTCCCAGCTTTTCTCGCTTCTTGAAGGATTTTATCTCTATCCCGGTAGTTGAGCACCCTTGCAATAATAGGTCTTGGCTGTGCACCAGGAGGAGGCGGTTTACCGGGTACTCTGTTTGCACGTTCTATGACAAAGTTGCCAGAGAATACAATGGGTTGAAAAATTTGTAGTAGCCAGCGTTCCAGAAAGGTTTCCATCTGCTGCCCCTCTGCTTTTTCTGGTAAACCAATGATGTGAACATGTTCCGTCTTAACCGGTTTTCTACATCTTCAGCTCTCGCTTCCAAAGTTGCCAGTCCATGGGCTGCGTCTTCCAGACGGACTGGAATATGATGTACCAGGTCAAGGTTCCTTATTTTTTGTACATCCTGTCTATTATATTAAAATCAATTTATCTCATCTAGTCTGTGTAATCATCTGCATAATCTCTAGCAGATTAGGTTCTCTTGCATTTGGTAGTATATCTGCATCACTGGACTATCGGTCTGTGTTTCAGTAAAATTGTTGGGACTAGCTGAATTCTGCTGTGTATCGATACTTACACTTTGTGTCTTCTGCATGTGAGAGATGGGATCTGCCATGGTCTCCTGGTCTGGATTGGGCCTTGCAGCGCCATCTTGGGCGTAATATGCTGTGTCCGAGGGTCTAGTGTCCGAGGGTCTAGTATCTGGCTCGGGGACTCTTGCAGGCGCTGCTGCACTTCGGTACTCACATAGCGTGTCGCTGTTAGCCACAGGCGCTGGTGTGTTCTCATGATCCACTCCCATGGACAGGAGTTGCGATGTTCGGGGGTCTATTTGCGGGGGCAGTTAGCACCGTGTTCCCCAAGTCGCTTCCAAATTGCAGCGTTGTTGCAGATGCTGGTTCTTGCTTTAATAATCCCATAATCCAGATCTTTCAAGATAATGAATATCTAGTGACCTTTGCCTGTACTTTTGCAAATAATATTTAAATTTTGAACACAATTCACTGTGTGCTATGGAAACGAACATCAGGGAGGATGGAAGACTTTAAATAGTGATGGGCAAATCTATCACGTTTCGCTTCGCCAAAAAATTTGCACATTTCCAGCGAAATTCACGAATTGGCGGAAAATTCGTGAAACATAGTTACATAGTTAAATTGGGTTGAAAAAGACAAAGTCCATCAAGTTCAACCCCTCCAAATTAAAACCCAGCATACACACAACACACACCCCTACACTCTTTCACATAAACCACATGCCCATAGCTATACTAACTGTAGAGTAACACTAGCGCACTTCGGTACTCACATAGCGTGTCGCTGTTGTATTAGCCACAGGCGCTGGTGTGTTCTCATGATCCACTCCCATGGACAGGAGTTGCGATGTTCGGGGGTCTATTTGCGGGGGCAGTTAGCACCATGTTCCCCAAGTCGCTTCCACACCCCTACACTCTTTCACATAAACCACATGCCCATAGCTATACTAAATGTAGAGTTTAGTATCAAAATAGCCTTTGATATTATGTCTGTCCAAAAAATCATCCAAGCCCCTCTTAAAAGCATCAACAGAATCAGCATCACAACATCACCCGGCAGTGCATTCCACAACCTCACTGTCCTCACTGTGAAGAACCACCTACGCTGCTTCAAATGAAAGTCCTTTTCTTCTAGTCTGAAGGGGTGGCCTCTGGTGATCCTCTTTATGGGTAAAAAGGTCCCCTGATATTTGTCTATAATGTCCTCTAATGTATTTGTAAAGTGTAATCATGTCCCCTCGCAAGGACCTTTTTTCCAGAGAAAACAACCCCAACCTGGACAGTCTACCCTCATAATTTACAGATGAAGTCACTTTGGATTGTGTGTTTGACACAGAATAACTTAACTCAGAAATCCCATTTTTCCCACTTTTCCCACAGAATATTTTGTCACAGCATCCCATGCAATTAAAGAGTTCACCATTGAAAACAATGGTGTTTTGGTATGCTAATGAAAAGGTTAAATGCATTAAATGAGTTAAGATAACTTTAGATAACACAGTTTCTTCAATTAACCCTGAGTCATGACGCATTTAACTCACAAATCCAAGTGGCTGCATCTGTAAGTCTTCTATCCCTCTAACCATCCTTTGCACTCTCTCCAGCTCATTTACATCCCTCCTAAGGACTGGAGTCCAAAACTGCACTGCATACTATAGATAAGGTCTTACTAGGGATCTATAAAGAGGTATAATTATGTTTTCATCCCTTGAGTTTATGCCCTTTTTTATGCAGGACAGAACTTTATGCAGGACAGATGACGCACCTCTCGTTTTTTTTTCAAACCAGCAAATTTTCGCCAGGCTAATTTTCATTGGCGTTTTGCGAATGTATTCGCCAGCGCCAAATCACAGGAATTCACCACAAATTTTCGCCTGGCTAATAAATTCGCCCATCACTGACTTTAAACAATAGACTAATATTCTGAGGCAAGTTACATTTGTCCTTTATTTTATATTTAGTGATTTGAATGGGAGACTGGAAGATGAATAGGAGAGGGTCTATAGAGAAAGATAAGGATATAAAAGTTACAAAAACAACTACATTGTAGTCTCAAAGGGCAATATTTATTTTGGCAGTCGGGTCAGTGACCTCAATTTAAAAGCTCAAAAGACAGAAAAAGCCAAACAATTTGGAAACTATTAAAACATGAAAACAAAAATGAAGACCCATTCAAAAGTTGATAAAAATAGGACATTCTAAAACATTCTTAAAGTAAATGTAAAGGTGAATTACTCTTTCAAAGGCGAAGTAAAACATAACTAAAGAAGTAGCTAGAAATGTTTTACATTATGTTTTGGACTTCTGTACCAGCCCAGGTCAACCACAGCCCTTTAGCAGTAAAGATCTGTGTCTCCCCAGTAGATGCCCCAGTAGCTCCCCATCTTCTTTTTTGCTGATTCACTGATTCACATGCTCTGTGCTGCTGTCACTTACTGAGCTTAGGGACCCACTCACAATATACATGTAACATGTAATAAACTTTCCTTTGGGTTACTATCCACTGGTTTCGGTACCCATGCAAGGGGTCCAACTCTCAGCAACTCCTGGTAGGCAATTAATTAAACTCTTTATCCTCAGGTGGAGTCCCCACTTATGGGGGCAAATTCACTAAGATCTGAAAATTTGCTAGCGTTGGCTTCGCCAGTATTCGCCGCACTTCGCCAGACAAATTTTCGCCAGCGCTATGCAAATTCACTAAAGTGCGAAGTTACGCTCAGGTCAGTGAATGGTAGCGTAGTTGTGCTAGTGTTACTTCGACAGTTACGCTAGCGATGCCTAATTTGCATACGGCGGGAACTTAAGGATAGAAATATAGTCACAATATAAGGCTGATTAGTCATTAATACAGATAATTACTACATGGCAGCACAGAAACCAGTGCACTTACCACCTGAATTTAATAATCAGCCCTGTAGCATCAGCTTATATTACAGACCAACCTCATTTTCTGCTGGATAATTAGTGACGAACACTAAGCTTAGCTTCTCAACAGCTGCTCAGAGCCCACTGAGCATGTGAGTGTCACAGACACTTTTCAAGATGGTGAACTCCTGTAACAAGTTTGAAATTCTGGATCATTGCTGCTATTGTGAGAAGATGAAACCTTAGGCTGGTGCAATAAGTTCACTATATAAAATATGGCATTTTTAGCCATATTCCTAATTAGGGTTTAGTTCTCCTTTAAAATTGAAATAGGAGGCTGAGTGAATTTGGCAGTTAAAGCAGTGATACTAGGATTAAGAGAGTCATCAGTAGGACTTGATGAGAATGAAATTTATAGAAAAAAGTCTGATAAAAGACAGTTTGGTGAGTAGTGTAATGCATGGCAGGTTTGGAGCTGTTTGGGTCTGATATGGGGAAGTTGCAGTGCTGGGTTGGAAAAGTAAGGGTTATTTTGAAATCAGAATGTGGATAGCTTTGTTGAATAGCAAATATGGAGAACCCCCCCCCCAAAAAAAAGTCACTACATATGGACAGTGATTTCTGAATCATGTTGTAGGAAGTTACTAAATAAAGGCACGGAAGGACTAATATATCTACTTACAAGTCCTGTGTTCTACCAAGTTTTTAGGTCTTTGTCCACCTGCACCAGTTACATCTTTCCAACTTTTAGGGTTAGTTCACCTTTACAGTTCTATTTACAGATCGTCTCACTAGTCTATAGTATGCATACATGTTCTCATGTATCCATTGCATCAGCTCAAGGTACTGTAAGAGTATAGTTAAGTTAGGAATTTCACTATACTGTGCAATGGATCCCTGTGGAAAGAAGTTAATATGGCACTCAGTGGGAAAGCACGGCTGGTTGGTGTATTTTTTACTGAAAAGGGATGGTGGGATGATGAGTAATCAAAATTCTCGAAAGCTCTGTGAATTTCACTTTTCTTGTCCCTTAAACTTTTATCAAACTGGTCTACAGCTTGACTGTCACAGTTCTAGCTGTTTACAATATACTTTTTACTAAATAATAACATGTACAATTTACAGTAATTTATAATTTTACCTACAATATCAGTGATAATTGTTCAGAATATAATGAACTAATTGATCCAGTTATTATTGTAGCCATTAGCCATCATTAAAGGACTTTATTCTTCCTAATTGCCACAACTTCAAATTTGTCCTATTTCTCTTCTGTGGATGACTCCTAGGGTGGTTGTCTTTTTCAATAATACTGTATATCTGCAGCAACAAAGGTTGTCTTTTTATTATAGCTAGTGATAATATCTGGGGGAGATTCACCCTAAACCTTACTGTAACTGAATGGTTCTGAATCAATACATTTGAAACGTCTGAATTCCCTGTAATAAGGCACCCCATAAAAAGTTCTTGGAGAGCAACTTTTATAGGCTCTGAATAGGACAAAGTCTAGAGACAGCCAGCAAAAACATTGAATACATTCAAAATCTAAAAGCATCGACTGAGCCAAAATGTCCTAATATAGTGGAATTTAACTTGACAGCAGTGATTAGAATTGAGTTGGACACCAGCCTGCAGTTAGATAATAGAAACTAGAATTTAGATATCAATGTTTATTTTAAATATTTTTTATACCATCTCCATGTCAGTTAGTTTCAAACCATGGACCTGCCGCTGTTTCTGCCACTTGAGCAAGAAGAAGAGGCAGTGTAGTGGCAGCTTGACCCTGACAAATTGCCTTTTGTGAAGCTGCCTACATGTCAATCTTCCCTGACCCATGCCCCCTATTCAGCTGTGGGCAAAAGCTTTTTTAAGGGCAATTTAAGCCCGCTTCCCCAAGCACCTGATACTCGATCATTAGCCATTCTGCCTTATCCTAGCCATGTCGTGAAGATCTTGTCTTGATCTTGACATAACTCTGATCATGTCCCTGATCTGGTAACCCTGTTCCTGTCCTGTCCCATTTCCCTTTGATTCTGACTCCCCGGTTTGACCTTGGCCTATTTCTTGACTCTACAAATCCTCTGCCTGTCCCAACCTTTCACCTGTTCTTGGTTACATTTTTCTGCCGCTCGCCATTGGCCATTGGCCTGTTTAAGAACTTGTTCCCTGCCTGTCAGGATCGCGCCGCCCGGAGGCTTACCTTTAGCTCCGGGCTGCGCGTCCTCTCCTGTCCGGCGCATATCCACAATGGCGGCGCCCATAGCCGCCACGTGGATATGCGGCGCCGGGTAGTGACGTCATCGCGTCACGCTTGACGCGATGACGTCACCGCGCTCGTTTTGGCGCGAACTTTGAATATTTAAAGGGGTATTGAACGCCATTATGGCGCCCAATTATAGGACCATACTGCTATTGTTCCTGGGTATTGTTTATTGTTCCTGATATTGCTTTTTGATCCTTGTTCCTGTATTTTTGATCCTGTTTCCATTTTTGTTCCTGTTTTCCTGTATTTTGACCACTGCTTGGACTTTGTTTATTTTTGTTCCTGCAATACACCTTTTTGCTTGAACCTGCTGATTCCTGCCTGATCCTTGTCTAAGCTACGTTATTGCACCCCTAAAAGCTTCCTCCTTGGTCCACTACTTCCCCTGGGCGCCTAACGAAGGCCAACCCGTGACACTGCCCTTAATTGTACTCATCTGCAGAGGTCTATACCAGTTTTTTTTCTTTCTTAAAAGTGTTCATTACACAGCACATTGACCTTTTAATAAGTTGTGCTCTTAACTTCTGACTGTGCATGGGTATTCAAGGGCAACAGTGGCCTGTAGCCGCAGGGCAGCCTAGGGTCAATAAAAAATAACAAGGTAGACTGAATAAAATAGAAGTCCAAAGAGAATTCAGAGATGGTGCCAAGACCAGGAGCTTTCATTTCACCACCAGAAACCATCTATATAGGAAAACAATCAGGGGTGAGGATGCCCACACATGTAAGTAATTCAGACAAAACACTTGTCACTGTACATCATTCACATGTGTAGTTGAATATACCATCACACATGGTGGCACAGAAATTTCTGCAAGTCTGTATCTTGTACCAACAATGCCATTGCAAGGAATCACCTCCTCTGCTGGACCACTGTGCAAGCAGAAGTTATGATGTAGCTTCTGTATATTGTCCTACTGACACATTAGTTGAGGTTCAGATTTAATTTAATTAACAAAAATCTGCTTTAAAATGGTCGTATTTAATTTCTTGAGTGATTTTCTCACATCTTTATTTCTAAAAGTGTAAATGAATGGGTTCAGCAAAGGAGTCACAACAGTATAAATAAGTGCAAGGTATTTATCAGAATTGCCTCCCTCAGGTGTTATATACACAATGATGGCTGAACTGTAGAACAAACAGGAAACTATAAGATGTGAAGAACAAGTGGAGAAAGCTTTCTTTTTGCCCTGTTCACTCTTGATAGTTATTATAGCAGCAATGATATGTATGTACAATAAAATGGTTATTATAAATGGCAAAACAATCTCGGATATTGCAGTAAGTATTGCAATAACTTTGTTGGTGAATGGCACAAAGCAAGCCAGGCTTACTAAGGGGCCCAAGTCACAAATAAAATGGTTGAGTATCCTTGGACCACAGAATTCCAGACCAGCAGTGAATATAGTTGGGACTAATGCAATAGCTAAGCAGGCGATCCATGGAAAAAGTCCAAGTTGAATGCACAAAGAGCGTCTCATAATAGCTGTATAGTGCAAAGGATCATTAATGGCCAGGTCTCGATCAAAAGCCATGACTGCAAGAATATAACATTCTGTTCCTCCCAAGGTACCAAGAAAACACAATTGTGCAAAGCAACCAGTAAAAGATATACTCTTAGAATCACTAAGGAGGTTGGCAAGAAGACTTGGGACAGTGGTTGAGACAAAAAATATTTCTAAGGTTGCAAACACGCTTATAAAAAAATACATGGGGCTATGAAGACAAGTGTCAGTCTTAACCAAAACAATAATAGCAACATTTCCAACCATACATATTATGTATATGAGAAAAAGGACAAGGAAAAGCAACAGCTGGAACTGGTTGAGGTTAGTAAAAGCCAGTAGTATAAAGTAATGTACAGCAGTCTTGTTATTGCTTTCCATTGGATTGAATAATGAAAACTAAACAGGAGGCTCTGTTTGGCAGTACACCTGGTTTTTATACAATCAAACTTGCCTTCAAGTCTGGAATTCAAAAATAAGCATCTGCTTTGGGGTCACTGAGAGCAACATCCAAGGGGTTGGTGAGTAGCATGTTGCTCACGAGCCATTGGTTGGGAATCGCTGGTCTACACCATGGTAATTTTAAGGTGAATTATCCCTTAAGCATTTACATTTATTAGGAGTGCTTGTGCATGGTAAGCAATGGAATGATCATTGAGTGTTTCAGTATTACAGCTTCAAATTAATGTCTTACCATATTTCTACAGGGCAACAAGGTGTCTTATAACTAGAATGTATATTAGATAGATGCCTGAATGTTCTGAAAATATCAAAAAAGTTAAAACTTTATTAAAGGGATGTGAAAATAGAACACATTGCAAGTAATAAAAAAACAGAACAGTGAATGCATCCATGGCATTATGATGCTTGAAGATTATTTTACTGATGATTCAACTATTTTACTCATGATTCGTTATCAAGGTAATGTCATCAATTGAGTGTATTGTAGTCTACAAAACTCAGGTTCATCTTTTTCTTAAGACCGTTGGTGCTCCAGAAAGTAAAAACTACAGTATAATCTGTAATTAAAAAATATTAAGCTATAATAAATATTTTAAATACTGTAAATATACCATAAAATATCAGTAATATTTTAACCTTCATCATATTGTCAATTTTTGCCTTCATAATATTGTATACAGAAGCACTAGCGTTCCCAATCTTAAGTTTTTTAATGTATAGTATTCCTGATTTTATACCAAACTGGGGGTTCCTAGTGGTTTATTTAATTTAATACAGCAGAATCTCAATTTTACATCCATGTTTTTAAGTTTTCCCTCATTTTACATTGTTGTTGTGGTCCCACTTATATATTATGCATAATATCTTTCCCTCATTTTCCTGGATTTTAAACCATTTTTTTCTGGTCCCCTGAAAAGTAAAATGAGGGTTCTACCTTAATTCAAATATGTTAATTATTGAACGCTTTTGGAATCAGTGCTTAAAACAGGTCTTTTTTACTCTCAGAAATCCTGTATAGAAAATATAGCTTCACCTGAAATGTTCCAAGAAATCATGGCATAGCCAGCGCTCTACCTGTCTGGGTAGGTCTGCAGGACAATGCACACAGATTGACAAAACTTCATATACCTTGAACTGAATTTATACATTATAAGTTTGTAACATTATTTTTAAATTGTTTCAAAGATACTGAGCAACAGAGGGAGACCATCTGAAATGCACCTATTGCTCCTCTTCTACCTCCACCCTTTACAGATTTGATTTGATTTAAATATAAACTTAACATAACCACTCTATTAAAATGCCTCTACTAAAACATTTATTATGGTGAGGGAGTGTCCTTAAAAAATCAGACACTCACAATGATGAAAATATTGCAAATGCCAAAGTCTTAGAACAGTGCCCATTTTTTCCATCAACCTCCCAGCATCAATCCTACCTAACTATGTGGGGACTTATAAAAGCGTATTCATAAGCTACAGTCCATCAATGCCAAATTTTTCACAAGTTGCAGGGAGAAGAGAAACAATAAGATGTCCTTCTAATGGGGGTATCTTCCAGTTTGTCTTTTGAATATGTACTGTAATTCTATTTTGGCTTAAAAAGACAATTACCAACTTGTAGAGTAAAGCATGGGCTACATTGGACCCTATTTCAGCAGGATGGGCCTTTGCTAAGTGGAAGGAGCACATTAGGGTGTTGCTAAAGTACACCTCTAAACTGCCAAAGATGTAAAATAAATGAAAATGGACACAAGGGGTTTGTCTTGAAACAACACAACTCAATGTTTTATTCAATATAAAGGTCACCTGCACACTAGCCAACCTTGTTCATGTGAACCATGTTCCCAGACTTCTCTTAAAGGGTTGTCCCTTTAGGACCTAACACTTCTGGGGCCTTGTTGACTCCAGGCTCAATGGACATAAACCCAGATCAATTTCTGCAGTGCAAAGAGGAAGGACCATCCTCTGCAACTTACGAGCTAATGAACTGTTGAACTGGGTATGTAAAAATAAGTACAAATGGTTACATGGTGTTTCACCCAGCAACAAGGAAATGAGGAGGGAGTAAAATCATAAGGGCCATTAAACCTAGGCCCGGGCCTAGGTGGCCTCTCCTCAAATACCAGCCTGGATATTTTAGCTGACTTAAGGTAAGGAAATCCAAGTTACAGAAAGACTCCTTATACAAAAAACCCTAAATCTATCTATCTATCTTTTTATCTTTTTTCAAAAATGTATTCTTAAACACATACTTAACCTGTTTTTAACACACACAATTATATATGTGGGTTATAAAACATTGTTGGCCAAAAGGTGGAATACAAAGAATGCAGAGGAACACAAGTTCTTCATAATGAACCATATATAAGTTGAGTGCAAGAGACGGCATATTGGGGAAAACCTCTTAGTCAGGCATGCCTCTGTCTTAATAGTACAACTGAGAACTTTTCCTAGGATAGTCTTGTTGGCCAGGTGAGCTCCAGTAGTACATAACAAATGTGAATATTGTATGCAAGGAAGTAGTACATTGCACCAAAGGTGTAAACCATGTTATTTTAAAAATCTGTAAAGTTTCGATGAATAAAACAAACCTTTTATTCTAAATAAACATATTATATGCTGTTTCATTAAAATCAACATGTATGTGAATCTTCTTGGATAAAATATATTAGCACTAGTTGAAGGTAGCATATTTTATATAGCTCCATGCTGGAGGAGGTCATGAGTGATATTACAGAGCATAAGTAAGCTCAAGGGACAGAGATTCTTTTGGGAACCAGTTTTGTTCTATTGTTCACAGTTTACAGTATGAACCGGAATTAGAGCACTAACAAGGACCTTTGTGAAAAAATATTCAATAATATCCTTAGGATAGTTCATATTCTCTAGTAATCAGATTAAAGGCATGTTTTCAGGTTAGGGCTTAAAATGAATCCAATGAATTCTGCCAGTTATCTACTAAAATGATATGGTGTATATTTAAAAAAATATTGAAAATATTTTGAAAAGGATAATTTTGATGGGATTGACTTGGAGTTGACACATTTAGGGGCATCTATCATGGGTCAAATTTTGAGTTCAGGGGAGTTATTAAAAACTCCTCGGAACTTGAAATTCAACCAATTGCAATTTATAAAAAAAACTGAATTTTTAAAACACGGGTGAAATGATCAACCCGCAAACTCAAATCAAATTTGATTCAAGTTTTTTCTATGAAAAAAACTTGACTATCGAGAAGGCTGCAAACAACTCCAAATTGATCCCAGGACATCTTCCATAGGCTAAAACAGCAATTCGGCAGGTTTAAGGTGGCGAATAGTCAACATTGAGTTCTTAAAGAGTGTATGATAAATCTCAAAAATCGAATTGGAATTTAAAAAAAAAAAACTTACATTGAATTTTAACAATTCACTAGTCGAATTGCACAGTTTTGGCCATAAAAAACTTCAAATTCAACAATTCAAATTTTCACTTCAACCTTTGATAAATCTGCACCTTAATTTATCATTTGACACATTTAAAGGGGCAGATTTACTAAGGGTTGAATTTCAAAGTGAAAAAGCTTATTCAATCGAAAATGGACCTATTTCAATCCGATAGGTCCATTTTCTATCAAATAAAAATAGTTTGAATCGTTCGATCGCATCATTCAAATCAAACGAATTCCTAGGACTTAGAAAAAAATTTAGGACGGTTTTTAGGAGGTCCCCCATAGGCTAAAATGGCAATTCAGCAGCTTTAAGGTGGTGAAGTGTCGGATTCAAAGGATTTTAAAGGGCCAGTACTATGAAAATTTAGAAGTAGCCCAACATTTCTTCAAAATTCAAAATTTTTAAATTCGAATTTAATTTGATTATTCACTTAAACGCTTAGAAAATCTTCCCCTTAAGTTAATATTTATTAGCACAATTAATTTTTTCTTTTAAGCAGTAACCCTAATATTATGAAGGGACCACTTAAGAATCAGTAAAAAAGTACTTAAATTCTTAATACAATTTCACACTATAAAATTATTTTTCTTTGCATTTGTGACATTTTTTAAATTCACTCCACAAACAAATGTTACTCCACAAAAAATTTTTAAATTTAAATTTAAAACAACAGTGCCCCCTATTGGTCTGAATGAATTTCTACAGTGTGGTGTTCTGTTAAAATCTTGGGAACTAAGGGGCAGATTCATTAAGATCCGAAAATTCACCAGCATTGGCTTCGCTAGTGTTCGCCGCACTTTGCCTGGCGAATTTTCCCTAGTGCTACGCAAATCCACTAAAGTGCGAATTGGTGCTCAGGTCGGCGAATGGTAGCGTAGTTGCGCTAGTTTTACTTCACTAGGCAGAGCACTATTACGCTAGTGAAGCCTAATTTGCATACGGTGGGAACTTTAACTTATAATAGAAGTATATGTTACAGCCATTACATTCCACTACACAAGCCCAGGAAACCTTTAATAAATAAAATAAAGTTGTCCTATTGCCCTACATGTGCCCCCTGTATAGTTGAGTTGCCATATGTTAGGAAATGTAGGGGGGAAGAAGGGTAACCCCCCAAAAATATTATCAATCTTTTTCAGACTATCACCCTCCTATGCTAAAATACTCCAGCGTTTTTTTGGGACTTAGAAAAAATTTGACATTTTTTTTCAACCTCCTATCTATTGTATTGAACTTCGCTTGGTCTGACCAAGTAAGAAATGGTAGACCCTATGTGGACTGGCAGCCTACAGGATGATCTGTTTGGCAGCACAGCTGGTTTGTATGCAAATAAACATGTTTCCAATCCATGAATTTAAAAGTAAGCACCTGCATAGACCTGCAGACGACACCTAAAATCAAGTGACACAGAGCCACAAACTACTATGCAATAGAGCGCTGATCAAAGATTGTTCATGAGTCTGGCACTTGCAACATCAAGTTTTCAGTTTTATTCAGACGCATATAAAAGTTACATAGGAGGGTTGCCCTCCTATGTAACTTTTATATCCATCTGAATAAAGCTGAAAACTTGATGTTGCAAGTGCCAGACTCATGAACAATCTTTGATCATCGCTCTATTGCGTAGTAGTTGATTGGTGCATTGGCCGGCAAGGAGTGACCAGCATATCGCAGGAGCTGCAGTGAAACAGGAGGATTGGCGTTACCCCATGAGCTCCGCCATTATCACATCGATAGTAGATGTTCGTTTGAGACACAAAGCAGCTAGCCTGGGGTTTCAAATGCTTAGGAAATTGCCTTTGTGCACCCCCATGGACCATGAATGTGTTTATCAGAATTACTTACATGTATTACTTTAAAAAAGTATAAGACCTTACTAAAACATCATTAAAACTGATGGGGCACTTTTTGCACTAATTGTGTCTCTATGATCTCTTCCATCTGTGTGTAAAAATAGCACTGATTATACTAAGTTTCCTAAAGGCATCCTTCATATCTTGGTTCCTCAAGGAATAAATAAATGGGTTTAGCATAGGAATTAAGGCTGTGTAGACAAGGGCTAGAAATTTATCATAATGACTGCCTTTAGGTCTTATGTACACTATAATAACTGTGCCAAAGAACAGGCCAGTTACTATCAGATGAGACGAACAAGTAGAAAATGCTTTCTGTTTGCCTTCTATGTTCTTAATCTTTATAATAGCAATGATAATATGACTATAACAGGTAATGATAATGATAAATGGGGTAAGACTAGCAAAGACAGCAGCAATGCTGGTGCTGATATTGCTGATAAAGGGATCAGAGCAACCCAAGTTTTGTACTGGAGCTAAGTCACAGAAGAAATGATCAATCTCATTGGGACCACAGAACTCCAGCTTTGATGTAATGATCGTTGGAATTAATGCAATGATGAAGCTTAGAATCCATGGAAATACAGACAGGGCAAGGCAACATGCATGGCTCATAATAGCTTCATATCTGAGGGGGTTGTTAATCGCCAGGTCTCGATCAACAGCCATGACAGAAAGCAGATAGCATTCAGTCACTCCCAAAGCATTAAAAGCATACAACTGGACAAAGCAACCAACGAAAGATATACTTCTGTTTGCTGCTATGAGGTTAGCAAGAAGTTTGGGAAGTGTGACAGACACAAAGGAAATCTCTAATGCTGCAAATACGCTTATGAAAACATACATAGGGGTGTGAAGGGAGGGCTCTGACTTTACCAGAAGAATAATTGTGAAATTCCCAGTAATGGATAAAATGAACATCAGAAGTATTACAAAGAAAAACAAGCTTTGCAAACGATGAAAGTTGGAAAAGGCCAAGAGAACAAATTCTTTCACTTCAGTCTTATTAACAGTCTCCATTGTGCAGTATAGGAATGCCTGTTAACAAAAAGGGGTTAAATGACAAATATGTTATTTATCAGTATTAATTTATAAATTTATCAGCCTTGTTGATATTTTGTTGTACTAGTGCTCGGCAGAATTGATAACACTTTTTGATGATATTACTAAGCACCTTAATTTATTGAATAATAAATAAATAAATATGCTCCATAAAATTGTACTTCAATTATTGCATCCATTTACAGGGACCATCATAGTAACATAAGCACACTGTAAAAAATATTAGTGACTCTACTCAAAGGTATCATACCTAAGATGAATGATAGCAGGCAAAATAAAAGAAAGCAGTATTATGGGAAAAGATTTTAGGAAACTAGGAAAAATTAGCTGAGATTGAAACAGGCTATGTGAAAATGTATTGAGTCATTAATAAACATCAATGTTTAAATTCATACCGAGTTATGTTCAATGGTGATGGATTTGTGGCCAAATTCCTATAGCCATGCAGTCCAGAGTTCCATTCTCCAAGCTCTCAGCTCATATGCAATAATAAAAATAAAAACATACTGCAATCTAAACTGGACTGTTTTTTTTTTTAAAACAAAAACTCATAGTAACATTTTCTATTACAGGAAGAAAACAATTTTGTGAACAGAATTTAGGAAAAATAATGCAAATTAAAAGTATCAGTGTCAAGCATTGCCAGTGGCATAATATATACAGAGAGGATTGATGTTTCCAAAATCAATTCAGTTATACAAAGTAGCTCACAGGTGTGTGCACTCATCATATATACAGTTTTCTGCCGCTGTTTACTACTGGGAGCTTGTTAGTAGTGGCACCCTCTGGAACCATTGTGCCGTAACCTTATGTAACAAAACCCAAAACAGACTTATGTTTAGATCAGATGGGAACAGGAATTTAGCTCTGAAATTGAAAATTTTGTGATTCAAAAAACATCAAAAGAAATGTACTAACACCAACTAAACACCCGTGGCGCTACTGGAGATTAGGTTATTGGGGATCTCCCTTTGTTCCAATATATTTGTTTCCTTGCTCTGCAGCTTTTAGTATTGGCATCCTCCTGCTCCAAATATTTAGAAATCTATAGAAAAAAATATAAAAGAGCAAAGAGATCTTTTCTACGGGGCAGATTTACTAAGGGTCGAATTGTCGAGGGCTATCAGCCCTCGAATTCGACTGGTGAATATTTGGCGAAAAAATATTCGCCAAAATCGAATGGAATATTTTCCAGTTTTGAGCGCATATTCGACTATTCACCAGAATTGTACGATCGAATAGTCTCAGGAAAAAAAACTCGAATATTCGCCAAAATCGTACAATCGAACGTTCGAAGTGTTCAATCGTATGATTGAAATTCAGCAAAAGACTTAGAAAAAAAACCCTACGTATGGGAGCTTCCCATAGGCTTCTATTGCAATTCGGTAGGTTCAATCTGGCGAAGTAGGCAGTTGAATAAAAATTTAAAGGGCAGGTTCTTCGGCGGGAGAATAGTCAAGCGCTCTAGTATATATTTATGCGATCTATTTGATCTATTCGATGCACCCGAATATTCTATATTCAATGGTTGAAAATACTTAATTTGCATATTCGAATAGTCGCACAATCGAATTGAGACTATTCGCGACTATTTGCTAGAATATTTGAATCCTTCACACAAATTTAGTAAATCTGCCCCCAAGTGAAGTATTTAGTTGTAGTACAACATATCTCTGCATACAATCTTACTCTCATAGTTACATAGTTACATAGTTAAATTGGGTTTAAAAAAGACCGAGTCCATCAAGTTCAACCCCTCCAAATTAAAAACCCAGCATACATACACACACACACACATCTCCACTCTTTCAAACACAAACCATATACCTGTATGCCCATAAGTATACTAACTGTAGAGTTTAGTATCAAAGGATAAAAAAAAATTTAGATTGGATTTAAATGTCTTATCTGTCTGTATGCCCATTCTCAGTCCCACTCCATGAGTGTCCAGTGCTCGGAACCAGTCATGTGCCGGAAAACAATCTCCCTGTGGGAAAGATTTCAAGCTCTCTTTGTTCACACTCATATATGAAGCAACTTCAGATGAATGGACAGATTCCATGTTCTTATCCAACGCATTTTGCAGATTTCAATCCGCTTTCTCAAGGACTTCACGTCTCCTACAGCCTATTAGCCCTTTCCTAAAAACTGTTTTATTTACTACACTTTATTCATATTAAATATTATAACCCCATAATAAATTAATTAAAATCAATTAATTACAAAATTACATTTCATAAAATCTTTTTAAAAAACATTTTCATAATTAATCACAATAATCATTCCATTAATGCCTATTTCTATGTCCACATTCAGGCCATTCGGTATCATTGTTTTCAACTTATAAATTCAGTGGGTTTCCCCTCTTCTTAGCCTATTAACCCTATCTCCATCTCTCTTGTTCTGCCCTACCATTTCTATGCCCATTTCTCTTAGTACCTCTGAACAATTTATTCTTCCCTTAATCGCAAATTCCTGTTTGGTTACATTAGATTGAAATTTTGTTATTTTCCTCCCCCCTAGATGCCCACATATAGTACATTGTGAAGTATTTAGTTGTAGTTCAACATGTTGAACTACAACTAAATAATACACTTAGAAAAGATCCTTTGTCTGTTTGAGCTTTTATCTTTTTTTCTATGAAAGATATTTATTAGCATACTTTTAACTGTTCAATTGTACATATACAGTAGACATTAAACAACATGTGAATCCCATAAAACAGGTGTTAAATATAGACCCCCCCCCCTTTTGTGCATCTTGTGTTAGATTTTCAGTTGGGTTCCAAGTGCAGAGCATAGTAGCACAGACCTTAGGTGGCAGGAGATCCAAAAATGCCCCTGAGTGCTCGAGGACAAAGTTACACCCCTTAGAGCCCCAATACTTACACCTACAGTAATATGGCAGTAATCCCAACCAGTGACTCATGAGTAGTGATTCATGAAACTCCAAAAAAATTCACAAAACTGAGAAAAATTCACACACATTGAAGTCAATTAGTGTCACAATAATTTTGACATGAGAGACAATTTTTACATGCGCGATTTTGACATGTGACAATTTTATGCGCTCTGCTAAATAGTTTTTTTCATGGCAAATTTTCCATGGTGAATTTTCATGGCAGTTTCACTAACACGACAACGGATGATGGAATGCGGAAAAATCCGGGAAAGCAAGCCTGGCGTATAAATTCTCCCATAACTACTCATTAAAAACATGTTGCTCACTGACCCATTGAATGTGGCTGTCAGTGGCCTCAAAGCAGGTCCATATTTTTTTAATTTCAGGCTTGCAGACAAGCTTCAGTTGCTTAAAAACTAAATCTACTGCCAGACAGAACCTCCTGTAGGCTGCCAGGGCTATCAATAGCCAATCACAGGCCATATTTGAACCCCCAGGAATATGGCTCATGGGTAAATTAAAAGTTGGTGACCCTTGCTCTATGGTATAACCTATAACCTGTAATAACCTCCTTGCAAAATGGCTCTCCTAACATCTGATTCTAGGGATTTTGTATAGTATATTCTCTCTAATAACAGGCAGTCAATTAGAAGACAAATGGATGAATTCAGTTAAATCAGTAAATACCCACAGGCAAGCTCTATAGGTGTACTTCTTCTAGCTTCCTCTCACCATATAAACAAAGATTTCATGTACGTATGGCTGCCAATACAAAGGGGCAAATTCACTGAACTAAATTAACTAAATTATTGCCAGCGATTGCTTCGCCACACTTTGTGCCACTTCAGCAGGTGCAGATTTATTACCACTACACTAAGGGGCCGATTTACTATATTCACATGTATTCATGCGAATAAAATCGAATTCGATTAAATGTGATGGAATATTTGATCGTAGGATCTATTCAATTGGTCGAATATGCAAATTAGGCATATTCGATCATCGAATAGTGAATGATCGAATGATTGAATAGATTCGAATGATCGAATATTCGATCATTCGATCAGCGAATAAAATAAAATAAAAATTTTAAAATATTCTACTGGCTACTTCGCCGGATTGAACCTACCGAATTGCAATAGAACCCTCCCATAGGCTTCTGAGTCTAAGTCCTGAACAAATAGGATTCAAAGTCTTTGATCGTTCGAATCATATGAATAATTTGAATGATCGAATGATTTATTCGACTGATCGAATAAATTGTTCGACTGATCGAATAAATTGTTCGACTGATTGAATAAATTTTAATTTGATCGTCGAATGATCGAATATCGAATAAAAGGTAGCCTAAAACTTTTTGCATCGATCGTCGTATGCTAATCGAATATAGAATTTGGTCGAGCTAATTATGGGGCATAATTGTAAATTTGCCCCTAACATGTGAAGTTATGTCTCAGCTGCTGAATGCTGGTGACTTTTTGCTAGCATTATATCGGCAATGTGAGTGTTTCATATCGAAGTTTCGGTAGAATTGTGTTTAGTCCTCTTACACTTAGGTCAATTGGAAAAGGGTGGATACCAATGCCCAACACATAAGCCCACCCTAAAACAAATGTTCCATGTCTCTCAAATGTTAACACAAAAAACTTAAATATTTAGGAAAAACAAACTAAATCTGAACCCTAATTTGCACATTTGTATTTTATATGTATTTCATTGTATATTTGTATTTGAGCAAAATTTAAAATAAATTTGTCAATGCTTTAAAGTCACATGATGCCCATTTATTGAAGATCAAATTTTAGTGCTAGTAGAGATTTTTGAAACCACAATCAAAATAATTTTCTCTAATGCCATAATTGACATGAATGTTATTGTTATTGAATGGTCCTATTATAAAAAGCAGGAATGAAAATAGCCACTGAGGTATCTGAACATTTTTTTGAAGCCTCTAATTTTCCATGAATGAACGTGTATACAACAATAAACGGATCTCTGAAAACCTCTAAAACCTCATAGAAAGACAGAACTTTGCTAGGAAAGCAGGGCAGCTTCCATTGACTTCTACATAATTTTGACAGCTTTTACTTGGTACACTTTTGTATTTGTGGATTTTAAATTATGAAAAAATCATGAATTATTCTAAAAAATTATTTGTGCTAAAAAGCCAAAAATGGAGAAACAAACATTCCCTGAATGTTCTTAAATTGACCACTTGGGTTTATGCACATAACTGTAATGATGAATGCTGTAATAAATCATAATAACTCATCTGTAGTTTAGAACCAACTGTTCATATTGTACACAAATATTAATTGCAGACATTACCTTTTAAGTGTTAAATGGGTTGTTCACCTTTAAATAAATAATACACTTTTATTCAGGCCAAAGCAGCATGCCTAAATGTTATATTTGCCTGAAGGTTGTTCACCTTTCAATCGACTTTTTGTATGATGTAGAGAATGATATTCTGAGACAATTTGCTCTTGGTTTTAATTTTTTATTATTTGTGTTTTTTGAGTTATTTAGCTCTTTATTTAGCAGCTCCCATTTACAATTTCCGTAATCAAGTTGCTACGGTCCAATTTACCCTAGCAACCATGCATTGATTTGAATAAAATATGAAAATATAAATGGTGGGCACACCTTGCTAGCAAATGTTCAGGACAATACAAATATGGGAGGTGCAAAAAACCAAGGTCACCACTACATTGAGTGACCAGATAATCAATATTTCATGCACTAGGTTGTGCACACTCAAACAAAATACAAATATAAACTAAGGTGGCATCAAAATGAATTCTTTACTGTTTAAAACAATTTGGTAATACACAATTGCACTGGCAATATACAGTTGTATACAACAATAATTTACAAAGTAATAGTATACATACCACCCAGAAAGTTTTAAAGAAGTGAACAAAGGAGCAACAAGGAAGTTTCGGCACAAAATCATTTGTCAACTGGATTCTGATGTGCTACTGGATCGCCAGGCATATAAATACCCTGTTTGATTAGGCCTCAATCAGTCTCTTTCACGCGGTGCCTGAACTTCTGCGTTTGTGACATCACAAACACCTACGTGTTTTTGCTGCTATTGTGGGCATAGCAAGAAAACACATGAGCGCAAATTCAAAGCAAATGGCATATAGGAGTACCATACAAGCCTAACCTAACCTAAACTTAACTAGTAATAGACCACACATAATAGCGACAAGAAAAATAAGGATGATTATCAAATTCACTCTGAAATCAATCTCTCAATATATACATAAAGGTCTCTATACCAAAAGTGACAGTGCAAATAAATATATTAATAATATAACTTAAGACGTTCAAATAAAAATTTGTACCATGCATTTTTTCGCTATGCGCACAATAGCAGCGTAAATGTGCCACGTCTATACACAGAATTACCCACGCCAGTGTTTGTGAAGTCATATACCTGGACTTTCGGGCACAGTGCGAAAGAGACTGATTGAGGCCTAATCAAACAGGGTATTTATATGGCTGGTGATCCAGTAGCACATCAGAATACAAATAACAAAGGCTTTTTGTGCCTAAATGTAGGGGTCATTCTAATTTTCTGGTAGGTGTATCCACTCCTTGTTGCTCCTTTTTTTGATAATGAAGCTTTCCTGTTTTTTTTAGTAGTCTGAACTGTCTTGTATATGTTTATCTGTGCGTGTGTATGTGCTTAGTTGGACATTTTTTAAACTTTGAAAATATGGATTTTTTGAAGGCCTCCTTAACATCTTTGTTTCTCAGGGTATAAATAAATGGATTTAGAAATGGTATGAGAACAGTGTATATGAGTGCAATGAACTTGTCATAATCACTGAATGAAGGTCTGATGTACATAATGATAACAGTTCCATAAAATAAACTGGCAACAATAAGGTGGGATGAGCATGTGGAGAAGGCTTTCTTTTTACCCTCAACATTCTTGATTTTGGAGATAGTTATAATTATATGGATATAAAGTCCTATAATAAGCATAAAAGGTGCAAGACCAGCAAATACAGTTATGATACTTGTTACAACATTGCTAATGATAGGGTTTGAACATGACAGATTCTGGAGAGCAGCCAAGTCACAGAAGAAATGATTGACCTCTTTTGAAGTACAGAAATCTAAGTCAGCAGTGAATATTATTGGGATGATCCCAATGATAAAACCTCCAACCCATGGAATTACAGCTAACGTTAAACAGAGCCTCCGGCTCATAATTGCTCCATATCGTAGCGGGTTATTAATTGCTAAATCTCTATCAAAGGCCATAACAGCAAGAAGACAACATTCTGTGATGCCAAAAGCATTAAAGGCATAAAGCTGAGCAAAACACTCAATGAAAGCAATGTGTCTGTAGTTAGCAACAAGATTAGCTAGTAATTTTGGTATGGTGACAGACATAAAGAGAATTTCTAATCCTGCAAAGACACTGATGAAAAAATACATAGGGGTATGAAGAGAATGTTCAATCTTAACAAGGATGATAATAGACAAGTTCCCGGTGATACTTATCATGCACATGACTAGGACCACAATGAAAAGGAGAACCTGCAACTGAGGAAAACTGGAAAATGCCAGTAGAATGAAATCCTTCACCGCTGTCTGGTTAAAGTCTTCCATTGTGCACCAAGAAAATATCTGAATAGAAAATAGTCTTATTTTGATTATATTATATATTTTTTACATTCTTTTAGTTTCAGTTGATGGCGACATTCTCCTGAAATTGAGACAGAAATGTGACAGCCATTACATAAACAGTTTTTTTTTTTTTTTTTCAAAAAAATTATGCTTTTTTTAGGACAATGGATTAAACTACACTTCCAGTTTCCATTAAACGAAGGGCATTTTAATAGGTGCAGCCACTCAAAAGAAACCAAAATAAACCACAGATATTTCATAATCCTAGTTCTACTCATACCATTAAAAAAAAAAAAGAAAACATGTTCAATACATAATGGGACCTTTAATCTAGAATGCATGGGATCTGTGGTTTTCCAGATAAGGGGTCTTTTCTTATTTTGTAACTCCATAAATCTACTAAAAATGATTTAAAGATTAAATAAACCCAACAGATTATCTTGCCTCGAATAAGGATTCATTATATTTTAGTTGGGATCAAATACAATGTACTGTCTAAGTTTTACAGAGTATAAATAAATATAAAAAAAAATATTTTATTAAAACTGAGTTTATGGGAGAGGACTTTCTCATAATTTGAAGCTTTCTGGATAATGGTTAGTGATTGACGAATTTCTCCTGTTTTCCCCGAACCTCCGAAAAATTCACGAAATGTGAATTTTGACACCTACTTAAATTCTAGCATCCACTTCAATTCTGATGCTCTCACCAATTTGGGCCAGCGTTAAAGTCAATGGGTGTCTGAATAATGTTGATGCGCAATGGTTTTGAGCAAGCGACTTTCCGATGTGCGTCCAAAATGTATTCGCCCCCATCACTATAGAGGTTTACAGATAATGGATCACATACCTGTATTGAGAGAAGATATAGCTAACCATGCTTCCAGATAAAAATGAAATCCATTAGATTTTTGAGTCAATTTCTACTAATCAAATTTATTTCAGATTTCTGTTGTTTTGTATATACAACATTTTCCTCTGCAGAGACATTCTTCTGGTTAACAAAATTAGCATTCTGTGATTACATATTGATGACTTTCATTGGGTGTTAAAGCAACTAAAGCTAAAATGCCAACACAACTGTGTATACAATGACACATCCGTTCCAAAACTGGAATTAACAACCATACAGTATGTCAATAGAGTTGCATATACATAGCACAAGTCATTGAATCAAAAATCCCATGACTGGCTGTCAAAAACATAAATGATCAGCATGGAAATATACAGAAGTTTGTTTCCTTTCTATAAAGGTATTGTAACATACTTATGTGTTTCTTGTTTAGGCCATTGTCTTTGTACTTTTGATGGCAGCTTAATGGTTCTGGTCTCCTGTTATTATCCCTAAACTTGGTTCCAAATTGTAGTGAGATACATTGAAGGTCATTTAAAGGGAGCTTTGCGGTGAATTATTTTAAGCTGTCCTGGATGCACATCAACATATAGCAGAGTCAGTGTTACACAATTGCTTTTATATCAAGTGTTTGGATTTTGTCCTTTTCATGAAGAAGGCATAGCAAGGTGAAAACCCAGATAATGCTATTCTATTCTCTACAATGCATGAAATATATGGTGAAATATTCAGATATAAATTGAAATTTTTACCTGCTATAAAATGTGTTCATTAAACATAGTCAGTACAATCTAGATTTACAGGTTATAATTTACATCTTTTTTAAAATGTGCATTAATATATTGTAGCAGTGCTAATCCCCTTTGGAGGCATTGTCCTCTGAAACCAAAACAATTGCAATTGTCATATTGGTGTGGGACTTAAACTTCATAATTAAAAGACGTTTAACTCTGGAACTGCAAGATAAAGTTTTTGAAGATACAAGGATTAATTATGTCCCACAATTAATTATGAAAAGCTATAAAATGCAAAAACTATATCCCTGTATATAACAATATTATATCCATCTGACTATTTCATATGGTAAAAGAATGTTCAAGGTTTTTGTAATTTTCTGTTTATCAAATATCACATTCTTTATCATTAGATGTACAAGCAATCAATCTGGCACAGAGTAGAACATAATTTATATAAAGCGATATACAGGTATGAGATCTAATGCTCAGGACCTGGGGTTTTATGGATAAGGGGTCTTTTCGTAATTTAGCTCTCCATACTTTAAGTATACAGTACTAAAAAATTATTTAAACATTAAATAAACCCAATATAAATGTTTTACCTTCAATAATGATTAATTATATCTTTGGTTTATTATTACAGAGAAAAAGGAATTAATTTTTAAAAGTTTGAATTATTTGATTGTAATGAAGTCTTTGGGAGATTCCTGCCTTTCTGTAATTTGGAGCTTGCTGGATAGCGGGTCTCATGATATATACCTGTACACAAAGGCCTGTTGTTCCATCAGGTCCCTATTAAACCTTATTAGTTTCAGCTCTTTGATTATGCCATGCATTTGCAATGAAAGCATAAAATCAACGAACCAAATTAAATATTGAATGTGTAGCAAAGGGGGTATGATCTTTTTAGGCACCAGTTGTCATCCTGCTATCTGTCATACCAATGTTTACACAGCAATACTTGCCATATAACAAATTACCAACTATCAACTAAATAGCTTTTCTGTTTATAACAGTTTGCCTGTGCTTTATACCCAAGGTGAGGCAAAAAACACTTGAAAATCTAGTGAGGCCAGGTTTATCTCAGTGCATCAAATCTGCCCTTATATGCAGATAAAAATCTTGACACATTTTTAGCCTTGTTATTCCATCTAAAATGATATCCTCAGAATGAACACATACTGCCAAGTTCTAAAGTGTCTCAGGAAGCAACTTCAAAAGATTATAAGTAGTAAACAAGAGCTCTTTATGGGTCAGCAGCTGCACACAAACCTGCTATCATCATGGGCAATGCCAGTCATTGGCTGTGGTGGTGTAAGGGTCACTGCCATTTGATTATGACAGCCTGACAGAAAGTCTGGATTTGGCATATCCTAGGACAAGGGTCCCCAACCTTTTTTTACCTGTAAGCCACATTCAAATGTAAAAGGTTGGAGAGCATTGTAAGTCTGCAAGAAGTTCCTGGGGGTCTCAAATGTGGATATTGGCAACCTCTGTGTGGACTGGCATCCTACCAGAAGCTCTGTTTGGCAGAACACATGGTTTTTATACAATAGAGTTTGCATTCAAGCCAGGAATTCAACAAGAAGCACCTACTTTAAAGCCATTGGGAGCAACATCCTAGAGGTTGGAGAGCAAAATGTTCCTCATGAGCCAATGGTTTAGAATCACTGTGCTAAGAGAAAGCTATTTTGTAGGGGAGGGCTGTTTTCCATGTTTTTGACTACAGCTTACCATTAGGGTGTTATTTATAAATTGTCAAATTTGTGAGCTATGTGAGCTTTTTAAAACATAGAAGGAATTCACAACTCAGATGTTTTCTAATTTAAGAAAAAACTCAAATAAACTCTAATTGATTGAGTTTTTGGTGAAAAAACAATTTTTTTTTGATGTGCGACAATTTTATTCACCCATTGAAGTCTATGGCATTCATGAATATTACAGACATACTACATTGTGGCAACAGGTTGGTGAAGGCTCTTTAATCATAATAATGCCCCCCCCCACAACACAAAGCAAGGCCCATAAAGAATTAATTTGTTGAGAGAAAAGTGAAAAAACTACCCTACTCAAATCCCTGACCTCAACCTAGCTTAACACCTCTGTAATTGGATTCCCAACCCCAATGAAGTGCCTAACTAAGGCTCTTGTCACTGAATGAACACAAATCCCAGCAGCAGTGTTCCAACATCTAATGGAGGGACTCCCTAGAAGAGTCCATTATAGCACAAAATGAGGACCAACTTCATTTTAAAAAGCTAAATTTTGCAAAGATATGATGGGCAAGCAGGTGTCTGGGTACTTTTGTAAAAATTCTAATATTTGTAATAATGATACACATCAAGCAGGTATAAAATTTAACAGCTGAATATTAGTGAGGCCTTGATGATAATGACTGAGAACGCATTCATAAAAATTAATAAATATATAGTATTCCTATGAACTTTAATTGGAAATCTTTGTATCTCATGATATATTTGGCATTGGGGGTTGATTGTTGAGCAAGAGCTCTTGGGGTCTTAAACGCAGGAGTTCAGGATGTGGCTGCATCCGCACATTGTGCTGTATACAAAATGTGGCAAAAGTGCAGCTCCAGCAAATACAAGGCTGCCCTGTCCTTAGTGTCTGCCATATAGCAGGTTGTCAGTAGTTAAACAAATTGGCTGATTTACAACTGCCCATGCCACAAGTATAGGAGCACTAATGGGCATAGAAGGGCACTCCCTTAGTGACCATGCTCTGCACCTATTACTGGATACAAAAACCGGTGCAAGGTCCAGAGTTTAGTGTCAGAGTCAGTAGAGGCCTGCCCTGTCCTTGCCACAGCCTACCTCCACTACCTCTCAGGAATACAGTGCTACAGAACAAATCCAATGTTGTATTCATGTGGGTGACCAGAGGTGGGAGGTACGGTTAAAAGTGAAAGATTTGCACTTTGCACCCTTCCTTCCTACCCCCTACCTTTACAAGGTCTCTCCCTGAAACGAATGAAGGAAATTGTGTGAGTTTCAGTAGGCCAATACAATTTTACACTGTTATCACCATTTAACAAGACTTACTGCCAAATTCAGAAAGATTCAGTTCTGGCAAAATTGCTTTACTTAAATTTTTTGATGAAAATAAGTTATAGCAGAGAGTGACATAGAAGGAAGAAAGTTGGCATTCAGAGAATTAGTAAATTAGTCATCTGATTTCACATATAAATATACATTTTACAGAAACCAGGAAATCACAGATAGAGTCGAACAGGCTTAGAATTTTATTTTCTGTATTTTATATTTAGGGAAAAAGCCCTAAATATACTGACCAAAGGCCCGTTATATACATAGTAACATAATAAGTTAGGTTGAAAAAAGACACATGTCCATCAAGTTCAACTTCTTTTTTTTTTTTCTATTTAACCTGCCTAACTGCTAGTTGATCCAGTGGAAGGCAAAAAAAAAAAAAAACCCATCTGAAGCCTCTCCAATTTGCCTCAGAGGGGGAAAATTCCTTCCTGACTCCAAGATGGCAATCAGACTAGACCCTGGATCAACTTGTACTATGAGCTATCTTCCATATCCCTGTATTTACTCACTTGCTAAAAAGCCATCCAGCCATATTGCATTAAATAATCTGTGCCTTTGTACTGCATGGTTGCAACAATGGGAAATGGTCTTCTCCCTGGATATTACAATCACAGTACCTGAAATGAAGAGCAAGTGCCAGGCCAAACCGGCATGCTTAGAGCACATCCCCCCAGTGTGCACACATTAATGTGAGTGGAAGAGCACATTTGGATTCCAACAATCGCAGCAACAAAGTGCTGTCCAATTGGGGGACACAAGGGCCCGAGCTAAGGGAAGGCAATAGAAGAGGTATGTACCTGGTGCCCTTTAAACTTTACACCTTGGGCACTTGTCTCTTCTGCCTAACCCTCCTGGCAAAGGCTGAACTTGATGGATGTTTTTCTTTTTTTCAACTTCATATACTTGTGAAAGCAGTATCAGTCTGTACAGTTTCAATTATTTGTCCTGGGTGTTGTGGCTTTTGACACAATGTAGCAGATTGCAGTTTACATTTACACATAACTTTAAAACCAATGATATTTTGTAATCCAATGTATATTGGAAAGTAGATTAGTATTATTCTTAACATTTTTTAAATTTTTACATCACGTTTAGGAAAACTATTAAGATACTATTGTGTGTGTATTGTATGTGTGTGATGCAATTATCTTTCATAAACAAGATCTAATCTTTAGAATAGACGTCATATATTGGGCCTTTAACAAGATATTTACAGTTTCCAACTGTTTAGAGACCACTATTGTCTTAATTAGCAAGGCTGTTGATATTGTAGCTCATTACTGTGGAACTGTTATGCTGATACTCACAGCTAATTATTCCCTACGGTGCAATGTGATAGTTATTATTTCAGATGAAATTAGGATTTTACAACCTTTCCTTGTAGACAACCTCAGTTGTCTACTATATTAGCCATAAACACATAAAATTTTTGGGTAAATTTTAGGTATTGATATGAATTAATTGCATACAGAAAGGCTCATTTACAAATGCAGTGCATGGTGAAATGTGCATTATAATATCACATTTAGTACAATAAAAACTAATGATTTTTCCCCACAATTCTAGCATCTGGCACAATTTTTGTGGCTTTCCAGTACACATGCTATTTAATGTGAGCTTTTTATGAATCTTACAGACGTTGCAGATATTGTTTTAAAAGTATTTATGGCATCACTTCTTGCTCACCATTGCACGCTACATTAATGGCATTAGCATGTGACACATTTGTAACAAGTCAGTTGCAGCTACTGATGCTACATTCTAGTGCAGTGATCCCTCCCCAACCAGTCGGGGCAACGTGTTACTCTCCAACCCCTTGACTGTTGCTCCCCAAACACTGATGTTGCTCCCAGTGGCCTCAAAGCAGGTGATTATTTTTGAATTCCTTGATTGGAGACAAGTTTTGATTGCATAACAATAGATGTACTGCCAAACAGAACTTCCTTTAGGCTGCCAGTCCACATAGGGGGCTATCAAATAGCCAATCACAGAAATTATTTGGCATTTCCAGAAACTTTTTTAATGCTTATGTTGATCCTCAACTCTTTTTAGATTTGAGCTACCGCTTTGTGCAGTAGCATAATTTTAATTCTCACAGTCCCTAGCTTTGAAGGACATGCTTCACTGTGTAAATTCATGGCTAAAAAATTTTTGGTGGGACCAGGCACACAGCCTCTCCTGGTGAACCCTCCCTGACCTCTGCCCACCTGCCAGCTTGTGTACCTCGCTCCCTGCCAACTATCAGGTAGAACAGTGGGGGATTGGGAGGGAGATTACTATACAACATTAGAAGAAGCAGAGTATATGATTGGGGCCCTTCATCTATACTTACACCATTAGGCATACTTGCACACTATTCACAGATCTGGCTAGGTGCAAAAATAAAAAAGGGGGGTGTGGGAGTCCTCAAAGTAAAAATATATAAACACAATGGAAGTGTAACTGATCTGGCCAAATTATCTACAAGCAAACAAAAGAGAGGGAATTGAACAATGCACCTTCCCTGTCCCCCTGTTTCATAAGTAATTTAGCATCTATGCAAGTATATGTATTTACAAAACAAGGATTTTTAGTTATAAAGTTATGATCATAATATTGGTAAACCTCCATACCACATCAAGGTAAGGATCTGGCTGCCTGCATTATAATTTGAAAGTGCAGTGTCTTTATCAGAACAGGACATTTACTACACTACACACATTGAAATCATAGTACAGGTATGGGACCTGTTATCCAGAATGCTTTGGACCTGGGGTTTTCCGGATAATGGATCTTTCTGTAATATAGATTATTCTGCCTCCAGTAAATCGTGGTAGGAAATGGATTAAATTTACATTTGACAGTAGCTTACTCACAAGAACACAGCCTTAGATGAGCTTTAATTCCTTGACGTTTATTGATGAACCGATGCAAGAAATTGTAATCCAAACAATGTATCCTTGAGGTAAAAATAGAATACCTTCACACCCTAGGCTTAACAAGGTAGAATGGCTGCCACTGTGAAAGGAAATAACGACTGCCCTACGATCACATGACTCCCTTGAATCAGTGGTAGTGAGGTATTGGTTAGCAAGATATATATGCTGCAAACTATCAAGTTTAAACAACATGGCTCTGAATGAAGTAATTTAACTAAACAGAATATATATACTGTTACTGGGCTATCAATAGTATATGTAAAGAGCTATATAAGCCCAATGGGCAGCACATGGATCTTCATACCTTAAGTCTACTAGAAAATCATGTAATAAACCCAATAGGCTGGGTGCCTATTAGAAGTGCAAGCTACTATTTTATTATTACAGAGAAAAGGGGAATAAAAATTTGCATTATTTGGATAAAATGAAGTCTATGGGAGAAAGCTTTTCCATAATTCAGAGCATTCTGGATAACATGTTTACAGATAACGGATCCCATACCTGTATGAATATTTGCATCTGGAAATTAGAACTTCCTATTTTTAAAACATTTGTAGACAAAAGGAATGGGATAAAGGGATAAACAGTATATAACAGAACAGACTAACATTTGACATTTTCTTCATATTGCATGGTTGGTACACCATTGATTTTAACAGGCAATAGAGCGTAGCACTCTGTGCCTGGATTCAAAATAAAGCCTGTATATCTTACAAATGCTTGAATACAAGTATATCAAACAGGGATATTGATAGCTGCAACCTATACATATCTGGCTTCTAATAGGTCTGCTTGTTCCCTATGACACCGTTTCTAATGTCTTTATAAGACATTCAAAAAAGCTGATTGGATACATCTAACATCTAACTAATCATCCTGCATGATCCAAGCCTTTCAGTAAAGAAAAAGTACAAAAGTATTTAATTACTGCTCAAGTGGAAATGCAAATACAAGAAAAAAATTTATTTGGGATGCCCCAATTAAAATTAATGATCAGGGATTTCTCTTGTTGCAGTTTTTTAACACAATATTCTCAATTGCATTGTATTTTGCTGGTACAGACCAATGAATTTAATGTAGTTGTATCAACAATTTAATAAAATGGATTATGGCCCAAAAACAGATAGATAAGTGGAAGGAAGTGAACTAATTATATTTGACTATTAGGGTTCCTCACATGTAGTCAGGTTCTTATGTGCATTTTCACCAAGGCAATGATTATCATAGTCAATACCCAGGATGCAGATTACCAGGGCAGAAGAAAGTTACTAGGGCATAGGAAAGTTTATTGTGTGAGGTGATTGATTTGGAGTGTACTTGGAGATGAGATTTTAAAAGTAACGTGGAGTATTGTTATTGAAAACTTTATAGGTGATGCTGAATTTATGTTGATGCAAAGTATCTACTGCAGGGAGTTTTGGAGAGATGCAGCAGAGGGGGGTTTGCTCGCCCCAAACATATTTGCTTAGCCCTCTTCTATTTACCTTGCTGACACATGATTGCACTGCCCAGTACAGTGCAAATCACATCATCAAGTTTGCAGATGATACAATAGAAGTAGGTCTTGTTTGGAAAAATGATGAGTCTGCATACAGAGAAGAAGTCAGACATTTGGCAGACTGGTGCCAGAACATCAACCGGACTAAATGTCGAAAAGACTAAAGAAATGGTTGTTGACTTTAGAAAGAACTCTGCAACTCACCTACCACTGTTCATCGATGGCTCCCCAGTTGAGATAGTCAACTTTGTGAAGTTTCTAGGAGTACATACGGCAGATGACCTCTCCTGGACCCTTAACACTAACTCTATCACAAAGAAAGCTCAACAACGCCTCCACTTTCTATGAAAGAAAGCCAGTCTTCCGTCATTGATTCTCATAACATTCTATCGAGGCACCATCGAGAATGTTCTCTGCAGCTACAGTACATCACACTGTGGTTTGGAAACTGCACTGTTGCAGGACAAAAATCTCTGCAGCAAATTGTGAAAACTGCAGAAAGTTTCATAGGAGAACCTTTCTCACCCATCTCTACCAGAAACACCTTGTACGGCGAGCAAATATCGTAGCAAAAGACATATCCCATCCATCTCATTCTCTGTTCTTTCTCTTACCATCTGTAAGAAGGTTCTGCAGCATTCAAACTAAAACTACTAGACACTGCAAAAACTTCTTCCCACAAGCAATCAGAGCCCTTAGCATGATAATATTGAAAAACTAGCTGTTCCCTGCACCTGTCACCTTACATGTATCCTCAAATGCTCTTCCTTTATGTAAATACATCAAGTGGGGGTTGGGGGCTGAGTGAAATGTAATTTTGATACACTGTATAACTGTTTATAAGGTCTGTACTGACAAATAAAGCAATCTAATCTAAGAAGAAAAAGGCAAATAATTCAAACATAAAAAAGAAAAACAAAGACAAATTGAAAGTTTCTTAGGATTAGTAATTCTATAACATACAAAAAGTTATCTTGTTAAAGTTATCACCCCTAATATGAAGTTTTTTTTCCCCTTTGTTGCAATACAGCCTCTATTTTTGGAATGGTGGGGTCTGCTTCCATTCAAATCTCAAATTAAGTTGTGCACCATTGCTGGGAATCAACCTTGTCTTGAATTCAGTTTGAAACACATATTGAAAAGACTGCCATTTATCTCTCAAGAAGACACATTTACATTACTCAAGAGTCTAATGGCAGTGACATGTACACTTTTCCAGCTGATGCTTGGCATTAAGCATTGTGAAATTAGGTTTGTTTGCCCATGTCTCTAAGAATATTTTTTGTTCTTCCATTGCTTTCAGAGAAAGTTTAGAGCTCAACTCTTAGGAGAAGAGCAAAATTTGAGCTTTCAAATATGTGTAAGAATATTCTTTAAAACCTTGAATAATCATGATTTATCAAAGGAAAAAAATACTCTGCTTGTAAAAGTTTCTACAGATGTCAATGCAAACTCTCAAGCAATTTTAATCCCTTTTTCCCTAGAATTTGAGATTTTTCAGCCTCTTTAAGATAAAGGATCTCTGTTAGTTTCAATTGTGTGCATTTTTTTCCATTAACATCCAACTATGATTATCAAAAGAAAAGTTGAATGTATTTTGTCGTTTTTTTAACACATTCATGATTTTTCCACTATAATTTGAAAATGAATAAATTTGCTTCCCTGTGTTGCGACTGAAGACATATCAATTTAGACAGTGTCCTGATACATCTGAGGACTGTTTGATGCACCTTGATCAGACAGAGAAACTTCAGTTGAATTCCTAAGATTCAGCACAGATCCCTAAATAATAAATTTATCTTTGGTAAAATAAGTTTTCCTTTTTTCAGTCAATGCAGGTTAAGACGTTTTTTTTTTTTTTTGCCTTAAAAAAACTTTTAATACTGGTGTCTCCTTTGTAGTGCTTAAAGGGGCTCAAAAACGTTCAGGGATGATATGATGTTCATGTACTGTTGGCTTGTAGAAATAGTCATCAGAAACTATTGAATATCAATAGTCTTGTATTTATTGTAGACATTTAAGGCAAGTGTTTACATAGTGTAGTTAATTATACAAATCAGGCTGGTACCCTAGGTATTTCAGCAATTAAGATTCCACCACAATAATTGGTAGACTATAAAAGTCCTGCAGTTGAAAATGCTACAATACAATGTAAAAGCTCCACTAGGACCACAACATCTTTCACTGTACTATACAGTATAAACAGGGACATCTAATTATTCCCTCTGTCTGAGAGCCATGTAGGTGAGAACCAATTTAATTTTCAAAATACTGTGTTTGTTAACTCATAATCTAAAAAAGTAGTATTTCTTTTATTTCACCTAAAATCAAGGTTAAGAAGACACTGTTTCTCCTTGACACCCCACCGCTACCTTCTGCCTCCTGTTTGGGCACATCACCAATCAACAGTATGTCAACTTTGTTTTAGCATAGTAAATTATTTTTTATTTTGTATTTGTAGATTTATTTTCCAATATTTGTTAATTATTAGATCAAATATTTTAAGGATCCACATTAATTTTTTTTATACATTTTTCTTTTTTATACATTTTGAGATGTTTTTAAGCTTACATATTTAAGTATAACTTTATTTAAAACTTTTATAATTTTTACCAACCATGTTTTAGGAGGGAAAAAAATCAACAGGCAAATCAATGTAAAATCATAGGCCTTTTTGTATGTAAAAATCTTTTCTTTTGGTAAACAGAAATGTACATTTTGATTTTTGGGAATACACTGTTCATGAAATACAGATAAAAGCCTAAATAATAATAATAATTGAAACTGGAGACAAAAATGTAAAAACATCAAGGATCAAAATGTAGAAAATGTTTACCTTTCTTGCATATTTCATCTTACACATTTTGTGTAAATAATTATGCTTGTTTTATACAGGTATTGGACCTATTATTTAGACTGCTGGGCACCTGGAGATTTTAGGAGAATTTGGATTTCCATAACTTAAGTCTACTAAAAATCATTTAAATATGACATTAACCCAATGGTTGTGCTTTGGCACATTTTTAAAAATGTTAATTATATAAAATGGAGTCTATGGGTGGTGGCTTTTCTGTAATTTGGAGCTTTCTTGAATACAGGATTACAGATAATGGAAAGGATGTTTATTTTAAAATTACATTCATTATGATGCAGACAGTTTTTTTTTGTTTTTTTACTTTTGGACCTACTTTTTGGTCTCTCAAACAGATTCAAATGTAAAATGATATCTGAGGCTAGATGGTTACACATTTCTTTGGCCTGTCTTTCTTACTGAGATCCTATTTATCTTCCAGTGTGTCATCCAAAGCAATGTCTAGCCACTAGGTCTCCATAATACATCTAATGATGCATGATTCACACATGCTGAAATTCAAAAGAGACTAGAACATATTAAGATAAACAAAGGTCCTGGGCCAGATGGGATTCATCCAAGGGTAATTAACAAGCTTAGCTCTGCGATTGCCAAACCTCTCGACTTAATTTTTCAGTATTCATTGAGGTCTGGCATGGTGCCGAAAGACTGGCAAATAGCTTATGTGGTTCCGCTATTCAAAAAGGGATCCCATTCTCAGCCTCAAAACTATAGGCCAGTTAGTCTGACGTTGGTGGTAGGAAAGCTTTTTGAAGGGTTAATAAAGGATAGGATACTGGATACTTCATAGCAAATAACAATATTATGAGTTTGTGCCAGCATGGTTTTATACGTAATAGATCTTGCCAGACTAACTTAATTTAATTATATGAGAAGGTAAGCAGGGACCTCGATTCAGGGATGGCTGTGGATGTGATTTACTTGCTAAAGCATTTGATACAGTGCCACACAGAAGGTTACTGGTTACATTAAGGAATGTTGGCCTGGAACATAGTATTTGCAACTGGATAGATAACTGGCTAAAAGATAGACTACAAAGAGTGGTGGTAAAAAGAACATTTTCTAATTGGACCAGTGTTAGTGGGATACCGCAGGGCTCTGTACTGGGTCCCATGCTTTTCAACTTGTTTATTAATGACCTGGACAATAGGTTCCATGCAGGATGCTGCCACTTTGCACAGTGATTTATCTAAGTTGGGAAACTGGGCAGCAAACTGTAAAATGAAGTTCAATGTTGATAAATGCAAGGTTATGCACTTTGGCAAAAATAATATAAATGTAAGTTATACACTAAATGGCAGTGTGTTGGGAGTTTCCTTAAGTGAGAAGGATCTTGGGGTTTTTATAGATAACAAGTTGTCTAATTCTGGGCAGTTGTAATGTCTCCACGGCACACCTCCTTTCTGCAGTAGTGGTGCTGGTTCACCGTTGACCCGGCCGGGTCCCCTAGCAACCGTGAAAATGTAGAAACGGATCCGCAAACACAAATGTTTGCAGTCGGGGAATGTGCCCCGACTGCAAACATTTGTGTGTGTGAATCCGTTTATACTTTTTCATAATTCTGGGCAGTGTCATTCTGTAGCTACTAAAGCAAATAGGGTTTTGTCCTGCATAAAAAAGGACATAAACTCAAGGGATGAAAACATAATTATGCCTCTTTATAGATCCCTAGTAAGACCTCATCTGTAATATGCAGTGCAGTTTTGGACTCCATTCCTTAGGAGGGATGTAAATGAGCTGGAGAGAGTGCAGAGACGTGCAACTAAACTGGTTAGAAGAATGGAAGACTTAAATTATGAAGGTAGACTGTCGAGGTTGGTGTTGTTTTCTCTGGAAAAAAGGTGCTTGCGAGGGGACATGATTACACTTTACAAATATATTAGAGGGCATTATAGACAAATATCAGGGGACCTTTTTACCCATAAAGAGGATCACCGCACCAGAGGCCACCCCTTCAGACTAGAAGAAAAGGAATTTCATTTGAAGCAGTGTAGGTGGTTCTTCACAGTGAGGACATTGAGGTTGTGGAATGGATGATTTTTGGATGGTTTGTGTGATAGAGTGTATGGGTATGTGTGTGTGTGTGTGTGTGTGTGTGTATGCTGGGTTTTAATTTGGAGGGGTTGAACTTGATGGACTTTGTCTTTTTTCAACCAAATTCAACTATGTAACTAAATGTTATGGTTTACTATGGTATGGTAAAAAACATGCCTCCAGATCATTGTTTATATCCCACAAAAAAGCCCATTATAGAATTAAATAAGTGTTAACTGCAGTAAATTACTTTTAGCATAGAGGGAAGATTTTCATAACAAACTGCAATTTTCATAACAAACTGTAATTTTCATTACAAACTGTAATTGTCTCCACAGGTCAACAGTGTAGCAAACATACTCAGTAATAAGAATAGTATGATTGTCATAATCTAACAAAATGTCATAACGATATACAGTTTTAAGAAACTGAAACAGCCATTATTGTTAATTCTAGATCCATTCAAGCTTGTTGGAAGATGGAGGGAAGAAATCTGACATCAGTAACAGAATTCACCCTGTTGCCTGTAACTAGCATTACATATTTCCGTGTTATCCTGTTTATAGTATTCCTTCTTCTTTATTTATTTACCTTATTGGGAAACCTTTGTATCATAGCAGTGGTAATTACAGACAGGCATCTTCATACTCCAATGTATTTATTTCTTGGAAACCTCTCTTTTTTTGACATTGTCTACTCATCCACCACAGTCCCTAAAATGATGGCTGGTTTAGTGAATAAAATCTCAAAGATATTTTTAAAGAGTTGCATAGTGCAAATATATTTCTTCCACTTCTTTGGGTGTACTGAGGCCTTACTTCTTACCGCCATGTCTTATGATAGGTATGTGGCAATATGCAACCCATTGAGATATAAATTAATTATGGTGAAAAGAGTTTGTTTCCATCTTATCTCCAGCTGTTGGATGGTGAGCTTTGGCTATTCATTGATACACACAATTCTTACCTCCCAATTACCTTTCTGTGGGCTTAATGAAATTAGTCACTTTTTCTGTGACATTAAACCACTTCTTAAGCTAGCTTGTGCAGATACTAGTCTCAATGAAAGTTTAGTTGTCATTATAACTGGATTTATAGCTGTCAGCACATTTTGTCTTATCTTTCTTTCTTATTCCTTGATTGGCACACATCTCTTAAAAATTCGTTCATCTAATGAACGGCGCAAAGCATTTTCCACCTGCACCTCTCATCTCATTGTTGTACTCCTTTACTATGGTCCTCTCACAATCAGATTCCTAAGACCTGTCACAAGTGATAGCCTAGAACAAGACAGGCAAACTGCTGTACTGTACACCATCATCACGCCTGTCCTTAATCCAATTATTTATGCTTTAAGGAATCAAGATGTAAAGATGTCCCTTAAATTCAGAAAGTTGAGGCACAAATTTGGTAGAAGCTGATACATATTTGGAATTTTTCATATCAAAGGATCACAAGTTGTGAGTCTTAAATGTAGAGATATAAGGCCCAGGTTAACTTCCCTCGCTATGCTGGTGGCCTAGCACTTTCAGGGGCCATTAAAAACAAACTATTGTTTCCCCATGTATTAGCCCACAGTGAGGGAAGCATTTAGTTCACAGGTGTCATTTAATTCACAGCCAAGTTAAATGAATACACATTAGAATGGGAGATGGTAAGGTTCTTAAGTATACAGTAAATTCAGTGAACCCAGGTTATATGTATGTCAACAAAGGGGTTTCTAAGCAAAATGGAAACATAGCCTGTTGTTTAAAGCATTCATTTTTAATATAAAACAGTTGGAGATTGAGCCACAAATTACATGATTTACTTGGCATCAGTAAGGAGAGATTCATGAATATATTAACTTTTTACATCTCTGTGAAATTGATATATTTGAAATAATCGCTTATTTGGTTATTTAATTAATTATTTCAGGTATCTGTTGGCTTTTGTGTTTCTCTTTCTAAGAAGTCAAAGACATAAACATTGACATCATTAAAACACATATGGCCAAAGCTAGAATGTTTCATGGATTAAATTAAAAGATCAGGCAGCAGCAAGGATGTAGTTCTGAGGTGCCTCCAGGGTACTTCTGCCATCCCCACACTATAGATGTCTGGGGACTAGTGATGGGCGAATCTAGGCAGATTCACAGATTCGCTTCGCCGAAAAATTTGTGAATTTCTAGGGAAATTAGCGAATTGGCGAAAAATTTGTGAAACGCCGAGCGTCTCATTTTTGCCGCGTTGCTTCATTTTCGCACTTTCGTGTGCGTCGCTTTTGTTGCACGTCTCGTTTTTTTTTGGCAGGTTAATTTCCGCCAGGCAAATTTTTGCGGGTGTTTTGCGAATTTATTGGCCGGCAGCGAATCACAGGAATTTGTGACGAATTTGCGGCTGGTGAATAAATTCGCCCATCCCTACTGGGGACCATCTGCCACAAGTAGAGGCCAAAACTGGCTTCCCAGCATCTGCAGAGCCCAAGATCCGGGTGAGGCTTATGGCTACAAGTGAAGCCGGGAACTTACATAGGAGTGATACCAGACACAGCCCACCTGGAACCGCAGCCTTGGCCACTGCAAGTTTACAGGGACTGACTTGTACTTTTACTGCCTCAAACTCTGGCAACTAGGAAAGTGACAAGCAGCAATCAAAAATAAAACTTAGTCAGGCATAATACCTAGCGAAGCTGAGATTGTGCCATTTTTAAAATGGCCAAGAAAGCACGCTAGACAAATGCAGTGTGAAACTGTGAGAGCCCTATATACCACAGCCTGTTAATCAGCCTTGGGAATAATACCCTAGTGACAAAAACACTACCCTAATATAGCAACCCTTTCCTCCACAAGATGGGAGGAAACAAAACACAGAGGCCAAAGTCCAGTGTGGAATCAAAATTTGAGCAGTTTCTGAAGCAAGGTCCCCAAATTGGCTTCCACCTCATGGACAGTCAAGTTGTGGCCACAGGCTCCCTATCAATGTAATGCTTTATTGAACCTCTTGCTAGACAGCTTGACCACAGGCCCCCATACCACGCAAGAATGTCCTCTCTGGGACCAGACCATGAACCATACAGATCTCTGGTGCTGGAAAAATTCAGGCTCTCATGCTTCTAGAGCTGGACCTTATGCTGAGACCTGTGGAATGGCTCTGGTGTCTTAGTCGCATTAGTTGTCACAACCTAGTATCAGGGAAGCAAATTACACTGATATTAATGAGTTCTGGGACCTTAAACCTGGAACTGCGGCTATTGGGACTGTTAAGTCACAGTGAGGGGAGCACTTACCTCAGCAATTAAAGGGGCTAGAAATTAATCTGCTAGGGAGCTGGAGGGGAAGGTGGCTTCACACCACACTGGTACTAAGCCTCCAAGGAAATGATCTCTCCTTGAATACATAAGACTCTAGAGAATGCGACTGAAGAAGACCAGCTCCCTCCCTCCATCTCCCTATCTGTGAATGATATACTGTGATACTTTAGCACCCCAGGGGACTCTCTTCAGATGGTACTGTGTAAAGTAGACCAGTTTGGACAATTCTCAGGTCTAAAGATTAATTGGGAGAAGTCAAGTTTATACCCCATCAACACCAACATCAATCTCAACTCATATCATCGCACTCTTCTTATCTGAGTGGACCATTTCAAATACCTTGACATAATTATACACAGAAATTTGGATGCTTTCATACCCTCCATTCTTGAGCTGTGCCTCTCCACTATGAAAGAGAAGCTGAAAGTGTGCACTAACCTCCCCATCTAAATCTAGGGCAGGATCAACTTGTTGAAGATAATATTCCTCCCTAAGTGCCTCTACATGCTTCACAACTCTCCAGTTCCCATACCCGTACCTTTTTTTTAGTCCACCAACACTATTCAAACATATTTTCTATGAGCAAACAAACCACCCAAATTTCTTTGGGTCGCTGAGGGCTCCAGTGAGTGAAGGGGGGCTGGATCTCCCACACTGGCATTTCTATTTGTTATTGTCTCATGTCAACAATATTTCCTTTTAGGGGTACAGATTAACTTTATGAACCCCCAAATTACCTTTCTGACTCCTATTAGCATTGGGATAACCTCCCCATCTCAATCTAGGGCAGGATCAACTTGTTACAGATGATATTCTCCCATAAATTCCTCTTCATGCTTCACAACTCTCCCCTTCCCATAACCCATAAATTCTTTAAGTCCATTAACACTATTCAAACAACTTTTTCTATGGACAAACAAACCACCCAAATTTCCTAGGGCTAAACTGAGGGCTCCAGTCAGTGAGGGCTGGCTGGGTCTCTCACACTGGTACTTCTATTAGCTAACAGATCAGATCTACTACATTCACTGGTGACTCAGCCCAGACTCTTCCAATCCCAATTGCCCACTCCAGGCTACCTCAGCAAGCTAAAATGATTATATATTATAATCACTTACTTACATTCCCCTTTCACAAATTATCTGACCTACACACTGACCATCCATTCATACTCACAAGGCATGGATGGCAATACTTAAAGGGAAACTGCTATGGGAAAACAAGTTTTTTTTTTAGACGCATCAGTTAATAAGTGCTGCTCCAGTAGACCTGCACTGGAATCCATTTCTCAAAAGAGCAAACAAATTTTTTTAGATTTCAATTTGAAATCTGACATGGGGCTAGACATTTTGTCAATTTCCCAGCTGCCTCAAGTCATGTGTGCTCTGATAAACTTCAATCACTCTTAATTGCTGTACTGCAAGTTGGAGTGATATCACCCCTCTCTTTTTCCCCACCCAGCAGCCTAACAACAGAGCAATGGGACGGTAACCAGATAACAGCTCCCTAACACAAGATAACAGCTGCCTGGTAGATCTAAGAACAGCATTCAATAGTAAAACCCATGTCCCACTGCATGCTATTCAATTACATTGAGAAGGAAAAACAGCCTCCCAGAAAGCAGTTCCCTCCTAAAGTGCTGGCACAAGTCACATGGCCAGGGGCAGCTGGGAAATTGACAAAATGGCTAGCCCCATGTCAGATTTCAAAACTGAATATAAAAAAACCTGTTTGCTCTTTTGAGAAATGGATTCCAGTGCAGGTCTACTGGAGCAGCACTATTAACTGATGCGTCTAAAAAAAAAAACTTGTTTTCTCATAGCAGTTTCCCTTTAAGTATTGCCATCCATGCCTTGTGAGTATGATTGGATGGTCAGTGTGTAGGTCAGATAATTTGTGAAAGGGGAATGTAAGTAAGTAAGAATTCATCTGGAACAGCACTATTAACTGATTTTTCCCATGACAGGATCCCTTTAAAGTCTTCAAACTAGCACCACCTCTCCTTTCTCCCAGTTTACCTTTATGGGAAATTTCTTCCTCCTGCACCTTCAGCATAGGACAACATACAACATTTGCTCAAAATGAATCTACACACACCCACTAGGGAACTTGCAAAAGGATGCAGGCACAACCTGGCGTGGAGATGATGTTAGAGGATGATTACTGGGAAGAGGCAACTGACAGGGTCTATGACTACTTTTATGTCTCAACCAGAGATAAACTAGTTAAATTTAGGATTCTACATTGACTACACTTAACCCCACATTGATTATTTTGTATGAACAAACTCATCCCACTGTGCCAAATGCAGAGCCCCAGAACTACCTGCATCTGTTTGTGTGCTCAAATCTAAGATTACTGGGCCTTGGTCCTCACCTATAACCATGACAAACTAACCTCCAAGGTATGCCTCCTAGGCATAGTTGACAAGGTCACCCCAAGAGCCCATACAAATTCTCTTCCATACTCTATTGTTCTACTCCAGGAAATATATCCTCCTGAACTGGATGTTCCCCAGCCCCCACAATTGACGGCTCATTAAACCTGATAAAAATAACACTACCCTTGATACAACTCACCAAAGTTTCTAGAGGGTGCCCCATAAATATGACTTGGTATAGTGAGATTGGAAAGTGTCCATGACACTCACATGCTCAGTGGACTCTGAGCAGCTTTTGAGAAGCTGAGCTTAGGGGTCATCACAAATAATCAAGCACAAAATTAGGTTTGTCTGTAGTATAAGCTGATGCTACAGGGCTGATAATTAAATTCTGATGCTAGTTGCACTGGTTTCAGAGCTGCCATGTAGTAATTATCTGTATTTATTACTAACCAGTCTTATACTGTGACATTTATATTCTATATATATATACTGTATATTTTGAGTCGGGCCATTAGCTCAGTAACTGACAGCACCACAGAGCATGTGCAGTGAATCAACAGAAAATAAGGCCAGGAGCTACAGGGACATTGTCGACTCAGATCTTTACTGCTAAAAGGCTGTGGTTGCCTTGGGCTGGTACAGAAGCCCAAACATAATGTACAACATTTCTACCCTACGTCTTTAGTTTAACTTTCCCTGTCCTTTAATGGGTATGTCTTGCACTGTGACTTTCTTTGCACAAAATTAATTAAATGAGTTACTGAGCATTTTTCACATCACTTTTTTTGTGCAAAATTGGAGTCAATGGGCGCCATGATTTTACTATTCTCCCCAGTAATACTTCTCTTGTTTGGTTATAACAGTTAACATGTAATGACAAATCCATTATTTAAATTTATGCTCACCTCTGCAAGATCCATAATTCTTCCATAAATTAAAAACTATGGTTGTCCTAATTTAGAGATTGGAAAAATAGTATAGATGATAAGAGAAATGAGCTTTAAGACAAAGCAATTCCTTAAAACCTTGGATAGAGTTTAGAGTCATTGAACTATAACTGATGCATTTAAGTGTCCCTACAGTAGCTCTGTATTGATAGAACGTTGTACACAGCATACAGTCTTATTTGTAGAATATTTTTGTCTTGGGGGCAATGCAAGAAACTGTTTGAAAACTAGATTAAGTGATTAAGTGAACAAACTGCAAAAGACCGCTCAGAACTCACTCCTCTCGACTTCAAATCAGGTGCTCAGTCAGCAGCGTCCCCCTGCTATGATACACAAATCTTACAAGGAATGACGGCACTCTGAAGAAGGAACAGGTTTATTCCAGATAGGGCTTACATCCCTATCTGGAATAAACCTGTTCCTTCTTCAGAGTGCCGTCATTCCTTGTAAGATTTGTGTAAGTGATTAAGTGAATTGTGTAAAACAGATAACCAGTTTACATTAATTAAAATTTTTACCTAAACAATTTGGACACTTTAAACATTTTTGTACTATTTGTCCCATTGTTTTTAACAGACTTTTCAGTGCTGTAAAATGATTGTGTGAATTTCTGCATAAATCTGACAAAAACCGTTTTGTAAATAAAAGCAACAAAGCTTTACCATATTTTTAACAGATTTTATGTTCTAGTGGAAACTCGGTGTGCAATGTTCACTGCCATTTAATATAAGAATCAGATTACATTCTCGCATAAAACAATCCATGCTTATTTATAAATAAGCCCCTGCTGTTTATATCATACTTAAAGTTAATTTTATGGTGACCTGATCCCTTAAAATTCAAATATTTAAAGAAATATAATGTTTAAACATTGTGTTATAACTCATCTGCTAATGCATTTGCTACCCATTTCATCATCATCCCTCCCACCAACACACAAGTAGATAGTCTTTTTGTTTTTAAACACAAATTAACACCTAGGAATGCTTCAAACAAATGCTATAACTGGGCATCAAACCCGTGATCTGGAAGTCCTTTTCTTTTCAAATTTTGTGCCGGGTGCATGATGGCACCACTCCGGCATCAAGGCATTGGCCCACGTGGGTCATGAGTGCTGCCATTGGCACTCATGACAGCCTGGCCCTGTGGAAGTTGCTGGATTCGCATGACGAAAGTCCTGTCGGCTTCCAAGTAGCTGAGGGCTAGGCCCAAAGAAAAAGATGGCTGTTATAGGCAGTAGAGGATGGCTAGACAAGAATCCAGTCACTCCCCTGTGGTTGGGTTTTCCATTTGTGAATAGGATTCACTGTGTGACCACTAAGAGTAACAATCCACCTTCACACTTTTGCAGTAATTCTAGGATATTGTGCATTGCTAGAGGTTCAAGTATGGTGATATTTGTGTGATTCTAGTTGCTGAGTGGTTGTTATAAGCAATATTTATTAAAAAGTATGTTATAATTATATATTACCACTCCATGACAAATTAGGCAGGCAATATATTGAACTGGTCCATTGGAAGCATGATGGTGTGACATCTGTGAACCCTTCTCTAATGCTCTAATAGATTGTTGATTCTTCCTAAAGATTCATTCATTTTTTACATGACTAATAATGTTACTTGCTTAATTAATTTTTTTCAATTTGATCTCTGGAGACACACAGTATATTTATTAAGTAAGCCTGATGTTTTCCCAAGCCAGTTTCATCACTAATCTATAAAATTCCAGAGTTAGAGAACATATTTGAACAATGTATGCTCTAAAGCATGCGACCGGCTGTTGTTGCCTATTCACAACCCTAATTCATAATTTCAGTGAATGAATTGATTAGGTGAGACACTGTTTTCACTGAATACTATTTTCAGCTGGCCAGCTTATATGCTCCACTTTTCCAAAAAAAATTATATTTTCTTCTCACAAATGTATAATCAAAATATAGTTCATTGAATGTAACTGCTAATTTCAGGGGTGCTTCTGGTACTCCTTCCACTTGATATGCCTTAACCTTCAAGGCTTCTGCCCTTGGACAGGGCCAACAATGGTTCATGCTAAGAGGGCCACTGAGCTCTTTTTGCTAAAAGAGTAGAAATTCTAGCTACCCCTGGTAATGTGCAACCTGAAGCAACCTCCTTGCTTTATTTCAGAAGATGCTCTGGTGAGTGACTAGGTTGCTAGCTTTCTGTATCACTGCACTGAAATATACGTATCTCTTGCTTTCTCAGAGCAATCTCACTTCTAGGAGGTATACCAATTTGAACTCACAACTACCTACTTGGTTGACTCTTTGTCAACCCTTCTATTAGAGTACATTTCCAGTATCAATCATGACTAATTTCTTTTTTCAGTAACTGAAATGTGACATTAAGGAATTAAAAAAAATCTCCTTACAGTTTTAGCAACCAGTCAAGTACAATTTAACTACAGTACACACAGTAAAAACTATTCTTGTGGTTTCTAACTTTAGATTCTTGGATGATGTGTTCCAATTCCACACTTGGGAAACCACTTCAAACATTCAAGCAAGCCTAAAACCTGCAAAAACAGAATAAACTATGTATTTTATTGTGATTACATTGATTTGTTGTACTCCATTTGTTTATTGGACTAACAAGATTTTTTTCTTGTACAAGTTCCATTTCCGAATATGTTCAAAAATTGAAAAAGCTGATTACTTCTAACATTATCTTCCATACTTTTCTGAAACTGTTCTACAATGTCTTCTTTCTTGTTTACCTGTATCTATTAAGGAAGATGGAAGAGACAAATCAGACGCTGGTGAAGGAATTCATTCTTTTGCCGATGACTTATATTCCATATTTCCAGACTGTACTGTTTATAGTTTTCCTCATTCTATACATGTTTACTTTACTGGGAAACATCTTTATCCTGTTAGTGGTTATAATGGACAGGCATCTACACACTCCAATGTATATTTTTCTTGGTAACCTCTCTTTCTTTGACATTGTCTACTCATCAACCACAGTTCCTAAAATGATGAGTGGTTTGATGATAGAAGAATCAAAGATATCTGTCCAGAACTGCATAGTACAAATCTATTTTTTCCACTTTTTTGGGTGTACAGAAGCCATGTTACTTACTGCCATGTCTTATGATAGATATGTGGCAATATGTATTCCCCTCAGATATAATATCATTATGTCAAATAGTGCATGTTTTCGTATTATCTCTGGCTGTTGGATCCTGAGTATATTCTATTCATTGACACACACAATTCTAACTTCAAGGTTGCCTTTCTGTATGGTAGACAATATTAATCACTTCTTCTGTGATATAAAACCACTGCTCATGCTAGCATGTACAGATACAAGTCTCAATGAAAATTTAGTTACTATAATAACTGGGTTTTTAGCAGTCAGCACTTCAAGTCTTATTTTTCTGTCCTATGTCTTCATTGGAATCCATATAGTCAAAGTCCGTTCTTCTCAAGAAAAACGCAAAGCCTATTCTACTTGCACATCACATCTAACTGTTGTATTTCTGTTCTATGGACCTCTAATCACCAGGTTCCTAAGACCTGCCACCAATGACAGTCTGGAGCAAGACAGACAATCTGCTTTACTGTACACAGCTGTTACACCTGTCCTCAATCCACTTATTTATGCTTTAAGGAACCAAGAAGTCAAAAGATCCCTTAAAGCAATCTTCCATGGGAAAAAAAACTATTAGAAACTAATTTTAGTAGTATCCCCACCGCACCACTAGACCACCAGGGTGAGTGTTTATTACAGACAAGTTTTTAACAAATATTTTGCCAAAGGCTTACACAGATGCTACTTTAAATTTTCTCGATTTTTTTTTGACACTCCAGACTACAGATGAAGCCACTTTGGATTGTACATTTGACACAGAAAAACTTAACTCATTTATC
>CM044445.1:108990476-109005758 GCA_024363595.1 Xenopus borealis
ATGGCCGGTACTAGGGTTAGGTAGAAGAGGCATGTGCCTAGGTTGCAAAGGTAGAGGGGCGCCAGACATGTACCTCTTCTGACGGCTTCCCCTAGTTCAGACAGGTGTCCAGAAGCTGTGCAGGGTGTGTGCCCTTCTGTGCATGCACACTGGCACTTCCTTGGCTTGTGCACTCTTCCAGTCATGTGCAGTCATGCATCCTCAGCACTTCAACTGTTCCATGCATGCACATTCAAGTGTCCATGGTGCTTGTGTTCTCAGCGGGGGGGGGGGCGCCACAGTCAGCGGATTGCCTAGGGCGCCCAGCCGACTTGGCCCAGCACTGATGATTACAGAAACATTAAAAACTTGCATCAGGCACTCTTCTATAGTTCCAAGAATGTTTAGGAAAGCACATAGATTCCCAAAATCATACCATAATTGGCCTTCAGATTTGGATTTCAGGTAATTCTAGTGCAGTAAAAAACAACTTTAACCCCAAAAGCACCTAGTTTCTCTTCAGTTTTCATCTTCCTACCTGTTACCCCTGCAGGGGGCAGCCTCACTGGTTGGGAAACTTAACCATGATTACAGGCAGGAAAGAAGGTGAAGGAAAATGAAAGATGGTTGAAAGTTAAGATGAGGAAGAGGGAACATAAGCAGGAGGACAGTTTATTGGAGAGTTTAATTTGTGTTTGGGGGACAAATGTTTTTTTTACAAAGTGTGGGTTTTAAGGTAAATGCTTACCGCTAAGCATGGTGGGTCTGGGTGCACTTGCCCCAGACTTTCACCAGAGGTAGTTTGCACATGAAAACATAAATGCATAAATGGTACATACCAGACCAAACATAGTTAAAAACCAGGAGCCATTTAAAAAGGTACAATTTTATTTTCCACAATGAGTAAAACAAAAAGTATGACTCATTTTGTAATGGAAAAATAAAAACTCAAATGTTTAGAGATATATTTTACCCCAAAGCTGCTAAACATCCGGATCTAAAAATACTCCATCCCAAACCTGTTGACGTCATGTAGAAGTCACGTCAGTGGCAGATCCTGAAGTTGTCTCTTGACATTGTGATCTTCTCTGGAAAATCTGACAAAGTTAACGTTTTCATCTGATAAATCTATAAAGTTGCATTTTCACAGCAACAATTGTTGAATTTGGAGCGTCAATCGTACAATACAGTAAATTATTGATAAATTTGTTCAATTTGTGGATGGGAGTCAATTTTGAATAATTTTAAATAACAAAAAACTTGAGATAAACTTGAGTTTCAGTAAGGCATTTGTACCCTTTGAAATGTTAACTTTTTGGTTCCTGGTTTTTAACTATAGTTAGTCCAGTAATTGCCAACAGGGGACCTCCAAAGTTTCTCAATTTGAAATTAGGTTATTTTAGCTGATATTTGTCCTTGCTTAGATGGGTTGATGTAAGGCTCGGTGAGGTCCAGATTAACATATGTCTTCCCAGGTCCAAGACTGACTAGTTTGGTGGGGGAGTAGGGCAGTAGTATTGCTAGCATTAGGAGGCTGGTGCTTATTTTAGCATGTCTGTTTTACAAAGTTCTGGAGGTCTGACTGCAGTTTGGGGAGCCTCTGTTAGTACATAAGAATGATTTGGGAGGGTTTGTCAACTGGGTTAGAGACAATGGAGTGTGGGCCACATTCTGTCAAGATTCCCAGAAAGTCAGTTCTCTAGTTTGATTTAATGACTTGTCTGGCATATCCATTGACAGATGATAACAGTAGTGTTGTGGTCTGAAATAGTCCCAAGATTGGTTAGATAGGTCTAGGGATTTGGCTGCTTAGTAAGTTGTAAATGAGTTTCCACAATGCTAACTTGCTAAAATGCAAAGTTGCTTCTCTGTAGCCAAACGGTGTTAATTTGTCAGTGAGAGCATTTCATAGTGATCTTTCACTGACGTTCTTTTTGCCTAGCAAAGCTTTTCTAGTACTCTTACGTTAAGACCAATTTGAATTGGGCTGGTACATATAGGTTGTATAGATTTGTTTATTAGAGATGTTGGTGCAAATGCTTGAAGTGGCCAATTTTTATTACAAATGTCCAAGGAAGAAATGCCCTAGACACAAGCCCACCCTATAACAAATGTGGCATGCCCCTCAAATGGTTGGCAAAGAAACGTTAACATAAAAATCTTTAATAGTTAGTGTCGTAATAATGAAATGGTCGTATTTATCCTTCTATAGTCCACCCTCCAAGGATATAAGATTCTCTACTAGGGATATATGATTTTCACCCATGATGAGTAAGTCCCTCTTGGATTAAAATAAATACTTACTCAAATCGAGCTTGGCCCGAAGTTCCCCCTGGTTCTCCCTGGGCCTGACTTGAACCATTCAGATTCACTCAGGATATTAACCAGCTTTATTTGAGGTATACATTAATACAGAGTATTAAATAGCTCATACATCCTGAAAGCTTGTGAGGATGTGGAGGGAACAATTATCAATACAGCAAGTTACAATTTAACCATTTCTTCTTCCATGGGGCTGATCCCGTGGCATCCAATCAGCATTCTTGTTTTAGCATAACTGTGTCACTATTTCCATCAGACAGGCTCTCAGACTCAGTACAATAGCCAAATAAGGTACATCTACTGTGTCAGCACAGTATCCAAAATGGTATCTGTGCTGTCATTTCTGAAACTATATGTGCCTTTCCTGACCTTGCACTAGGAACACTTGTGACATGAGAAAACAGATGTTATGCGTAATCATTCTACAACTCTAATATCAGAATGGCCTTTAACCTTGAGCTTCTTCTATAACACAGCAAGTCTGCACTAGTGACATGTTCTATAATCTTTGTTCTTTGAAAATAACTACTTGTCTTAAATATAAAACCCTGATATCTACAGTTAGGTCTTTTGAAGACAATACCTCTGGTCTAAGGTGGTGAAGGAAAGTCTGGCAAAAGGGCTAACTTTCTATAAAATTTGCACTTAAGTGAATTTCCAGTGTAACAGTTTTGCCACGGGGCAAAACTGCAATAGCGACAGTCTCTTTCTCTAGCAAATTGTTATCTACGCCTGTTAGTAAATTGGTGCCCTGCAGGTTAGATTTCTGGTGAATTTTCTTTAGTGATGGCCACTTCACCCTTTAGTAAATCTGCCCAAAGGAGTTGGAATGTGGGGTACGGTGGTTTTATAGAAGCAATGTGGTCCACCTTTATGATTTTACATTGGACTTATTCAACGTAGGTTTGTTTGATGGAGTGGAAAGGACCTGTGATGCTAGGGTGAATGACATGGCTCACATAGTAAAGTATCAGTGCATCTGTGTGGTGTGGCTCCCCTACTTGTTAGCCAAAAGGAGGTAGGTATAATTTTATGGTACAGATGGGTTCAGATAGGGTTTGTAAGGAAAAAGCCTAGGGCTAGACTTGAGGGGCTAGCAGGCACATTAGTAGCCGAAGTCAGGAGATGGAAGTGCAGTACCAGGCTTGACACTGGTGGCGTCATTAGTAGAATGCAGTGTGCATTCTGACTTCTGTCTTTTCTGTATTGCTGCAGGTCTCTGTGTCTTCCCCTGAATACAGCACTCATTGTGTTAGTCATTGCTGTATTGTGAGGGGTGGGCAGAGGAGACAGCCTTGTTTAAATGATGTGGTGATGATCATCGCTGTGTCATAGTCCTGCCCTTGGCTGTCACAGACCCACCCTTGATATCACCCATCCTACCCCCTGATGTAACTGCCTTGTTCCCTGCCCAAAGTTACCAAAACAGGAAGGTGCAACCCTATGTGGCATTCAGATGCACAAGTTAGGGAGTGGCAAGAGGTTCAGGCAGCAATGGGACACTATACTATGCCAGGCGTTAATAGGGTTCACCTGCACCCCTGACATCATGTTCTACTTTTTATAGTAAAAAAATTAGGAACAAAAGCAGGACTTCATTCCTTGCAAATGTGCATTTATTGCATTCTACACAATAAATGCACATTTTCAAGGAATGCAGTCCTGCTGCTGAGCCAGATTTTGTTCCTACTGCTTTTCCTATTATGTGTTAAACCTTTTGATGGTAGGAGTGAAAGTTTGGCTTTCAACTTGACACAAGTAAGGGCGGAGTTATTTATTTATTTTTTTTAATTCTGCTCATCATGCCAGATTTTTATTCCAAAGCTTTTATTGGCTTGCAGGTGCTTCAGACTTGAGTAGTGATGTGCAAATGTGTATTCACCAGGGGCTAATTTGCTGCGAATTCCCGCGATTCACCGGCCGCGAATACATTCGTGAAACGGTGCGTCATTTTTGATGCGGCGAAAATTATGCAACACACGTCGAAAACGACACGTCGAAGTCGATGCGTCGCATGTCAAAAACGTGCCGTGACTCGTTTCGCAAATTTTTTTGCAAATTTGCTAATTTTTCATCGAAGCCAAACGGGGTAGATTCGCCCATCACTAGACATGAGCACTTGAGTAAATTACCCCTTGGGTTTGTAGTGATTTAATGCTACTTAATGTTAAACTGTATTAACCTTGTCAGATGAAGTCTTTAGCACTCTAGCACTGGGAATGAGTCAATTATCGCTTGGGTTTGTCCAGTGTTAAATGATAATGTAATGCTATTAATAATACACTGTATTAGCCGTGTCAGATGCAACTTAAGCAGCTTCACCACCCACCTCTTCATACTATATACCTCTAGCATAAGGCAGTTCTTTATAGACAAAATCCGGGCTGTACCATGGGTTTACCTGTCCCCCCCCCCCCTTTACAGGTTCCAGCCTTCACTGAACACACAAACTCAGTTTGTGGTCAGAATCACCACGTTCACAAGGGACAACGCGAAAGACAGCAAACTGGCATTTTTGGACTGTGCAACAATAATTATCAAGGGGAGAGACACCAGCATATTAAATTATACTAGAAACCTATTCATAGTAGTGATGGGTGAATATGACCCATTTTACTTCTCCAAAAATTTGCCAAAATGCATTGAAGTCTATGGACGTCAAATTATTTTATGACGTGCTATTGGCCTTTTTTTTTTTTCTTTTCACACACATTTTTTTCACCCATTGGAGTCTATGGGTGCCATTTCTGCTGAAAAACTGAAATTTTGCTCATCACTAAGTCATACTGTATATGCTGTTTGACCATGCTCTGGAACATAAGCTTGGGGTTATAAGAACTCTACACTGGGCTGAAACTGTGGCAACAAATGTGAGGCTAAGGAGAAGAAAAACAAGCATATCAAAGGAGCACAGGCTTTTGTCAAAACAAAATCAAGCTCATGCAAAAACACCAGCCCAACAAATAAAACGGAGGAGCACAGCAGGGAAACAACATAGTCATCCCATATGTGACTGGAACATCATAAAAACTTCTCAACAACATCATGAGACAGACATTGGTACACCCAAAAGACCCAACACCAAATCAGTGTAGTGGGCAATGACCTGATTTATACATTAAGGAGACCAACAACTGCTTAGTAAGAGAATGGCCTAACACAAGAGGCCTAACTTCTCAAGACAAGACTCAGCAGTTTATGCACATCTAAATTAAATGGGACACTCATTTGAGGACTGTAATCCACATATTTCAGACTAAGATGGATTGCAAGAGATGTGAAGAAGGCCATTAACACAAAACTGGAAAATCCATCCCAGAACAGGAGGGCCTGCAACACCACTTGTCAGCAACAAGAAATGAAAGAACACTTGCCTCAATGAGGATCATGGTGTCATTGTCACTGGATCACACTTTCACACAACTGGCCAGTAACTGAATAAGTTCAATGGAACCACTGTGATTGGATGTCTGTGACTTTGCTACTTTTTAAAGCCGCTCAGCTGAGCAGTGAAACATTTTCAAAAAAATTCAGAGTGTACACTTAATTCTAGTAGATACTCCCAAATTTAATTTCCATGCAAAGTTACAGAGAAGCTGTTTTCATTTGAAATTTCCATCTGACAGTTGGCCTTTATTCACTAAATAAGAAAGATTTGTTTCTGAACCCACAAGTAAAATATAGTCCAATATCAGTAATTAACAATAAGACTCAAAGAATAAATCATTTGTCTCATTCATTATAATAATTGAAACAAATGGGAATATTCCTAAGTGCTAGAATCAGAAATCCCTTTGCCTCTAATTAAGGGAAGAGTACATATAATAGATGGCTGTATTTAATTACACCCACCAGGTATAAATAGAGCACCTACAGATTCCTCACAACTCCTGAGAATACACAAGTTAGGTGAGTACCTAACACAGAACAATACTAGGAATTAAGCGGGGTGAATTTTCTAAGACAGATAGAAGATTCCCTTTATGTGTATTAGGTACCTGTATAGAAAGATTCATGATGGTGGTGGGGGTCCCTTGCAGTTTATGTAGTGGGGATCTGTGTCTGGGGTGGTGGAGCCTAGAGGTGGCTCCAGATATTCCAGTATGTCAATGACTACATATAGTAAGATCCTTTCTGCCTTGTGTGATAATCTATAGCATAACACAAAACTGATTGTCTTTGATTGATTTAAGTATATTTTACCGAATAAACATAAGTAAAGTAACTATATATATATATATATATATATATATATATATATATATATATATATATATATACATATATATATATATATATAAAGAATGGCAGCAAAGGCATACAGTTCAGTAAAATAATATAGGATATTTCCAATTATTGCATTCTATGGGAAAAAAATATGAGAATCCTTAACCCATCTTTTCAGTTCCAGGAGGGTTTAACATTTCAGAGAGGTGTTAGAGCCCAGCACTGCTGGTGACGTAGTGATTAGTGATGGGCGAATAAATTTGCGAATCGCCTGCAAAAATTGGGCTGGTGAAAATTCGCAAAATGATTTGACGAAGTCAAACACCCAGATATACCCATCACTAGTAGTGATGAGTGAAATTTTTAATAAAATGGTTGCAAGTCAAAAAACTTTTGTTGCCCATAGACTATGGGGTGCCGTTTGTCCCAAATACATTCTGTATACAAAACTATCCCTGATACAAAGAATTAATGTCTCTCATCGTATATGACTATTTGTGACCATATATACAGATAAAAAATATACCAAAGACTTATTTCTGTTAAAGAATGAGAGCAAAATATGGTTAGTGCACAAAAGGATGTAATTATATTACAAACTCCATTCTGTATATTTTAACAATCAATCTGTCTCATAAATATATAACCTCCATGTAACAGACACACTTACTTACAGAATGAATTATGTAAAAAACAGAATATATAATAGTGTAACTAACTAGTGCATGCCAAGCTAGATTTGAATGATAAAATAGATATTTGTGACAGAAAGCAAGATTTTATAGTACAGGATTAATTTTTCTCAACAAAATGAAAGTTTTGTTTCACAAAACAGATAAAATGGCCAATCTGTGAAGTAATACTGTCAGTCACTTTACTTTAACCAATAACCAATAAAAACAATAAGAACAAAGCTTACTGACCTGCTGGTGTGGACCATCTGTTGTGCATCTGACAGATTGATTGTTAAAATTTACAGAATTGAGTTTGTAATATAATGAAATCCTTTTGTACACTAACAATATTTTGTTCTCATCCTTTAATAGAAATAAGTCTTTTGTATATTTTTTATCTGTCACAAATAGTGCCTCAAATTCACGGCGAATACCCGCGATTCACCGCAGGTGAATAAATTCACGAAACACCAACGAAATTTTGCCCTGGCAAAAGTTCGCCGGCGTCTCGTTTTTGGACATGTGTTTTTTTCGGACACCAGCAATGGGCCCTGTCATCCAAAAATGGATGTGCGCATTCAAAACGCCTCGGCCATTCACGAATTTCACGTTTCATGAGTTTCTCTAGAAATTCGCCCATCACTAGTCACAAATAGTTACATACCAGGAGACACATTCAATCTGTGTATCAGGGATAGTTTTCTATACAGAATGTATTTGGGACAAACGGCACCCCATATAGACTTAAATGCATTTCCATCAGATTCGCCCATAACTATAGTGAATTCTAATACTCCAAAGATCAAAATGATTTTTAAACAAATTGACAAGTCTCTTCTTCAGTTCCTGATACCCTTTCCTGACTGTCAGAAAAGTGTTAATAAATTGAGAAGATATCACTAGATACTGTAGATATACTGTATGTTGATAACCATAACACTTGTTTTTATTCCTTATGCAGTTTCAGGCTAATAGATTTTGGCACAGACTGTGAAAAAATCGAGAGTTTTTACAGATCTAAATTTTAAATTTCTTTACCTCTGAAACGATATCCTGTTAATACTATGATTCTTAAGTATAGGTGAATAAGTTACAAGGGACATGAACCGCACACAGCATGACTTTATATTAGAAGGATTTTTGAATCTTAACAATTTGAGGATATTGCTCTTTTTCTTTTTCCTTTCTATTTTCCTCCTTACTCTGGCTGGGAATATGCTAGTTATTCTGTTAGTGCAATGTCACACTCGTCTTCACACGCCAATGTACTTTTTTGTCACAAACCTTTCTTTCTTGGAGATGTGGTACACAATGACTACAGCCCCCAAGCTTTTGGCTCTTTTACTAACTGAAGACAACAGAATTTCCTACGAGTGGTGCTTTGCTCAGCTCTATATGTTCCATGGTTTAGGCATGACGGAGTGTGCTCTACTGGCTGTGATGGCGTTTGATCGTTGCATGGCGATATGTAACCCTCTGAGATACACCTCTATTATGAATGAAAGAATGTGTAGAGCACTGGCCATCTTCTGCTGGGCATTTGGGTTCTTGGCATCAGTAATTCCTACAACACTGACTCAAAAAGTTCCTCTATGTGGGCCATATTATATTGACCACTATTTCTGTGACCTTGCACCTCTTCTGGCCTTGGCTTGTACAGATACTTCATTTACTTCTGCCATGAACAGTAGTGTCATTGGATTTGCCACTATGTATAATCTTGTGTTCATCATAGTAATGTATATAAATATTATATGGGCTATTATGATGTTACAGTCCAACACAGGGAGAATGAGGGCCTTCTCCACTTGTTCTTCTCATCTAACTGTTGTAGTGATGTTTTATAGTGCTGCTTTTACTGTTTATGCCACCCCAAAAGGATCATGGCCTACTAGCTATGACAAGCTAATTGCAATTGTTTATACCATTGTTACCCCATTGTTAAATCCTTTAATTTACACTTTACGGAATAATGAAGTAAAGATAGCTTTAAAGGAAACAATACAAAGTCAATTGGAGACACTGAAATTGCACTGACCATTTAAAAAAAAAAAAAGTAAAGTTTCGAGGTAAATTGAACTTTTAAATCATGAAGCAAAAGATGTTACGAAGTCTTATGATGAGAAACAGCCCAAACATTCAGCTTACAAACCTAGTTCATGTGTCAGTGGAAGTTGTCCAAGGTAAAATTTCAAGCAATTTTTCAATTCTAGTTCTTCAAACGTTTTAACGTTTAGAGTTGTAAAACTCTAAAATTACACAAATTAGAATTTTTGATCTTGAGATCAATGTGGCTTAAAGTCATCCAATTCACTCTGCATTAATAGAATCTGTCATCACAAGATGGTTACATTTTTCACCAGGTTTCACCATTAAAAAACAATGGAGGTCTAAAAAATGTTATAAAATGCCCACTGACTAAAATGCGTTTTGAAAATTTTCACTATTCCACAAAACAGGACAAATTAACCCATCGCTATCTCCTATTATCTGTATAAACTGTTCTCTAATGTTTTTGTAGGCCTTGTCCCCTTATCAACCCTAGCTTTGATAGTCTTTCCATATGGTATAATTGTTCTATTTCTTTTGCAAATGTAGTTGTACAGTCAGTTCATTAATATCTCTTAGGAACTGTGTTCCAAAGCTGCACTTCATACTGTAGTCAGTGTGGGCTTACCAGGAATCTATGAAGAGGCCAAGACAGTACTTTATTTGCTTTTGTAGCCACCAACTAACACTTTCTATAGTTGAACAGACTATTGTTCACACAACTCTCTAATTGCATAACCTTGCATTTATCAACACTGAACATAATTTGCCCAATAGGCTGCCCAGTTCTTCTGCCAATTTAGTCAAATCTCTCTGCAAACACTTCCTGCATGGAGCTCATAGTGTTTCACAATTCCTTAGTTTGTTTATTGACTTTTCTCACTTAATTCATAGAGTTAAATCTTAACAAATGCAATTTCCTGGATCAGAATGTCAAAGACTTGAGTATTGAAAAAGTTAAAATTGGTTATTAAAAAGAATTTCCACCTAACTATGCCATATAGGTCACATTTCTTGCTAATCATATGGTCACACAACCTGCTCACTCACTTACCCAGGTCTAGGCTCGTGCTTCACCAGTTAAGTGACTGCCTTTGGCTTTGGGAGGAGCCCTCAGCTACTCAGATGCCACCTGGACTTTAACGAGAGATGCAAGGGAAAGGTTCTGGATAGGCAAAGGGGCACGACTGTAATTAGAGACAGTAAGGCCGATGGTCCCGGTACAGGCAGGAGTAGGCAGATTTGTGGTCAGGCAGGCTGGGTCGAGGCAGGCAGATATCAAGGATCGTCAGGCAGGCAAGGGTCAAACCGGGTAATCAATCACATAGGATGAGGCACAAGAGGTATTCGGTATGCAGGCATGGGTCAGGATACAGAATGTAGAGTATTTAAAAAACAGGCAGGAGTCAAACACAGGAGCTCAATCAGAACAAACAGGACAGAATGCACAAGGCTCAGAAACCACCAGGAATAAATCCTATCATGGGCAATGACAACAAGACAGAGAGCCCTTTAAATAATTTAAAATTTAACGCCATTTTGCGCTGGTGTCATCACACCAGCGTGCATGTGCATACAAGTCAGGAGGAGGCGCGCCACGCCTTAGTGCCTGCGAGTTACAGGAAGGAGCAGCACGACGTGCCGGGCGTTCTGCCAATGGTGCGGTGGGCGTCCCCGCGCACCACTAGACCACAGAGGTAAGGAACATTTCTTACAAAATCATTTAAATGTTAAATAAACTCAATAGGCTGCTTTTGCTTCCAGTAAGGGTTAATTATATCATAGTTGGGATCAAGTACTAGATACTGTTTTATTATTACAAAAAAAAAGGAAATCACTTTTAGAAATTTTGATTATTTGTTTAAAATGGAGTTTTCTGGTTAACGAGTTTTTGGAAAACAATCCCATACCTGTTTGTGGTAGAGGCTATGTTTGCGCTATAGAAATACATGTTAATAATAATAATAATAAACAGTTCTATATTCTTGTTCTAGTTGAAGGTAAATATGTGGTCTGTGTCTATTTTGCCTCCTGAATCTGTCAGTATTTTAATATTTTATTATTAATAAATATATATATATATATAAATATGTAAATTATATCCTTATAAACAGTGAGTTCTGATGTCATCGGTTATAAACATTGAGTTCTAATGTAATTTCTGTTTCATGACTCACTGAAACTTGTGTATTTTCATAAATAAAGTACCCCCCCTGCGGGGCATTACATGGGCAATATGAATGATGTTGGAACTTATAGTTATGTGCCCATTAATTTAATCTATACTCTCTATAGGTACCTCTGCATTAATAACATCAGGGTTCATTTTAACTTAGCTATAGTTCTATGTTGGGAACTATGGCTATTTTACTGTTTTTCCACTAATATGGTTGGTAACTAATATTGCTTTTAAATCACTTAATATCGGAACAGGGGGTTATATTGCCACATGCAGTAAAAGTTGAAATGTGGCAATATGGTTGCACCCTTTGATATTATATTGTTGGGCACTATAGTTGAATATGATGACACAATATATCACTCAATGAGAGCTAATAACATTTTCTATATATTTTAATATGGCTTTTAAGTATTATAATCTATAATTTATTGAAAGGGTTAACCTTCAAACACGAATGATGTAATAATTGGAAAATGACACTGGTTGGATAAACAGGGTTTATAGGTGTGTTTTCACTCTGTAGCACTATCCTGATGACGACCCTGTGGGGGTTGAAACGCGTTGATGTAAGCGTGCAATAAAGAAACACATTGTTTATGTGATGCAATTTGCTGTGAGTGCTTTCACTTCTTGGAATATATATATATATATAGGTATTGTACAGTGCTGTAGAATATGTTGCTTCATGATAATAATAATGATGATATGTGACTGACCTTGGCCGTTAAACAAACAGGGCAATATGGATGAGAAAGGGAACCATCTAGTAACTGTTCTTTCTAAACGATCTAAACTGTCTTTATACATATTAATAAAACAATGTATAATGTACTTGATGCATGCCCGTTTTTTTACATTATTTTATTTCACATTTAATTTCCCCTTATTAAGCAGCAGCAGTGCTGTCTTTGTCATTTGAATCCCTAGAGATTTCATTAGTTGAGTGCCGTTATAATAACTTAGGCAAATGTTTATTGTTATTGGCATTACAGTACTATAGTTGCCACAACTACGTACCAATCATAGATGCATTTCTTCATGATCCTTACAACATTATACTTTTAAAATCCCTGGATGACAGCATTGAAGAGAAACAGTTTCTCACATAGAGCTAGATTGAATTATATGATAAAGAATTATTTCTTTATTTAAATTCCTATAGAGCAAGATGCAATTCAATCATATATGAAAATGTTATTGAAGTTTACAGGAAAAACTGGAACTTAATTAGAAAATAAAGTTTGTAATCTTTGAATTGAATATTGTCTTTATGTTTTTTGCATGATAATCTCTCAGATGAATATAGTTGTCCCCCTCTTTTACTTCATTCCCCGTCTTAATTCAACCCATGGCTTAATGGATGTTCCCTTCTGTTTTCATATTATTTCTCACACCTTTCAGTCCTTCTTTAAAAATATTCATTACAAGTAGTGATGGGCGAATTTATTCGCCAGGGCCGAATTTGCGGCGAATTCCCGCGATTCGCCGCTGGCGAATAAATTCGCGAATCACCAGCGAAATTTTGCTGCCTAAAAAATGAGTCGCGCGTCGTTTTTGACGCGACGCGCGCCGAAAATGACACGACGCGCGTCAGCAACGACGCGACGCGCCGTAAATGACGCGACGCGCATCAAAAACGTCCCGCGACTCGTTTCGCAAATTTTTCGCCGATTCGCTAATTTCTCTAGAAATTCGTGAATCTTTAGGCGAAGCGAATCGCGGGAGATTCGCCCATCACTAATTACAAGCTTATATAAGTGGGGCTGGTAAGTGTTACTTTGCTCACTTTATGCACCCTTCTCACAAGCTAATATATTGCCCACTGGAAGTGGTTTGTACTACTATTAGTGATGGGCGAATTTATTCTCCAGAGGCGAATTCGCGGGAATTCCTGCGATTCGCCGCCGGCGAATAAATTCGCGAAATGCCAGTGAAAATTCACCCAAAAAAATTCGCACTATGACACTTTTTGCTTGACAATTTACCAAGCACAAATTTTCGAAGGGCGTGAATACCCTTGAGGGGACAAGAAAGCCCTAAGGCTATAGTAAGTAAGTGGAAAAGCAGGAGAAACAGTAACTGGAAAAAAACTATTGCTGGTTGCCTCTAAATGAGCCTGTTCTTTTGGAACCAAGTGGGTAACAGGTGACCAGCCAAGTGATTGATAGAATATCTGTGCCCTGATGTGAAAGCAAAAAGTGGCTTTGTTTTACAGTTAAACTATGTCTGGACTCTCCAGAAGAGATAAAAGTAGTCCAAGTAAACAAATTGGAACTTAAAATCCTGTTAAAGTTGACAAATGTCTACCTTAGTTTCACTAGAAGGTATTTTTTGGTATATTTAAAGGACAAAAAAAAACAGATTCACTTGTGTGTGCCAATATGCTAGGCACTCCCAAGTAAAAAAAAATGAATGAAGGTTCTTCTAAACATTGCAGGTCTTGTTAAAAATACAACCCATATGCAAATCCCTATTATGTAAACAAACCAATTTCATAAAAACATACTTTTCCAATGGTAAGTGCCATTGCAAAATCCCAAATTGAAAAACTGCAATTTTAAGTACTACGCTCCCCCCTCAGCTCATATGAGGCACAGTGCTCACACATAAACCAAGGGCACTGTCTAATGGTAAACATCACTGTATTGTAAAGGTTATGAGCTGACTACTAGTTGTTTGATAAAAATGCTGAAACTTGTGTGTTGTTATTTATTCATTATGTGGAGGAACCGTGTGCTTAGTCTCTCACTATACATCACATAGTTATTTAATTAAGGTATAGGTATTTAAGATGACATTGAGTGTGCATCACAAAGAGTTAATTCAAAGTCAGGATGCGAATGAGTAAATATGTGGCCTTGTTACCTTTACACCCTTTGTTGTCCAGCAATAGGAACCAAACCAATTTAAATACAGTATTAAGTCATACAGGCATTCCTGTATATTATGATGTTGGTATACACATACCAAACAAGATGAAGATCCAACAAAGCATTTTTTTGGTTTTTTTTTAACCTTTTAGCAGTCTGATTACTGAAATCCCATATGGTCTAACAGTAGAGCACAGCATTACCCATAATGTTACGCTCCCCGATCTTACAAAAAACATACCTTGAAAAATCTATATTTATCTATCTGGCTACCTATCTATATACCTGCATTATCTACACATCAACAAAATATTCAGTACAGAGTAAAAGTTCCTATAATTGTTAGTTAAACCCTGCAAGTGCAAACTATGATTAAGGGAACAACCCCAAGATTAGTTAGGACAATAGTAGGAATGAATACTTATGGTAGGTATTATGATGCTGATTAGTTTAAGATTTGGGAAAATCATCTAGGGGCCCTAAATATTCCTTCTAAGCATGATGACTGATATAGCAACATTTTGCCTGCTTCTGGTTGGGCAGGCAATTAATTTCACTTTCCATCCTACACTCCCCACATTCACCCCTCTGTCCTCACCATCTAATTGTGTAGCCAGGGCATGGGCATTAGGTCCCCCATAGTGGCACATAAAGTAACATAGTAAGTTAGTAACATAGTAAGTTAGGTTGATAAGAGACACATGTCCATCAGCCTTTTAGCTTCATTATTTTTTACCTGCCTAACTGCTAGTTGATCCAGAGGAAGGTAAAAAAAAAACCCTCTGAAGCCTCTCCAATTTGCCTCAGAGGGGCAAAGAATTCCTTTCTGACTCAAAAATGGCAATCAGACTAGTCCCTGGATCAACTTGTACTATGAGCTACTGTACCTTCCATATCCCTGTATTCCCTCACTTGCTAGAAAGCCATCCAATCCCTTCTTAAAGCTATCTAATGTATCAGCCTGTACAACTGATTTAGG
>CM044445.1:109026282-109069127 GCA_024363595.1 Xenopus borealis
CCAGTTGAAATCTCTACCCAGAGAGATTCCACACACTCACCAGTACCAGCAATGGTTATTGATCCTTTACTAATCCCACTGCCCAGTATACCCTAGCTTCCTCATAAAACTCTGGCTCACCCCTCCCCCTTGCCTAGTTTAAACACTCAACCAACCTCTTAGCCATTCTTTCCCTTAGCACAGTGGTCCCCCTTCAATTGAAGTGCAATCTGTCACAACTATAAGTTTCGTACCCTAAGGAAAAATCAGACCAGTGCTTTAGGAACCCAAACCATTCCTTCCTATACCAAAACTTTAGACAAATTCTTTTCTGAAAAAAAATTAATGAAAAGACCTTCCCTTAATCTTGGAGCCTAGATCCCTAAACTTATTCTTTAAGGACCTCCATCTACCATTTATTTTGTAATTAGTACCAATGTGTATTAAGACAGCTGGGTCATGCCCAGGCACACCCAATTATCAGTCTACCCAATCAAATGTATGCCAAATCCTGGCACTAAGAAAACAACTGTTCAGTTGGATCTATTACCCTCTCCACTTTCCCCTATAATAACAATCTGTTTTGGCCTAGCTCTGCTCTCCTCCCCACCACTACTAGAGAAACTGATCTCCAGGCTATTAGAAAGATCAGCCACATCTAGAACTGCCAACCCAGAGTTCACACTCCCATCTTCTTCACACAATCTGGAGAATCTTTTGGGATGTATAAACTCTAGAGCAACCTCTATTTTCCTTTTACCCACATATAGTTTTTCAACAGTAAACCCAGTTAGCTGCCTCATCATCCAGCTGCTCTGATCCCCCAAAACATCTAATGCAACTAAGTCCTGCTCAGTGAGCAAGAGACTGTGATAACCTGCCTGGAGTTGAGCCAGGGACCTGGTGCATTACTACCGCTCTACGTAAGCACACAGCTAAGGCCCTGGTTCACTATGGCTATGCTTAGTATAGCTAGTAAGCATGGCTTGTTTAACCTGTTGACAATCTCGCCACAGGTGATTTGTGTAAGCAATTTAAAGGGGTTGTTCACCTTTGAGTTTACGTTTAGTATAATGTAGAGAGGGATATTCTGAGACAATTTGCAATTGGTTTTCATTTTTTATTATTTGTGGTTTTTAAGTTATTTGCCTTTTCATTTAGCAGCTCTCCAGTTTGCAGTGTAAGCAATCTGGTTGTTAGGGTCCAAATTACCCTAGCAACCATGCATTGATTTTAATGAGAATATGGAATATTAATATTGGACATTTGGAACAGAAAGATGAGTAATAAATAGTAGCAATAACAATAAATATGTAGCTTTAGAGAGGATTTGTTTTTAGAGGGTGTCAGTGACTCCCTTTTGAAAGCTAGAAAGAGTCAGGAGAAAATGGCAAATAATTAATAAACTATAAAAAAAAAATAATGAAGACCAATTGAAAAGTTGCTTAGAATTGGCCATTCTATAACATACTAAAAGTTAACTTGAAGGTGAACCACCCCTTTAACTGGCTATAAAAACCCTTACACTGCAGTGACTCAATATAGGTCTATGTTTCATAGTTCCTGGGTGTGATATATATTGGCTGCTGCTGTTATTGACCACTGTCTGAACTGACCCTTGACTGTGTTTGACTATCCTTTGGATCAAGATTTGGTACAGCGCTTCTGATCTGTGTATGACCTTGGCCTGTGACCTCGACTACGGTTCAGCTTCCTGATTCGGTACCATATTGTCTGTTTGATATTCAACCCAGCCTGTCCCTCACTTTGCTTCTTGTTCTCTGTCCTATCTGTATTTGTTATGGTTCCCATGCCTGCCCAGAGCTTCCCTATTGTCCTCTCACGTTAAGTCCTGGTGGCATCTGAGTAGCGGAGGGCTCCTCCCAAAGCCAAAGGTAGCTGCTAAAGGCAGCTACCTTTAGACCCAGACCTTGGGGTTTGCTTTGAGTTTTGTGATACCAGACTGTCAATCAAGATTGTCAATCAACTGCAGTGTTGCAATTTGTTGCTCTAGTGCCTGTAACATGAGCCTCTAAAGTGGCTCACAACCTCCATAGAAGTAAGCAATTTGGAATTCTTGCTCCAAATCTGCATACATACAGTTGAATGTGCATTGGGTCAGACCTTTAATCTTGATAGCACTCATAATCCTAGTTACAGACCAACAAACAGGAACCTTGTTTGAATTTCTTTATATAATGACGATAGCTTACCCTGGTGGTCTAGTGGCTGGCAGGGATGCCTGCCACGCTTCCAGCGGGGACCCCACCACGTGGCTGTTGCTCCTTTAAGAGCCGGTTGTGCATATCAATATAAGTTGAAATGCACACTTTTATCAGTAGAAGAGGATTTTCTTGATGAGAGCTAAGGGTCATCATGATAACTCTTTTTTTTTTTAAGTGAGAAATCCAAAAGTTTTTCATCAAATCCAAAAAAACCCAACAAATAAACAACATCAATGTCTGACCAGGGAATCCGATTGCTGTTTAATGATTTGTTTGCCTCTGGGACCTCTGGGAGAGATCATAGACCTTGTGGCAAAGGTTAAACATGAAGATTGGCTGCAGTCTCTCTCTTATTGGGGTAATAATACTATTAGTTGCTTCTAGTGCTCATCATAAGCATTGGGGACATAATGGTATTGTTTTTCTGTTAAAAAATAATTTCTTCAAACTTTTAAAAAAAGACAATCAATGTTTTACACACAGAATGGTTCAAGAAATAGAATCTCTCTCCCAGACATAACTCACAGGTTCAATTACAATGACTAATCTAGGCTAACTCTTTCACATTAAACTTTCAGCTTTAATTAGCAGCTAGTGTTCCCCAGACTGCCAGTCAATATCCTGGCCAAACTTGCAAACGGGTCACTAGTCAACATGAGTCCGGGTCTGCCCTCTGTGACGCTTGGTTTGCAGTAAGAGTTCTGCTACACCACTGCAGGTTTTGAGAGGGTTTGCAATGCTTGCTGCTAACTGTGATGCGCTGGATATGATTGCCCCTTGACTAAGTCCGGTACCCTCCATGTAGATTGGTGCTCCTCTCCCATAAAGTGTTAACACTTACACTAGTTGCTAGGGTTCCCCAGCAACAACATTTTGGTGCCAGTTCTTGGTATTTTAAGCATCCTGTTTCCCTGACAAAGGTTCCAGCATGGAAGGTTAACAACTCAGGACAATTCTCAAAGGAGTGAAGTGTTAGAAATGCTAATATGACAATTGGTTTGAATGAAAGGAAACATTTTTTACACGCGTCATTTTTTTTTACATGCAATGCCATTCAAGTCTATGGGCATCATTTCTGTGGTGAAACACAGCAAATAAATTTGCTCATCCCTACTCTTGAGGTATTTGAGGGAAAAATCGATACATTGAAAAAGAATGTTAAAAAAAATCATCATCAATATTGGGGTTTAGGATTCATATATACAGTACCTCAGTTCTGCTGCTAAGCTATGTTGAACAAAAATAACCCAAAGAACATGAACTTTACCAGCTTTGATAATAATTATGTTAAGTTGTTTATCACTTTACTGTTGACATTGATAATGTTTATGACAGTCAGGAAAGTTTTGATAAATGGAAAAAACATCATTTGATAAATTTGCCCCCAATTTGTAAATGAGACCTCATGTTTCCTAGAAACATTTTAGTAAGAGCTCTTTTCACATCTTTGTTTCTTAGAGCATAGATAAGCGGATTTAATGCTGGTGTTATGACTGTGAAGAGTATCCCAGTAATTCTGTCCTGCTCTAAAGAGTCTTTTGTAGCAGGTCTCAGATAAGTGCAAAAGCCAGTTCCATAGTATAACAAAACAACAATCATATGGGAAGTGCAAGTGGATATGGCTTTGTGTCTACTATGAGTATAGTATAAATGTAAAAAGTGCTACAAATCCAGTAACAATAGACACCAAATTTTGATTAAGGTGGGTGTCTGTGCAGGCAAGTTTCAGAAGGGGTTTAATATCACAATAAAAGTGAGTGAGTTTGTTATTCAAGCAAAAAGGTAACCTGGAGGTCAGAATGGTGTGAGTCAGTGAATAGACAAAGCTAGTTATCCAGCATGCAGCACATAACTGAATATATATAGCCTTAGCCATAAGGACAGGGTATCGTAGTGGATTACAAATAGCAGCATACCTATCATAGGACATGGTAGTAAGAAGCATAGCTTCTGTGCTTCCTAAAAAATGAAACATGTAGAGTTGAGTTATGCACCCCTGAAAAGATATCCTCTTTTCCTCCACCACCAACCCAGCCAGCATTTTGGGTACTGTGGTGGATGAGTAGAAGAAATCTATAAAGGAAAGATTGGCTAAAAAGAAATACATAGGGTTGTGCAACTGATAATCAAAAATAACTACTAATACAATGCAGAGATTGCCCACGAAACAAAAGAGATACAACAGCAGAAAAACAATGAAAAGGAAGAGTTGGAGCTCATGTTGGTTGGTGATTCCCAAAAGTATAAATTCTGTTACTACTGACTGGTTCATTTCAGCCTGTAAGTTAGGACAGCTATTAGTTGATATGCACACTTTTGTAACTCAGTAGAAAAGGATTTTCTTGATGACAGCTAAAGGGTCATGATGATAATTCATTTGGGTTTTTTTTAAAATGAGAAATCCAAAAGTTTTTCATCAAATCCAACAAAAACCAACAAAAAAATAACAACAATGTCTGACCAGAGAAGCGGATAGCTGTTTTATGATTTGTTTGCCTCGGAGTCCTCTGGAATTGATCATAGATCTTGGGACAAAGGTTAACATGAAGATTAGCTGCAGTCTCTCTCTTATTGTGGTAACACAATTAGTTCCTTCTAGTGCTCATCATAAGCATTGGGAACATAATGATATTGTTTTTCTGTTAAAAAAAAAACTATTTTTCCAAACTTTTAAATAAAGACAATCAACGTTTTTAATTACACACAGAATGGTTTCAGAAATAGAATCTCTCTCCCAGATATAACTCACAGGTTAATTTGCAATAACTAATCTAGGCTAACTCTTTAACAGAAAAAAACACTGAAACCAACCAAGTGGACAATGCAGAATGGCTTCCATATTGGAGAAGACTAGACCAGAAGTTATTTCTTTCAAGTAGAACTAAAACAGTTGAGCTAATGGTGAATACAAAAAATAATGTAGTACTATAAAAGATGTGTGTAATACTTTGATCATCAATTAAGTGACAAAAATAAAGTTATTGCACAATCCTTGTGTGTTTATGAGTAGACTTCTAAAAATGTAAACATACAATGCACCATCTTTATTTATGTAATGCAGAAAATATATTGTTCAGTATTGATTAAACAGATAATATTTCCAAAATACTCTTGATCTCCCAAAGAGCCCACAGTGCACTGGAAAAGAAATCTCAACAGAAAGCTGTGTACTGGAAAAGTTGGACAGGCCTATATCTGTAGATTTGGGGGAAATAGCTCCTCTCCTCCACGTGTTTCTTTATAGCTTAACTGTTTTTGTTGCCATCCAGTATAGACAAGAACCCAATAACATCCTGCACCATTTACTTACAAAAAGGCAAGATTGTGTCATACTTACTGTGATCTTCCTTTCCTTTGTGAACTCCATGTCAGTACTAATCGTACTGACATGGAGTTTGACAAGGGAAAAGGGAAGATTGTGTCATACAGTACATACCGTGATCTTCCTTTCCTTGGTGAACTACATGTCAGTACGCTGAGTACTGACATGGAGTTTGACAAGGGAAAGAGCAAATTACTAATTCTTGAAAACATAAGTGCATTTGTGTAATGGCTATGTCTTTCTTCTCATATAGTAGTTTGCATAATATTATCTCCAATATTCCTTTGGCACTAGTTTTACATGCTTGATTATTTTCTGCATGGTTGGGTGGTTTAAATTTAGCAAGGGACGAAAGACTTATTAAAACAAAATACACATTATTAAGTAAATGTATTTTGCTTTTATTTTTTCACATAACATAAACTATTGCCACACTGTGTGTTATTTAAATATATTCAAAAAAAATATTTTGTTTCTCATAAAAAAGAAAGGTCTTGTTATCAAAATAAGACAAGGACGTAAATTAAATTCTGGGTTTACTTACCTTTGACTTTTATATGCTAAAAATATTTATTGTTAAAATGCTTTATACAAATAATAAGTTGGTGATATTGATGTACAATGTTCACAATGACATTTGTTTGAGAACAAGAGTCCTTTTAAAAAATGTGCTTTTATAAGAAAGAAGTGGAGCAAACCTTGGAGATTTAATGATGACTACTTCCCTTGGAGAGACGAAAGTACCAATTATTGTGAGACACAAAAGTCATTACCAGCTGATTGTCTGCATACAGATATAGATTTCTATTTTAATCATTTTTCTTGTGTTTCTTACCAGCGTTGATGAGAAGAATTCTAACTAATGGCAACACAACAGCATTTCATTTATTGAAGAATTATACTATATAGCCATGCTGTTGTAATACATGTAGAACGCTTTCTAAATTAATAACATGGGCACCAAACATATCAACTGAAAGAGTAAAATTCTGGTTAGGTGGCGTTACCACTTTTTGCTGAAACCTTAAAGACCTTCAGGCACCAAACAGGCCTTTTTTTCACTGCTTTGTCCTCAGAAAACATCTGGAGGCTTGTACAGTGTCATTAAGTTGACCCCTTTGAAAATACATTTCACATTCAAACCTATCATGGTTCAATGTAGCTGGAGACAGAAGAAAATCCATAAACAAGAAATGATTACAATGTACTGTAGATCTCCAAAATCTGAAAAAAAGAAGTCAATTTGCCATTCAGACTAAACTGACCATTACGAGCCACTCAAATCGTAGTATGTCCCCATCATGGAATACTGAGGTATATAAAATGGTAACATCAAGGGGTAGATTTACTAAGAGTTGAATTTTAGAAGTAAAAAAAAATTTTTTTAAAGGGCTTTTTTGATTGAAAATGGGCCTCTTTCGATCGAATAGGTTCATTTTTGATTGAATAACATTTTTTTGAATAGAACGATTGGAACGGTTTCCTCAAAATCCTTTCGAATTCTTGGAACTTACTAAATTTTTCAGGACAGGTTCCATAGGCTAAAATGACTATTTGGAAGCTTAACGCTGGAGAATTGTTGAAGTCAAAGGATTTTTAAAGGGACAATACTTCGAAATTCGAATTTTAACAATTCAAATTTTATTCAAATTTTCACTTCGACCTTTAGTAAATGCACCCCCAAGGGTTGCCAGAATTATTTTCTCAACACTTTCTTTTCCTGATGAACATAATCAATCCAGGAAATGTGGGATCAAAGAGCCCAATACTTCAATCCAACATGGTCACTGTGATAAAACAAATTTTGAATATGGAGGTAAAAATATGAACTGTTATATAGATGCTTAGCTGTCTCCCAATACCACTGCGCTTTCAGCTTTAATGAGCAACTAGTGTTCCCCAGACTACCAGTCAATACCCTGGCCAAACTCGCACTAACTAAGCGTGGCCATTGACTTGCATTAATACACTAAGGGGCCAATTTACAAAATTCCCGTGAAATGATTGAAGTTCGATCGAATTCGATCGAATAATGATCGTGCAAATTTTTCCTGAAATAGTAAACTAAAATTTGGCCTCTGCGATCATCGAATATCAAACAGATCGAATGATCGGATATTCGATCATTCGATCATTCAATGATCGTAGGAATCAACATTTTTTATTTATTCGACTGTCTACTTCGCCAGATTTAACCTACAGAATTGTAATTGAAGCCTAGAGGAAGCTCCCCATAGGCTTCTTGAGTCCTGCTCAAATACCATTCAAGAAAGGCTCTTCAGTGTAGTGCAGGGTTGTCTGATCAGCTTAGATAGAGCCACCACCTCAGGAAAGGTGAAACCGATCTGTAGTAGGGAATCTGATCAGCTATTATCCTGGCTTTTGCTTGAAAACCCAGTGGGTGAGCTTTAGCTAATAGGATAAACCCACATAAATGAGATTCTCTTGGAGTTTGTTTGGAATTCATTCCCAGGATTCCTTTTGTTTATTTGAGTCTGTATAAGGCTTCTCAACTTGACTGACTGGATTCAGTCAGGTCACATAGTTTGAACTAGACCAAGACAGAATGGGGCAAGGTTAACACAACAGTGCATACAATATTTATATACATGACTAAGATAAATATGAAAATTAAACATGGCTGCAAAACCAATAACACATCTATTAATGGTATTGGTGAATGAAATGTCTGTGCAAGCCAAGGCCAGAAAAGGTGCTAGGTCACAGAAGTAATGATCTATATGATGAGCTTGGCACAGAGGAACCTGTATAGTAATTGTTAATAGACTGGTTGGAGCCAGAAAACCAAATGACCAGCTGAGAGTGGCCAGACACCTACACATTTTTCCATTCACGATTGTGGTGTATCTCAGAGGGTTACATATTGCCATGCAGTGATCAAAGGCCATTACAGCCAGTAGAGCACACTCCGTCATATCCAAACTATGGTACAAACAGGGCCAGATCTATCAAGGGTCGAATTTTGAATTTTTTTCAATTCGGAATTCCACCTTTGTTAAATGTGAATAATTATGGAATAAAAATCATTCGAACTGATAAGATTTTTACCGCAATTCAATTGGTTGAACGATCGAATATAAAAATTCGATCTATCAATAAAAACCTTCGATTCGATCGTATTTTTTTATTCTATGAAACTTTTTGAATCCCAATTCAGTAGGTTGAAACTGGCGAACTAGGCAGTCGAATAAAAATTTAAAGGGGAAGTAATTCAACAGTCGAATAGTCGAGTATTCAAATAGAATTTTATTCTAATTATTCGAATCATTCGATTAGATCGAATTTTCAAAATTCACTGGTCGAATTGGTCTTCAAAAACATTCGAAAATTCGAATTCAAAACTTTTTGAAAATTCGATCAAACTTTGAATCATTCATGTGAATTTGATAAATCTGCCCTATAGAGCTGAGCACCACTCATAGGAAATTCTGTTGTCTTTGGTTAGTAAAAGAGACAAAAGCTTGGGGGCTGTAGTCATTGTGTACCACATCTCCAGGATAGATAGGACCTTGATGAAGAAGTACATGGGTGTGTGTGAAGACGAGCATGGCATTATACCACCATGATAACAACCATTTGACCTTGATTTTGCCTAACCCTTATCTGCACTACGAACTGTTGGACTGTCGCTTCCTCCTTGGTCCGTAACTACTTAGCAGCCTTCAGGCCCTTACAGCATTGCATTGAGTAAAATTAACCCATAATTAATTTTTGAATATGTAAATAGTAATAAAATGTAGCAGGATGGTTTGGGACTATTGTTGTCAGAGGGGGTCAATTGATTGAGGAGAACAGAGATAAAGCAGAGTTTTGTCTACACAAATGAGGAACCAACTAATGAAGGTTTCCTTCTAAATAGTCCCAATTCTATTAATTCAACAAATGATGCATGGTTAATGCAAGGGGGCAGTCAAAAGAGACTAGACCATGTAAAGGTAAATGAAGGTCCAGAACCAGATGGTATTCATCCAAAGGAACTAAAAAAGCTTAGCTCTGTGTTTGCCAATCCTCTGGTGCTGAGAAACTGGTGAATTGCTAAAATGGTGCTGCTATTCAAAAAAGGATCCAGTTCTCAACCTCAAAACTATAGAATGGTTAGTCTATCAGTGATAGGAAAGTGGTATTAAGGGAAAAAAATGGTTGACTTAATTGCAAATCATAATACTATGACTTGGTGCCAGTATGGTTTAGAGCGTAACCAATCTTGCCAAACAAATTTAATTGCCTATTATGAAGAGGTGAGCAGGAACTTCGACTCTGCAATAGCAGTCTACTTAGACTTTTCTAAAACAAAGCCCAACTGTCCACATTATATTCTGGCGTCAAATATTGCTCATAAAAAACTGCATAGTGGTCCTCCAATTACTGCCTTCTACTGTCAACAACCAATGTGCGTTTTGCTGCCTTGTGACATGTAACTTGCACTCAGATACCAATACTTAACCAGACGTCTGTGCAAATTTAAAGTGAACTGCACCAAATACTTAACACATTCATAGTATACTATTAACCTAAATAGTAGGGAGAAATGAAGTGAGAGGAAAGAAGAGGGCAATGTTTTAAATGGCATACAAGTATAGTTCATAGAGTCCAGAAAATAAAATATATGTAAACACAGGGGGAGTTAATACCTCAATAGTTATTATCCCCTAATTGTTAATAGAAACCATACCATCCTTGAGAGTTCTAGATTTGCCTATTCTGACACCACCAGTTCAGCAAAATTCACAAAAAGGATCTTTAAGAAATCTAATTCATACCATTTAAAGACATGCAGAAGCAGGATCCACTTGGTGTCACAGTTACCATCTCTACTTGGACGTTTTATTTTTGCCAAAGTTAAGGTGACTAAGCTTAGTGGATCCCCACCATATGAATCTCAAAAATAGGTGGCTACAGAACTCCATGCGTCCTCATTCATGTGTCCTCATTTATGATTCGCAATTTATGCTTTAAAAGGTGAGCCCCATGATTTCTATGTTTTTCCCACATACATTTTTAAACAGGGGCATCTGAGCCCAAACATTACTCCCTTATTCTTGCAATTTGCAAATGATTTTAACCAACGTCTTTACCAGTGGCATCCAAGAAGTCCTTAGTTGGCAACATGAGGCAGCATGCTTCATACTTTCCGCATACATACTGTAGATAATTACCTTTAATCTTGCACAAATCTAACCATGTGTCAGAAGAGCTTGTTAGAAATTGACTTCTGACTAGAAAATTACTTAGGTTACTTAGGTTGGCTACTACTTGGCTCTTCTGGCTACTGCTATTTATTTCCTCAGTTCAGCATCCATGCACAGAGTTTTTCTTCCAAATCTCATAAAACTGGTTCCATATGGTATCCTGTAAATGCTCTCAAATTCTAAACACCATCCTGTTTATTTGTATATTCATATAGTGTCTGTGCTCTTGCTGTGTGTGTGGCTCTTTTATATACCGATTAAATCCATTTACCTAGATATTTATGTTCTCTTGATCACTTTTGAAGTGCCCCATCAGTATACCTGTTATTTGGTGTGGGTGGTGAAAGTTTTTAGCCCACAACAGCAGGTCTAGGTGTAGGTGGGCTTTCTGTAGACATCAGTTAATACAACTACTCAACTACCCTCAACTACTTTGATTTTAATATGCAAACATGTCAAACAGTGTAGATCATATGTGTACTAACAGGTAGAATAATAATTACTGTCATTTTGTAGCTGCCAAATTTCTATCATTGACTGGACTGGCCTCTAATTATATGTATAGCATATGAAACAATTTGTTTAAATTAAATTGTAATATACACATGCACATACAGGTCACAAACCTTTTGCCTTTATGAAGGTCATGGGACTATTAGATGATTCATAGTATTACAGTATATCAAGGGCTCTTTACTACATGTAAGAAAGAATAAAGACATATACATGGATGGACCCATTTTAAAAAACGGCAAGGGAAAAAAGCCTGTAATATTTGAGGAAACACCATAAACACAGCAAGGGAACTTAGTGAACTCTCTGCAGGTAATGATGAGCCTCCACCCTACACAGTCCCCTAAGTTCTTTCCCTAAAAGATTGTGAGCAAGTATAATATACTTAATCTTCAATTGGAGCTGCCAGTGAAACAAATTTCACTAACTGTTAAGGAATATACCTGATAAGTTCTTTGAAATCCATGCCTTTCCAGGTGCAAACCCAACAGAGCTGCATACATACCCCCTAATTCTGCACTACTCTCATGATACATCCTATTATTATTGTTTTCTGGGTGAGCTCTTTTTATTGAATGCCTTATCCTCTTTTTTGTCTAGTTAGCCTGGGGCTCTAGTCCTAGTTTTGGTTTTGGGGTCTAGACCAGAGTCTGGTCTGGTCATTTGTCCTGTTCCAGACATTCCTTTTTGTCTATCAGTCATTAGTTTAATGGTTTTCAACCCCTGGCCTGGCTGTTTTTTGCAAAATTTTCTCTAGGAACCAGGCATGTGTCAAAACCAGGAAATCCACAGCAATCAGGATATGAGGGAACAGGAGCACAGATATTAGGCAGTGACTTGGGAACAAGTCAAGGAATCACAGTTGGATGGACATCAGTGTAACTAAGTACAAATGATAAGGGGCAGATTTACCAAAATATGAGATTAGAGTTTGCTGCAAAAAACTAATCCACTTATATTCAATCCTAAGGAGCCTATTTATCAAAAGTCAGAATTTAGTAGGTTTTAGATGTTTTATAAACCACGACTAAACTAAAATAAAAAAAATGAAATTTGATTGTTAGGAAATGGTCCTCTAAGTGTATTTATTAATGGGTGAAAATTACAGTTCACCAGTTGATAAATACACATCTAAGAATCTCTTAGGAATAAAAAGAAACTAGTGGAACTTCTCTGTAGTGATCTCATATCTCACATTTTGATAAATCTGCCCTTACGTCCAGGGTCAGATGATGGTGGAGCTCATGCTGCATTTCTCTGTAGGCCAATAATCTACTTCCCCACTGCTCTTATGGTCCTGGTCTGCCTGCACCCAAAAGCATTGTTTCTGCTTGCAGTGGATTTCAGTGCCAAAATGAGACATTTAGCGTTTTGCTCCGAAATCCACCCAAACTTGAAAAGACAAGGGGAAGCAGCAGGGCAGTGGCCATAAGTGTAAGAATAAAAAAAAGGATACATCTATAAAGGCTGGAGTGACTGAATGTCTAACATAGACAGAACACTACTTCCTGCTTTTCAGCTCTCTAGGTTTTCAATGATTTGTTACCAGGCAGTAACCAATCAGTGACTTGAGGGAGGCCACATACATCTTAACTTTTGAATCTGAGCTGCATGCTACGAATCAATTGCAAACCCATGTGCCCACCCCTTAAAAGTCGCTGAGTTATAGTCAGAGAGCTGCAAAGCAAGAAGTAAAGTTCTGTTCTGTTCTGTTCTGTTAGACATCCAGTCACTCCAGCCTTTATACATTTCATTTTTATTTTTACACTGAACTGTTTCTTTAATAGAACAGTAACCCCGAAAAATGAATGTCTTTTAAAGTATAAGAAAGTGAGGGTATACAGGGTTATGGAAGATAGTTCATAGTACAAGTTGATCCAAGGACTGGCCATTTTGGAGGATTTTTCCCCCTCTGAGGCAAATTTGAGAGGCTTCAGATGGGGTTTTTGCCTTCCTCTGGATAAACTAGGCAGGTTAAAAAAAGGTAAAAGGTTAAACTTGATGGATGTGTGTCTTTTTTCAACCTAACTTACTATGTAAGAAAATTATAATGTTCTGTTTTTCTTCACTGTAGTGTTAGCTTCAGAAATGCTACAATAGTCTATATAAGCAAGCTGCTGTGTAGCCATGGAGGCAGCCATTCAAAGATAAAAAAGTAGAAAAGGCACAGGATACACAGCAGATAACAGATAAGCTCTATAGTATACAGTACAATGGGATTCTATCATGAGAGTTCAACGGTACTCCCTTCTTCTTCAGCGTGTCATCCAAGATGGTAGCGCCCATGGCCGCCACATGGGCTGTGGCACCGGCACATTGATGTTGGTGTGCAAATGTGTGACATCCTCTCTCTGCCTCTGGTGCAAAAATTCTAAATAAAAGGATGCCGAGGTCACGGGTTCAATGCCCGAATACAGCTCACACTTGCTAGTGTTCTTGGGTGCGCTATAAATTCTGAATTACTGATTACGGGACTTTTGACCCTTTGCTTTGTTCCTGGCTACCTGCCTTTTGAACTTCTGTCTGATTCCTGAAAATGCTTATTATTTATCCCTTATTAATGTGAACTGGACTTTGTTAGCTAGTGCTTCCTCCTTGGTCTGGACCCTGTCATCTGAGCAGTTAGGCTCTCACATTCTTCAGAGCGTATCTGTCATCTACTGTGTGTCCTGTGCTTTAATGACTGCCCCCATGCTTATATAAAGTATAGTAGTGTCTCTGTAGCAAACACACCCGTATTACCAGTGCAGGGCAACAGGACATTATATTGCCATTCCTTTAACCTGTTCCATTATCATGACCAATTTACTTCTTTATGAAAATCCAATGAAAACTGAAAAACACCTGTGAGCCAATAATCAATAATGAAACTCATCCTCAAAATCAATTTAGTTTAACTGATCCAAATCATACACAAAGTTTTCTCCATTTTCTTTAAAGATTAACAAAACTATTTTCAATTGCATCATAGTGTATTGCACCATTCAGAGTACACAGAAGATCTTGGTTTCTAAAAGTGTTTTTAATTAAAGTTTACTTGAATTAGAGGTTTGTAGTTACCTTTTTTTGTGTGTAATTTGCAGTCACTTTAAAGTCATAAATAAAATAATTTGCATCATGTAGTTAGGTCAGTAAAGCTTAAATACCCAGGATATTTCAGATTCACTTTCAGAAGCATCCAGCCATTTGTCATTCACTTTCTTGCCACTTTGCATACAGCATCTAAACATCAATATTATGAATGTGATTGTGTAATTTTATGATCTTATGGAATATTGTTATGTATATACAGCTGATATGTACTGCATCACTTGTATCTTGATAGTCCTGCTGTTGTTTCCGCACATTGTGGGAGGAAAAAGAAAATGTGGATGCAATCTGAAGCTTGATCCTATTCTTAATTATTATGTGAATGGAGATCTGATTATTGGAGGAATCATTACTGTATACATACGTTGGTCTGTCTTGTCCATAGGTTTCCAACGTAATACAATATTTGGAGCCTGCAGCCAGTAAGTAAATACAAAAAACAAACTATATAAAGGTAAATGTTTTTCTGTGTAGTAACAGAGCTCAATGTCCCTCTTTTTAATTGAATGAAATATCTCTCCATAACAAACATTTTTGGTTGAGGGGAGGTAGATACATGGATGCAGATTTTATGGAAACCAGTGAATTGAATTAATTGGGAAGAAATTGTTTCATGTCCCTTTTGACATTCAGATTTACAGTTTCACTACACCTTCTGTATGAGAGGATGTTAATAATTTTAATTTTCTCTCTTTACAAGTCAGGTTTCATTTCTCTTATTCCATTTAAATGAAGTGTTGTGTTGCAGTCTCTGGCCTGTTAATCACATTACAGTAATTCATGTATTTCTTTTGGAGCTTTCTTTGGATGTTTCCTTTTTGTCTCTGATGATTTTATAATTCAGTTGATAAGTCTTTTACTATATCTTTGACAATTTACTTAAATGAGAGAATACTGATCACATTTTGATTTCTGGCAGTTAGTTTTGGTTCATTTCTTCTGCCTGTATTATAAATACAATGCTGATTGAGCTAACAGAGGAGAAAAGCTGTATGATTCAAATGGGTTTATAAAGCTCATTGCTAGATACTGTAGTTTTTCAGCATTTTCTAAATCAAGGCTGTCTAACTGGTGACTAGCACAGAAGATGGGGCATTAATAATAATGATAATAATCTGTATCTTATTTATTTTTGGCTCAATATTTCATTTCTATGATTAAGTGCACCAAGTCTCCTAGTTTCCTCGACAGGTGTGTTAAAGGATAAGTAAACCTTAAACTTAAGTGAATGTAAAAATATAGATTCATAACCAAAGAAAGACAAGTGGAAAGAAATTGCTTACAATTAATCAAGTGAATGCTAAATCAAGTGACTCAGTAGGATACTCAAACAACCCCCTTGGTATAATCTCACTGAATTCATACTAGATTAATTTATTTATGAAAGATTGTTATAAATACTATTTATATATAAAATGCTATTGCAATAAATTTTTCCAAAGAATCATTATAAATGCATCATGATTACATTAATTCATAATAATTTTGCTAGTTTCCTGGACAGGTGTGTTAAAGGATAAGTAAACCTTAAACTTAAGTGAATGTAAACATAATAAGGGTTCTATTCTAAGCACATTTACAATGCACAGTAATTATTTATCTTGTTTTTATTCCAATATATTGAAGATTACATGTACTGTTAATATGAATGAATTTTGTTTCAACAGCACCACCTGCTGGCCAATTTCTGTCCATTCTGACCACCAAGTAGTCAAGGAAGTTGTCAGGAAAAAGAAAGAGACTGTTTTGAGCTTCTTCTGTTTAGGTAAGGATTTGAGAAGGGTTTCTAATTTTTTCCTAAGCAGAAGAACATCAGAGCAGCCTCTTTTTGTCTCCTGACAACTTCCTTGACTACTTGGTAGTCAGATTGGTCCTAAAATGATTTTGTAACAAAATCCATTCATAGTAAATGTTCATGTAACCTTTAATATCTTGGAATAAAAATAAGATAAATAATGAATGTACATTGGAAAAGAACCTAGAATAGAACCTTCATCAATGTTATATTCACTTATTTTTAAGGTTTATCTTTATGCCCTAGTATCAGCTTTTCTTCATTCATTGTAGGTACAAAGTGGGACTTCTCTACAGCCCTGTGTGTGTAACACGTTACAGGTAGAAGGAGAACACAGGAACATTTAAATATACTATTATCAAATTATAATAATAGTGCCATTGTGAGACATATGTCTGTACAATGTTTGCACAATCAGTCTATATATTAATTATGTAAAACTCTATAGAAAGGCATAGGGCACAGAGACACATTTATTAAAGGGAATGTCATCCCAAAAATTATTCTTGCCTAAGGAAAGAAAGCATAATTCTAAGCAACTCTGCAAGATGTGTTCATGGTTTTTAAGTTATTTGCACATGTATTGCTATTGAAAGCAATGTTTGTCTGTCCCTATGTAAGACAAGGCAGCTGATTGACAGACCTGTCTTTGCTGGGGAACTAAGACTTTTGCAACTTTGTTTAAAAAGTAAAAGCCAGGAGTAAAGCAAATGCTGCTTTCAGTAGCAATTGTTTTTATGAGTAACTGTAAACTGTAAAAACTCTGCAAATATTGTTAGTATAGAGTTATGTTTTATTAAGCATCAATTTAAAGGAGAAAAGCAATGGGGATTTTAATAACATAAAAGAAGTCTGCTTCCTCTATAGTTATGCCACTGTATCCATGTACTGATTGTGTAGACTTCCAGGGCCAGATCCCTCTGTCAGAGCTGAGGTGGGGGTGCCATTTCTAGGGGGAAGATCTTGCAACTGGGGTGTGGGGATCTCAGTCCGATACTGTGGACTTTCCTGCCATGAAGTCAATGGAATGGTTTGTAACACAACTCAAAAATAACAGACAACAAGGTGCACCATGTTTCACATTAACACTATTCAATTAAAGGTACCAGTCTAACTACATTTGGCCCTCAGAGAGTGTGCTTTTACAATGATGTCTCTGACAAGACTTCACTTCTCTGGCAGATTGAATGTCTGGAATTATCAGAATGTTCTGGCTTTTGTCTTTGCTATCACTGAAATTAATAAGAATCCTTATCTCCTGCCTAATACAACACTTGGCTTCCATATTGTGGATAACTGTTTAAATGAAGAACTAGAAATGTTTGGAATTATTGACATTCTATGTGGAGGAAACATGCTCATACCCAACTATCGCTGCATGAACGCACATAATTTGGTGGCTGTTGTTGATGGTATTTCCACAAGACTGACCCTGCTGTTGGCCCAGATTTTGGGCAATTACAAGATCCCACAAGTAAGAAAAAAAATGAATGCAAATATATAGTGGAATATTCATTCAGAGAATCCTTGTGGGTTTACTATGTATAACTTTCCATCAATTCCTTCATACAGATGAACCCACTTTGGATTGTGCATTTGACACAGAAAAACTTAACTCATCTATCCCATTTATCTCACTTAGCACAGAATATTGTGTCACAGCATCCCATCCAATTAAAGAGTTCACTATTGAAAACAATGGTGCTTTGGTATGCTAATGAAAAGGTTAAATGCATTAAATGAGTTAAGATGACTTTAGATAACTCAGTTTCTTCAATTAGCCCTGAGTCATGACGCATTTAACTCACAAAGCAAAGTGGCTGCATCTGTATGTAAATTGATGTGTTAACGTTGAAGTGTTGCAGTACATCTCATTGCAGGCTGTTTGCACCCTGATTTACCTAACATTGAACTGTAATATCTAATAGATTGCCAGCAATTAGACCACATTTATCAAGTAATTATTAAACATTTATCATATGAAATACCTGAGCCAATTTCTAAGAATATCTTTGGTTGTTTTGAGCAGTGGAACACAATTTTTTTCTATTGAGTAATAGTGCTTATCATTCCTTAAACACCTCTAAAGTGGAATTGATTATATAGTCATCATCTTTACTAGCCCTTAGGTGTTACTCACAGCAATACATTTTTAGGTTTACATTTAAGGAATTATTTTTTGACCCTGGTCTCTCTTTTACCTCCACATCCAAACCCTTCTTTAATCTGTAGGTCTCTTCTCTTATTTTCACTTTCACCTTTGTTCATTCATTCTAGACTGCACGTTTTCTTCTGAGTTTTTGTCTCTAGAAATCAATCCATGCCTTGTCAGACTTTAACATTCCCTGAATAACTTTTCAAAGAGGCTTCTCCTTGATTGTCCAAACACTACATATCAGGGCCGCCATGATTGGGGCAGAGGGGGTACCCTTGTACTGGACCCTGGCCTTATGGGGGGGCCAGCTGTGCTGCACTCTCTGAAATGGCCTGACCCCTCTAGACAGCGACAAAGCCGCCCTACCTCTTCCGAAGTCCCGAACAGCCAAAGTCTCGTAGTTCTGAAAAGACACAAAGCCACAAAAATAGCCGAAGTTGAAGTCCTGAAGTGGCAAAAAGACCCATAGCCACAAAAACAGTTGAAAGTTGAAGTCCTGAAGCCATGAGTCCAGTTCTACTGAACAACAATGTGTGTTCTTTTTAATTTTTTAAACCCCTGGCAACCAAGGTATTATTTTAATACTCTAAAGGCCCCGGTCACCAATGTATTTTTTTTAAATATTCTCTGGCACCCTAATGTTTTTATTTTAACTTGTAACAGGGAGCCCTGGGCACCAATTATTTTTTTAACATGTAGAGGGGCCCTGTCCACCAATTTTTTTTTGTTTTAAACTGTGATGGGGGCCCCTGGTGCCACAGTTTTTTTTTAATTATAAGCTGGATCTGAACATCAATGGCTTTTCATAAAAAAGAGGGTTTTTTTTAGTGCTGATGTCTGGTCTTTTAACTGTGGTGTGGAGTGGGATCTGGGGTGGGGCTTGAGGGCCCCAAAAATGTTGTTTTATGGGGCCCCATGATTTCTAATGGTGGCTCTGCTCCATATCATAAAGCTACAAAAAAGTAATGTTTAGCATGTTTTATAACATTATGCAATAATTCACATTTATATTGTGAATTATTGCTTGTGAATCTGGTCCTTATTACTCCAATTATTGTGGAAGCTTTTATGACATTACCATTGACATGACTGATATTATTATCCAGAATGCTCAGAATTATGGAAAGGCCCTATCCCATAAACTCCAATTTATCCAAATAATCCACATTTTTAAATGTATTTCCTTTTTCTTTGTAATACAGTACCTTGTATTTGATCGTATCTAAGATATAATCCTTATTGGATGCAAAACCAGCCTATTGGGTTTATTAAGGGGCTGATTTACTAAAAGGTCGAATTTTGAAGTGTAAAATACTTTGAAATTCGACCATCTAATTAAAATCCTTCAACTTCGAAATCAAAGGATTTTTCACCGAAATATTTCTTAGCCATGATCACCGAATTTGTCATTCCTGCGGTCAAAGACAAATCGTTTCAAAGGATTTTAGCGTACAATTGAACAATTTGTCTACGATAAGATAAAACTTAGAAAAATGGTTTTGAAGGTCCCCATAGGCTAACATAGCACTTCGGCAGCTTTTATTTGGCGAAGTAAAAAAATCTACGTTTTTTTAGAGACAGTACTTAGATTTTCGAAGTCGAAGGATTTTACTATTCAATCGTCGAACTGAATGATCGAATGGTTGAATGGTCGTAGTAGCCTATTTGATGGTCAATTTTTTTTTTCAAAAATTTACTTTGAAATTCAAACTTTTTGCATTTGAATATTCACTTCTTCCCTTCGTAAATCTGCCTTTAAATGTTTTGCATAATTAGACTTAAGGTAGGAAAAACCAAATTATGGAAAGATACATTATTCAGAAAACCCAAGGTTCAGAGTATTCTGGATAACAGGTCACATACCAGTTTTTCCAACCACTGCATAAGATTTTTTCCCTTAAAAATAGATAATAAATAGAAACCAACTTTTTACTTATGATATTTCTTTGAATTCCTTGATATCAAGATCCACTAAAAATCCTTTTAAATTGCTAAACTGTTTTGTTTTCCCTTTCATGACAGTGTTAGGTTATATCATACTGTATATGCAAGAAGTGATGGGCGAATCGGCGAAAAATTCGTGAAACGAGTCGCGGGACGCGTCTGACGCGCGTCGCGTCAACTTTGACTCGCGTTGCGTCGTTTTTGTCGCGTCGTTTTCGTCGCATCGCGTCAAAAAACGTCGCGCGACTCGTTTTTTGGCGAATTTTCGCCAGGCGAAATTTCGCAGGTGATTCGCGAATTTATTCGCCAGCGGCGAATCGCGGGAATTCGCCGTGAATTCGGCCCTGGCAAATAAATTCACCCATCACTATATGCAAGCTATAACTGCTGAAATATCAATATAATAAAATAGCAACATACAGAAATAAGCTTTTAGTTATGCTTGTCAATGTAACTACATAAATAATGCATCATAATGCATTACTACTTTAATGTTGGTGTATGTGCTTTATTTTTATTTCAGATAAGTTACAGTTCTCTGGACTCTAAATTAAGAGATAAGATCCAGTTTCCCTCTTTATATCAGACTGCACCAAGTGATGTTTCCCAGTACTTGGCCATTGTTAAACTAATAAAATATTTTTCCTGGACATGGGTGGGAATATTGGTTTCAGACGATGAGTTTGGCTTAAAGATCAGTCAGTTACTACAGAGAGAGCTTACCCAGAATGATATTTGTGTGGCTTTCATTGAATTTCTCACTAAAGAAATAAGGGAATCAGAATACAGAAAGAAAGTTGCTAAAAGTATTAACTCAACCAATGTCATTATTTCGTATTGTAATAGAGATTATGTTTTTGTAATACAAGATATACTGTACAATTTTCCTGTATCAGGTAAGGTATGGATCTTCTCCTCTCAGTGGGATGTTTTGATTGGAAATGACCATTTTTTTAAAGGGCTTGATCCATTTAATGGCAGTCTGGCTTTCACTCCTCATAAAGGTGCAATGCCTGGCTTCAAGGAATTTATTTCAAACATAAAGCCAGATCTTTACCCTGAGGATATCTTTATGTTTGCAGCCTGGGTTGAACTCTTTCAGTGTGCTTATAATGTATCTATTGGATTTGGTACTGACACATGTACAGGAAAAGAGACAATCCAATATGAAAGGTTCCATGAGGAAATTGCTTCACACAGTTACAGTATATATAATGCTGTATATGCCATTGCTCATGCCTTACATGTCATGCAGTTAGAGAAAAGGAGACAAGACACCAATGGACAATATGTTAGACCTTGGGAGGTAGGTTTGAAGGGAAAAAAGGGAATCTCTTCTTTTACTGGTACCTGGAATATAGTGAGGCTGCAATTTGCATTTTATATACTGTACCAATAATAATATTCTTTGCACCTTTCACTCCATTCATCAAAGCAGGCTGAATCTGTAGATTGCCACTAGGTGTAAATTGCAAGATGCATGTATAGTGATTTTGTGAATAGCTTACGTTTGTGCATTTCTGAAAGCAATTAATAGCCTTGCAGTTAAATTCATAAATTAAACTTTACATGTATATATTCTTAAAGAAGAAACGCATACTGTGTAAAACCCTCCTTCCAAAATTATATGGGATTTATAGTCTTTTGCATTAAAACAGTAGTTGCAGTGGTAAAAACAGGGGGATAGTTGGTATGCCCAAATAGCTCAGACAACTGAGCATCAGAAAACCCTTTGTGTTAAAATAACAACATCATGGGGCTGATTTATCAAGGGTAAAAGGAAAAATTAGAAGTAAAAAATTAGATTTTCAAACAATTTTTCTGGGTACTTCGACTATAGAATAGGCAAAATATTTGATTGAATTTCGAATATTGAAATTTATCATGTAATGTCTCTTTCAAACTTCGACTTCAACCATTTGCCCTCTTAAACCTGCTGAATTGCTGTTTTAGCCTATGGGGGACCTCACAGAACCAATGAGGAGTCATTTGGTGGACGTGAATGGAAGTTTATCGAATACAATCTTACTTTGATTCGAATGATTTGAATACAGCCTATTCACCAGCATAACAAAATAACTTTTTCAATAAATTTAATAAATTTTAATAAATTTCGGTTGGTCTTTTTAGTAATAGTAATTTATACAGGAAATTCTGCAATTGCCATTTTGATGTTTACAAGATCATTCTTTTTCTATGTGGGCTCAAATTTGTTACATACTGTAAACTGTTTACCTCAAACTTCAACATCTGTTTTGGAAGGTTTAATATATGTGTAGGGACCCATAGGGTTAATACGCCCCAATGGCTTTAAATCCCTACCCTTCTTGATCTGCCTAGTTGCTGGGGAGATGCCCATGTATCTAGTGGTAATTTGCATAGTTGTGCTATTGGCCAAGAGGCACTGTGACAACTTCCTGTCACACTTTGGTATAATTAGTGAGAAAGACTGGAGTTTCCTCTTGGCTTCTGGTGTCTGACCCTACTGACCATAATTGTTATAGACTCTTTAAGAGAGTAAGAGTGAGGGAAGATAGCAAGAGCAGCTGTGTGCTCCATCAAGGAGGTGTAGCAGGGAGTAGCTTCCCAGGCTGTAGGATTTACCTACAGTGAAGGGATAAAGTGAATAGGGTGCCAAGTTTAGGTTCTACTCACTGACCACTACACTGGGTGAGATCCAGACCAAGTGTGAGGTATTTCTGCCTAGAGGGAAGTTGTACTGCATTGATTACTTCCTCAGGGAATGCACCTGCATCTATCTCTGATATACTGTTTGAGCTGGGTGCCTATATAATCTTCAAAAGCTTATTTACTGATGTAAGTACCCTGTGGATCATTTGTGTCTGACAAATAAAGTTATTTTGTTCTGTTTGATTTGCAAGAATCTCTTGCCACCCATTTCTTTATTGGTAATAGCACAGTAGCCTGTTACATATGTGTCAAAGATGTTAAAGTATTCCAGTGTCCCCAGACTTTGCCATATCTTTGTATGTATTATTGTTTTTGCTTTCAGCTTTTAAAATCAGACATTTATTTCTAATTTTAGCTTCATAAATATTTGAAAGATATCAGTTTCAAAAATGGTGCAGGAGAAACACTTTCTTTTGATAGAAATGGAGAAATTCCCTCAAAGTTGGACATTCTGAATTGGGTGATCAGCCTCAACAATAGTCTTTATAGTATCAAAGTTGGAAGTTATGACCAGCAAAACAGATTAAAAATTAATGAAAGTCTTTTAAGGTGGAACCCAGCATTCAGTCAGGTAATGCTTTATGTTTCATAACTGAAATATTTTTTCATGTGCAGTTCATAAAATGAGATTGAATTGAGAAGATGTCATATAGATAAAATTTCTTTCATGAATCATCATGAAAATAATGGTTTAGGGTCAGATGCTTCCATAAAGTCTGCTAAACATACAGTATATGTGTGTCTCTTACTGTATCAAACTTTTAGTCATATGTAGAGTGTAATGCTAGTTAACAAGGAAACCAGGGAGACCACTGGTAAGTACCTTTCTGTGAACAAGGTCACCCCTGATGGTCCTGGTCTTCACCAATGCCCTTTTGGGAACTTGGACTTTCTGCTGCAGAATCAACAGGGAACCTGGACACATTGAGGAAACTCACAGTACATACAAAGAGAAAGTGGAAATGAAGTCAGGTCAGGCAAGGTTCGGGACAGAAAGCAATAATCAGACAGTTAAAAAAATGGAATCGAAGTCAGAAGGCAAGGGGGAGTGGTAAACAGGAAAATCAATAAGTACAATTCTTAGGCAGGAACTGAATTAACAGAATTCAGCTTGGGCAAGAAAGGGAAAGGGAAGAAGCAATTTGAATGCAAAAGGACCAAAGGAAGAAGGGAATTCCCCGATAAACAAAGAGGGGAACCAATAGCAGAAGGGATTTGAATCAATCTGCATCTAATTGGACACAGGCACCAATTACTACATAGTAGAATGTACCAGGAACGACACGTGTGACACATGTACCAGAATTAGACACGCAGAGCGTGTACACAAGAATAACTTATGGCTGAAATTTGGCATTCAGTAGATACTTCCAAATTATATGAAGCATATTCATAGAAAAGAATAGTAGGAACCAGCACCACATTAAGGAGTAGGAAATAAAGCACATCATATTTTATGTGTTTTATGGTAGAAATAAAAATACATTTATATGATTCAGAGCTGTCAAATATTTTCTATAAATTCTGGGCATGCATGTGCAGTATGCATTCAGTGGTGTCATACAGTAGGGAGTGCATGCATTTTGCAACAATTGGACATGCATGTGGTGACTTCCAGAAGCATGTGCGAGCAGGTAACGTCACTTCTGAAGGTTTTTTTTTTTTTGCCTTCCTCTGGATAATCTAGTGTAGGGATGTGAAAATTAGACACCCTCACATATTTCTGACAGGCACATCCCTAGTATTATGGACGGCTAATGGGTCCTAATGGGGACCTTTTGTGCTTATGTAACCCCTGTAGTTCTCACAGTGTACATTAGATGGCACTGTGTAATAGTATAAAGGTTATGGGAACCATGTGGTCAGTGTTCATTGCTTTAGCCCAACCTTGCAGGCTGGAAGGGAATGGGCATGATCCCTAGGCGCAAAGGCCCTAGTAAAGTATAGCTATACTCTGTCATAGATCACTCTAGGAGTAATAGAAAGGTAGCTAGTTGAACAGCTCACACTCCGACAGGAGACTTAAAGGGATTAAGATCCTCGGGTACTCATAACCCAGAAATAGGGACTAAGTGTACAGACCTCAGGGATAGGGTTTCCCCTCAGGTTCCACTTGGTACAACGACTGAATTCTGGTGCATATCTGTTCATATTCAAAGCTCAACTAATGCTGACATGACCCCTTACCTGAAGGGATCCAGCCCATGTATGGTGCTGTGAGTATATGCTCCTTTATGCTGTGTGCTCTGTATCTATGCTGTGTGCTCTATACTCATGCTGTGTACTTATGCTGTGTAACTGTATGAGAAGCTCTATACTCCAATGTGGTGATTGTTCTCTGCTGTTCAATAGATGCTGTTTTGGTTAAGTATAAAGAATCACTGGCGCCCAACTTATTGTGCTTAATGCACCTGGTTACAGTTCAACTATATCCTTCCTCCACCCCGCTGCGAGGTCTCATCCCTGAGAAAGAGAGTTTCATTTGTGGTTTAATACCATTTGAGTAGCTATAACTGATTATTGTCACACCAGTTTACTATAGCGCTACACTAGTAATTAGGCAGATTTTAGATGGACATAGTAGTTTGAGCTTGATGGACGTGTCTTTTTTCAACCTAGCTTACTATGTTACTATGTAGAAATGCTTTCTTTATTGTGGGTATGCATAAGCAGCTCTGGCCACCATTAGATCTGCTCAATGACAGCTTTAGCATGCATGCATTTAGATCAACCCGGGCAGCAAATCTAAGTCTGGAAGACATGGTTTCAGTAAATTGGCAGCAACATGCAATCAATTACAGACATTATAAAGTTAGTTACATTAATAGACAGAAAAACTGTATGTACTTGGTATAGTCCTGAGCAGATTGCATAGAATGCAGTAGAAAATAACAATGAGATCTTATTCAACAATGCTAGCCTACTACCAACCCAGACTCTTCTTAATAGGAGCTCACTGGAGTTATAGTAAGAGTGATGTCAGCTGTTCTTACAGAAAGCAATAAAGCATGTACAAAGCAAAATCACATCTATGACCAAACAGCTGTTGTTCACCATAGACATGATACTCCAAAGCAGGTCAATGTTTTTTTGTACAATGAGAGAAACAACTGTATGTCTGTTAAAGGAGAATTCAACCTGTAATAAAAAAAACCCTTCCCACAGGTAGACCCCTTCCTCCCTCCAGCCTACATGCCCCCCCCCCAGACAAATGGCCCCAACTTGTTACTTACCCCTCCTGCAGATTCTGGCCATGGGAGTTCATGGGTGCCATCTTCTCTCTTCGTTTTTTTCTTAAGTTTTGGCACATGTGCAGCGAAAACGCTGATCTATTAAAAAGACAGAAGAAAGAAGATGGCATCTGTGAACTCCTGTGGGCAGAAAAATTGAGGGGCATTTGCCGGGGGGTGGGAAGATAGGCTGGTTTTCTACCCAGGGAAGGGTTTTTTTTTTACAGGTTGAATTCTCCTTTAATGACATAAGAAGACTGTAAATGTGTGACTAAGGGGGACAGGGCTTGCAGGGAATGGGCTGGTTTGGGTTTATTGTGGGCAGATATTGGCATACTTAAGTCACAGCTCACGGGTATGTTTGACCATAAAAGAGTAATTTTTTTTTACAAGGGCCCTATTTTGCCTGTTGCCAGGGCCCAATTCCCAGGAGACCTATAGACCTAACCCTAATAAGTGGGGAACCCTGTGGGATTAATGGCAACCCTAGTGAAACCTAAGATGCATTACAGCTACCTGTCATTCAACACCCAAAAAAAAAGTCACTATTTTTAGAATGATGTGGTTTCTGTAAATATTAGTTTACAGCTATTCTTCATATATTTTGTAGTCACTAGCTGTATCAATTTGTTTTGCAAAAAAAGTTGTGTAATTGCAAACCAGTCTTTGAGTGTTACAATGAAACTGAAACGCATTGTTTAATCAGAAAAATCTGTTATTTTCCTCTATATTAGCAGAGCCCATGCTCATCCTGCAGTGAAATTTGCCATAAAGGCTATAGAAAGACACCTAAAGTAGGATATCCAGCCTGTTGCTATGACTGCATCCCCTGCCCAGATGGGGAGATAACTAACCAAACAGGTAATGATAACAGTTAGGAATATAGGCCCAAATTCACTAAAGTGTGAATTGACTAACGCTGGCGCAATTTCGCCAGCTTTACATCAATTCAGGATATTTTCACATTTATTAATGTGCACAGTAGTACCATCGCTAGCGAAAGAGACTCGCATACGATCGCCAGGCGAATTATCACTCTGGTGAATGGACATAACTTCGCTAATTCAGTGCGGGGGGAGTAGACGCTAGCATTGCTTCGCACTCTAACATCAGGCGAATTTTCACTCTGGCGAATAAACGTAATTTTGTAAAAGATGCAGATTTTATTGAGCGTTACCTCCTTTGCCAGACTTGCCTTCGCCAGCTCTGACCTGGCGAATTGTTTTGGAGTGCATAGAACATCATCAGTCTTCACTTACTTACATTATAATTTTACACAGGAATTTTTATTTGTTTTGTAACTGTATTTCAGCCATACCTCCCAACTGTCCCTTTTTTGCAGGGACAGTCCCTCTTTTGAGAGCTCAACCTGCAGTCCCTCATTTGTACTGGAAAGTCCCTCTTTTCTCTGCACGAAACAGCCAGAAAAAGAAACAAAAACTTTCAAACTTAATTGGCTTTTGGCAGAGAGCCCAGAACAGCTAACAGGTGCAACTAAGATACTTTTGTAAAATTTGGAGATAGGGAAATAATCAATTGAAACTTTTTAGATAAGGCAAAACCTTTTCAAACTTTCATAACCTGCACTTTTTTTTTTTAAATGAACATGGTAATTAGTGTATGTGGCCACAAAACGGCATGGTTAAAAAAATTAGCCATGAAAAAAATATATATATTTTTGTCCCTCTTTTTGAGATTGTCACACATATGGAACCTCAAATTCACAGTATATGTGTCAATTATAATAACTGTTTCTTAAGTAAATAGTAAAAAAGTTTCTTAAGGCTGCCAGGAGATGTGTACAAAAAAATTGAAAGGGGTGATTCAGCTTAAAGTTCACTTTAATTTGAAAAAGAATATGTAATTGTAAGCAACTTTCCAATCCTCCATCCTAATTTCATAGTAATATATTTTTAATTATTTGCCTTCTTCTTATCACTCTTTGCAGCTTTCAAATGGGGGGGGGGTCACTGACCCCAAATGTAATGCTCTGTAAGGTTACAAATGTATTGTTGTTGCTACTTTTTATTCATCATCTCTCTATTCAAACCTCTTCTATTAATAGTGCAGTCTCATTGAAATCAATGCATGGTTGCTAGGGTAATTTGGACCCAGCAACCAGACTGCTGAAACTGCAAAGTGAAGAGCAAATACATGAAACACCACAAATACTACAAAATTAGATCACTGCAATTTGTCTCAGGATATCACTCTCTTCATCATACTACAGTTCATTTAAAGGGGAATGAACCCTCCCCGGCGCTAACTCAAGGGGTGGGGGTTTGTATTAGCGCCTGGGGGTTTACTTCCCCTTTAAAGGTGAACAACCCCTTTAATGTAAAGTATTTGCACCAACAAAAGAAAGATGTTAGGCCTGGACTGGCAATATGTGGGCTGTGGCAAATGCCAGAGGGGCAGCTATATGTTGCCATAGGCAATCACTATTTATTGGGCTGGTGGTGGGGGCTGCTTTGGCCTCTGTGTATTTGAATGGCAGGGCCTATTGTGAAGCCTAGTCTAGACCTGCAAGTTGTTTATACAACTGATTAGCTGGCCTATGCATATTGACCTGAGTGCAAAATGACTCCACGATGTAGCACCTCCCACAGCCATCATGTGATGTGTAGTTTATCATTGTGTGTAATTAAACACTTACATATGTTTCTATTTGCCCATGTATGAATGCCTTCACAACTGGACCCCCATTTGTTGCAAAGTGTTGCACTGTTGTAGTTCAACTATACAGTCATGTTTGTTTTCATCTTCTCACGTTTTGCAATGTTTAAGGCCTACGCATTCCAACAATATCCTATGATGTACATTTTTTACTACATATATTTAGCATCTACACACATTTTCACAATCAAGAACAGACCATTTTCAATCAGAGTAGTAGTATGTAGTGATTATTTTTAATATGCAAAAGTAGTGATGGGCGAATCTACCCAGTTTCGCTTTGCCGAAAAATTTGAGAATTTCCAGCGAAATTCGCGAATTGGTTGAAAAATTTGTGAAACGAGTCGCGGCACGTTTTTGACGCGTGTTGCGAATTTTCACTGGCGTTTCGCAAATTTATCCGCCAGTGGCAAATCGTGGGAATTCGCTGCAAATTCACCCCTGGCGAATAAATTCGACCATCACTATGCAAAAGTTTAAATTCTTAAAATGTTATTTAGGCGTCAGCTTGAACAGCTTGTTCCAGGAGGTCCATCCTTTTCTCAAGGGTGTCCAACCTTTTCTCCAGGGCGTCCATCCACTGGAACACCCCTGATAGAAGGATGGCCTCCTGGCTTGGTCCCAGGGTCCTCCCCTCTCCAGCCTCTTCCCTGGATGGACTTTGTTGTGGCTCTGGTGTGTGGATTTATTTCATTGTTTAGCATTTTTTACAAGCTTTTACATCATTAACACATGAAGAGAGTGATTCAAAAACAAGCATCCAGGAACACATTCATAATAGAAATTACCTTCAGCTGGGGGGCTTGATTGGGGTGACCCCTCATCCACCCATACATCTACGATAAAAAGATAGAAAAATGGTATGTACACAAATAAAATAAGGCAATGTTAACAAATATAAAGAAATACTAGGGCATCACACATGTTCTTATGTTTGCACAACACAACTTCAATGGACTCTCAATGTAGGCCAGTTCTCATCACAATATAGGTACAGGGATAGTCACACACATTCATGTTGTTGAAAATTTAGCTTCTCCCACAACCAAATCCTCTTCCTCCACAATCTGTTCGAATCGTAAGAATTTTTCGAGCGATCAGAGGAAATGTCACAATTTTTTCGTGAAATCTAACGGTCGGTATTCGATTGTACGATTCCATCGAGAAATCGAATATCGGAGTAAAAATAGCCTAAAAGGCGTATCGAATGCTTATCGAATTATGGCCGAATTCTTATCGAATTACGGCAAATTCGAGGGCTAAAGTCCTCAAATCAGGGAATAATAGTAAATTTGCCCCTATGTGTTCTATAAATGGTGGTTTGTCGACAACATGCCAACCTTTTGACTACTCAGCCATTTCTATAGTGAAGGGAAAAGGAAAACTTTGAAAATGGCACAGAGGTGTTTACTATATAAAGAGCAATTTATTTTTTGTAATAACACAACACCATTCAGGTGTGAAGCACATTTTTAACATGGAAAAGCTAAGGGGCAGATTTATGAATGGTCGAATTTCGAATTGAAAAAAATTACAAATTCGACCATGTGAATAGTATGTGAAGTAAAATTCGAATATCGAATTCGAATGATTTTACTGCAATTCGATTTGTCGAATGATCAAATAGGAAAAATTTGATCGATCAATCAAAAATAACAAAACCCAATTCGGTAGCTTGTATCTTGCGAACTAGATGGTCAAATAAAAATTTAAAGGGGAAGTACTTCGACAGTCGAATGATCGAATATTCAAATGAAATTTTATTTGAATCATTTGAATCATTCGATTCGATCGAATTTACAAAATTCACTGGTAGAAGTGGTCTTCAAAAACATTTGAAAATTTGAATTTGAATGTTTTTGAAAATTCGATTGAACTTTGAATTCTTCATGTAAATTTAGTTAATCTGTCCATAAAGAAACACTTGCCAAATAGTTAGGTTGCTATGGCACATGTATTGTAGCAACTACATAGAAAAATAAAAAAAGTTTATCTGCATCCCAAAACAACAACTCTGACAATAATAAATATACTCCTTATCTACCCTTTAAACAGATTTCATTGTTCACTAGCGCACTTACAATAGCGAGTGTTCGCAAGTGCAAGTACGGCAAACTTTCTTCGCAAAACGCTAGCATAAGCTTTTCACCACGCTAGCGTAACTACGCAATGGTAATACGCAAGTGATCATTTACAGAAGTGAAGTTGCGCTCCACATTGAATTAGTGTAGTCAGAGTGAATTTTCACCTGGCGATGTGCAGTGATCTGAGCGAAGCCGTCGCTGGCGAATTTGCACAGGTTAGTGAATTTGGGCCATAGTGTATAAATTAGAACTCCTGTGAACATGATAGCTGTAAAATATTTAATCAAAAAGTGCAGGGTGCTGAAATTAACTTTTCATTCAAAGATTTTCATGTTCCTCTATTCATTAAAGGACTCCTTAAAGGACCAGTAACACCAATTTTATTTATTAAAAAATGTGTACAGTAAGTGTAGAAAGAAAAAAAACCCCACAGAGACGTATTAAACTTTTAAATGCTCCTCTTCAGAAAAGGCGATCCAGCGATGCATTGTGCGTCCCATGACGGATTGTCACTGTGTCGCCTTTTCTGAAGAGGAGTTTTGGTAAGTTAATTCCTTAATAAAGACTTAGCAATTTAAAAGTTTAATATGTCTCTGTGTTTTTTTTGTTTTACACTAATGAATTTTTAATTAAAAAAAATATCCTTTAAACAGGTTCTAACAATTTGAAAGGGGTTATTTGGACAATTTTTTTTTTAATTTTTAGAGGGGGAAACAAAAAAAATTGGATTTAATATACCCTGAAGCTGCAAACAGTCAGAATCTGAATATGATATATGAGATATATTGAGTTTTAGTAAATAACCCCTAATTGTTGAAATGCACATTTTGCAGTAGTCATATGTTGATATTAATATCCCATATTATTTTTTGCTTGTTACAGAGTGTGATAATTAACTAAAACATATTTGAAAGCAACTTTTTCTTCTCTTCACCGCTGAGATGAAATCATAGCAGTACTAGTGGCAAAAGTGCCAAAAATTCTGCATCAGAAGTAGACAAACATCTAGAACCAATGCTTAGGCAGGTACAGTCAAAGTAAGAGTCAGTACAGTCAGTGTCAGAGTCATGTCCAGAAAACCAGAAAAGCCAGGGATCAAGAACCCAAAAAATATTCAGGCAAACAATGCAGTCAAGGCTGAGAGTATACCTTTGCAAAGGAACGAAGGCTTAGGGGCAAATTTACTATTATTGCCCAAAATTAGCTCGATGAAATTCGAAATTCGATAAGCATTCGACCATCAAATGCTTATCGAATTGTTTTAGGCTATCATTTTGCTCTATATTCGATTTCTCGATGAATTCGTACGAATACCGATTGTTCGATTTCACGAAAAAAAATTGATGAAATTTCCTTCGAGCCTCCGAAAAATTTGTACGATTCGAACGATCGAACAACTTCGATCGTAAGAAATGGTATTCGAGCAGGACTTAGCTTCCCATAGGCTTCTATTACAATTTTACAATTTGGTAGGCTCAATCTGGCGAAGTAGTCAGTCGAATAAATTTAAAATTTTAAATTCTTCGATCATCGAATGATCGAATTATCGAATACCCGATCATTCGATCTATTCAATCTATTCGATATTCGATGATAGAAGAGTCCAAATTTGCATATCCGATTTCACGAAAAATGTGTACGATCAGTATTTGATCGAATTCGATCGAACTTCGATCATTTCATGTGCCCCTTATAGTCGATAATGAGAAGGAACATGCATTTATATGTAAATAAACAGAAAACGGAAATTTTAATACATTTACTGTAGATTTTAGGGCACTTTACTGCAAAAAAAAAACATCAGGATGATCTAGGAGACGCAGGGAGGTTATTTAGTTATTTATAAAATAGACCTTTTGTAATACGTTAGTACTCTGGGGCCAATTTACTACAATTTGGAAATTTGGATTCCTATTTTTTTCTCAAAAAAAATCTCTAAAAATTCAAACTGCACCAAATAAAAGCTGTTGAGGTCCCTTAAAAGTCAAGTTTTTAGATTTTTTTTCACTGGAAATTCTCCAAAAACTTGAATTTTTAGAGGTTTTCATATTTTTTAGTGCATTGTTCAGCATTTCTTTCTGTTACTACTTTTTACATTTATTAAAGGTTGAGTTGTGGGTTCTCAAAAAATTTTAGTTTTTTGAGGTTAGTTTCACTAAAAACTTGAATTTGGGGGGGGCTTAAAATTTTCAGATTTATTATGCCCCGAATCTGTTAAAAGTTTGAATCTGAAAATAATCCATCTAAAACCTGTCAAAGGTAAAAGTCAATGGCAGATGTCTTTTTAACCATTTAAAGATTTTTTTCTGTTTTATGCTAGTTTTCGCTTGAAAACTTGATAAATCTGAGGTATTCAAGACTTTTTAGCCAATAATATTGAGGTATTTTTTGTTTTTGTTTTTTTGAGTTTTTTCCTGATTGCATTCAATCAAGTTTTATACAGTTGGAATTTTTCATATTGTGTGTTTTATGATTTTATTTGAAAATTGTGATTTTATTTGAGGTAGAAAAAAACCTCATAATCTTGACCTTTAATAAAAAAAGCCCTTAATAACTTTCATGACATTTGTGGTTTTAGGGGAATAGGGGTATATTTATCAAAGAGTAAAGTTAGAAATCACCACAGTCCATTACAATGTAATTCACACTAGTGCACTGTTGTGATCTCTAACTTCAATCTGATAAATATACCCTTATTCTTCTAAAATGCATGAAATTTCCTCTAGAGTGAAATTCCGCCACTCTCCATTAATTTGATTTTGAAAGCCATATTTATAAAAGGATGAACGTTCACTTTCACCAATTGATAAATACTCTTTTAAAAATCCCATAGAAATGAACGGAAAGTGGTGGAATTAAGCACTAGAGAACGATGGCAACCTCTGATAACCTTTGATGAAAATACCCCATTGAGTTTATTTGCACGTTTAAAAACCTCAAAGACCACTAAGGTTCAACCTTTAATAAATAGGCCTCCACATTACTGATTTATGATTAATGATACACTATGGGGCAGATTTACAAAAATTGTGTGAAGAATTCAAAATTTGATTGGTCGAATTGTAGAATATGCAAATTAAGCAAATTCAACCATCGTATTTGCAAATTTGAGTGAATCGAATAGACTGAATAAAAATCTATTCGACTATTCGATTAGTCGAATTTCGAATAACTTCCCCTTTAAAAAATTCTTCAATTGCCTACTTCGCCAGGTTCAACCTGGCAAAGTGTTTTGGTGAATTTTGATCGAATAGCAAGTATTTGATCGAATGGTTAAAATCGTTTGAATTGATCAATTCGAATGATTTTAGTGATCGATCGAATAATTGCTATTTGATCATTGACCAATTGAATAGTGGTAAAATCCTTCGAATTCGAAGGATTTTACTTCCCTTCTATTCATATGGTCGAATTTTGAATTTTTTTATATTCGAAATTCGACCAATGATAAATCTGCCCCATGTCATATTTATGCCATCCTCAATATAAAAGTTTAAATTTGGAATTTATATTTTTATTGTAAACATCCAACTAATTGTTATCTATATTTAAATGCTTAGAAAGAACATTGTCAAAATGTGAAATTAGAGTCTACCACAGAAAAACGTAACCATTTTCTATTCAGTCCTATGTCATTTTTAGAAGTGGATAAATGTTAGGGGGTTATTTACTAAAGTCTGAATGCAAAAATTACGAAAAATGTGTGATTTTTTTTTTAAATCAAATCGGAATTTTAAAAAATTACAAATTTTTCAGAATTTATTAAACCCAGAGGATGGAAATCCAGCATCTCAGACCTGTCGAGTTTGCATATAAGTCAATGGGAGAAATCCAAATGATTTTTTGATGTGCGCTGGGTTTGTGCAATACCCTGAAGTTTTCTGAGTTTTCAGGTACAAATTACAGATAATTGGAAGAAAAGATTGGAAATTTGACTTATTCACGCAAAGCAAATTTTCGGGACAAAATGTAATAATAAATAAGCTTTAAAATCCCAAGCAGATTTGTTCTGAGTTTGTAGCAGAAAAATTGAAATACATTTAAACTTTGATAAATAACCCCCTTAGAGGTCATCTATTGATACATACACTTTAAAATTCCCAAAGAAATTCATAGAAAGTGGGTGAGATTTTTCTAAGGTAGACCCTAATCCCACATTTAAATCTGCCCCTTTTTGTCTTATATCATAGTAACATCTCAAGGTTCATTTATTCTTCTTGAACTTATTAATTCACCCCTTCAATCTTTGCAGATATGAAAGTTTGTATCAAATGCCCACAAACACAATGGCACAATGAGAAGAAAGAAAAGTGTCTAAATAAATACATTATCTATTTATCCTATGAAGAAGCACTGGGTGCATCAATGACTTCAATATCAGCTGTTTTGTTTATTCTCACTTGTTTGGTTATGGCGCTTTTTATTAAATACCAGAATACTCCAATTGTTAAGGCTAACAACAGAATTCTCAGCTACATACTCCTCTTCTCCCTCAAGATGTGCTTCCTCTGTACTTTAATATTTATTGGCCATCCTATCACATTAACCTGCATGCTCCGTCAGACAGTGTTTGCCATCACTTTCTCCATTTCCCTGTCTTCTGTCCTGGCTAAAACTTTGACTGTAGTCATTGTGTTTCATGCTACCAGGCCAGGAAGCAAGTTAAACTACTGGATGGGATCAAAAATGTCAGTGTCTTCTGTAGTGATCTGTACACTTGTTCAAGTTGCAATGTGTGCTTGTTGGTTAGGGATTTCTCCCCCATTCCCACAGTATAACATGGAGGATGAAGTTGGGAAGATAATTGCTGAATGTAATGAAGGATCAATGGTTGCTTTTTACTGTGTCCTGGGATTTCTGGGAATTCTGGCCTCTGTCAGTTTCATCATTGCTTTCTTTGCAAGGGACTTGCCTGACACTTTCAATGAAGCCAAGTTTATCACCTTCAGCATGTTGGTGTTCTGCAGTGTGTGGATATCGTCTATTCCAGCCTATGTAAGCACTAAAGGCAAATATGTTGTGGCAGTGGAAATATTTGCTATCCTGGCTTCTACTCTGGCACTGCTGGGCTGTATATTTATACCTAAGTGCTATATTATACTTGTAAAACCTGAATGTAACTCTAGAAACTTTGTTAAAAAAATCACCAGTAACTGAAGACTATTTACATCTCAGACTATTTACATCTCAGGCAGTATCAATAACAGACTCCTGTATGTAGGTCTGCATCAAACAGCTCATATGTAAAACCCTGCTTCGTGTAAATAAACAGTTTTCATAATAATATACGTTTTAGTAGTATGTGTCATTGGGTAATCCTAAATAGAATATTGCCATTTTAAAAAACAAGGGCCACCCCCTGGGATTGTAGTATTCATGGTGCACACAAAAAAACCATACGTTATGTCACATGAGCAATTTAACAGACAGAGTTGCGTCTTTTGCTTCCACGCTTCTTCCAGTTACAGTTAGAGCTGCAGTATTTCTGGTCAGGTGATCTCTGAGGCAGCACACAGACCATCACTTAATGATGGTTCAAGGCAAGAGATGTAAAAGGGCAATATTTACTTAAATATACAGTATAAAACAGTTTGGTGAGATTATTCAATATGCCACTTAATTTGATATAAATGCTGTTTCTTTAGAATATATTTTGGGGGTATAGTTTTCCTTATTTTGCAATCTGTTTTCTCTTAGGGGCACATTTACTCAAGATCAAGCTTTTTTTTAAGATTTTTTTTTTTGCTAAATTGACAAATCGCAGCAACATCACCTATTTACTAAAAATCTGAATAACACATAGCTAGTGAAAATACGTCAGCGCCGGAGAACTATTGTGCCTTTTCGACAGGCAAAGTTTCTTTCCTTTATCAATCATTAATTTGCTTATTTATAAAAATGTGGAATTTGAATTTGTTACCCTTTTGCAAAAATCTATTTTGCCAGGTTCTGACTGACAAATTAATACAATGAAGCTACATCCTCAACATTATAATGTCAGTGACATCATGGGGCAGATTTACAGTACAATGGTCGAATCTCAAATTTTTTTTAAAGTGCTTTTTCGATCGAAAACCGACCTATTTGAATTGAATAGGTCTGTTTTCGACAGAATAAAAATTGTTTGAATCGTTCAATCGCATTGTCCAAATCAAACAATTTGAAGGATTTTGCACAAAATCCTTTGAATTTCTATAACTTAGATAGCACAGGTTCTAGGAGGTCCCTCATAGGCTAAAATGGTAATTCGGCAGCTTTAAGGTGGGGAAGTGTCGAATTCGAAAGTATTTTAAATGGACAGTAATTCGAAAATTGGACTTGTCGAATTTCAATTTTTTTCTATTCGAATATAGGAATATATTAACAATTTGTAACTGTTGAAAATATCTTATATCTTATCTTGAAGGTCATGCCACATTTGTTTTAGGATGGGCTCATGCCTCATGGCCTAATATAATAGAGGATCTTTGTCTTCCTTTTGCTTTGTTAAAAGGGGCCACTTCCAGCAATTTTACCAACATCACTAATAAATATAAATATATGATCTTTATATACCCATTGAATTTAAATTGATGTAACTGTAAATAAGGTAAAAGAGTTTCACTAGGAAGGAAGTAACTTTAGTGAAAATTCACTAAGAAATATTCACGTCAACGAATCTTCACAAACAAAAGTCTGCCAACTTTATTTTGCAGTGACGTAATTGCGCACCTTGTTACTAAAGAGTAACAAGGAGGAAAAAGGGGCCACTTCCAGCAATTTCACCAAAATCATTAATAAATACGAAAATATGATCTTTATATACCCATTGAATTTAATTAAACAAGTCAACAAATCTTCACCAACGAAAGTATGCTAAAGAGTAACAAGGAGGAAAAAGGGGCCACTTCCAGCAATTTCACCAAAATCATTAATAAATACAAAAATATGACCTTTATATACAATAACAAGGTGGTTCCTTTTCTTATAACATTTCACTGTTGAGCATAGGAAAGGACATTGGCAACAGATGCCTAGTGTTCGATCTAGCCCAGTTTCTGGTTGTCTAAAATTGTGGGCTATAAGTATCTCCAAAGGGGGGCGTGGCCGCATGGCATAGAGATGAGACGCACACTAACGGAGCTTCAGTCACATAAGAGGAACTTAGCTGACTCTGGAGAGAAAAAGCGACAATGGAGAAGCATAACAAGCAACTAATGTCCCAAATGCCCAACAAATCAGATCTAAAAACTTGGGGTATGGATATAAAACAGGACATACACACAGAAACAGCAGCTTTAAAGCATGACATAATTGCAGTCCGGGACACATTAGAGGAGCTGGAGGAGAGGCTTACACAAAATGGCACAGCCACATACAATAATTCCAAAATTATGCAGAAACATGATCAGGCCATTCTAGACCTTAGATGTCATATAGAAGATCTCGAAAACAGCAGAAGGCACTGCAATATTTGCATTACAGGGGTCCCTGAAAATGTGCCGAATGAGGAACTCTGAAATCTGGCCCCAAAATTGTTTCTGGAAGTGTTAAACGACGAAGACCCACCTAGAATAGAAATTGAAAGGATAGACAGAGTTGGTGTACAAAGAGGCAACATACTCAGAGACAGTGCTTTCTTGCGCTTCGAAATCAAGGATCACGTACTGCAGAAATAGACGGCATCCATTTAGAAGATAACGTTATAAATCTTTATGATCTTTATCTGCCTCCAGCTAAAACCCTTAACTACTGCCCTGCAAGTGGGGATTTCCCTTTGCTTTATTGGCGTATAAAGGAGACAAAACCTACGAATACGCTACCCATCAGATATTGCTCAATTCTGTCAGCAGTTGGATATTAGACCACTTGAACTGCAAGAATGCCGAAAATATGGAGGATGAGCCTTCAAACTCTAATAAGGGAGCAATAGCTAACCAAAACCCCAGGATGGACTCAACTTCACCTGAACAATGGAGAAACTGTCTTAATATTTATTCACCAGCAAAGCCACCAAATACTCCTATCTCCAAGAGACATCCAGAAAAAAGGAATTGACTGGGAGAAACAGTATCCTGGGAGAAACAATATGGGCATTATCCCCTTGAACTCAACCCAGTGTACCTGTGAATCTTTTGAGTTACAAGGGGCTGTATAAATCACATACCTATATGCATAATTTATGCGGCCTTTTCAAGGGTAAAGCATAATGCACAATCCTCCAGAGGTTAACTTGGTTTTATATATTTATGTTGTTTTACAAAACTGAAGACTGTTAAAATAATCAAAGTTTATAACTAGTTAATGCTTACAATATATGTTTTCTTTGGGCTTACTCCTTTTTACTACCCATCTTACCTAAAGGTGCAGAGGGGACCATATCACTGACAGGTTAACTACACAAGCTCAAGCTTTGAATGTCTACACTATTAATGCCAATGAAATGCCAAGGAAAGCCTTACTACAAGAATTTAAAGCTAAAAAAAATACACATACTCAGGACTGGACTGAGAATCAAAATAGGCCCTGGCATTTCAGGTACACAGAGGCCCAATCAGCCCACATAGAGGCCCAAGCAGTCCCCACCAGCCCACTAAATACTGACTTTCTATGGCACCTTATAGCAGCCTATCTGGCATTTGCCCTAACCCACAGATTGCCAGTCCGGGCCTGCACATACTCATACAAGAAACCCACTACAAAACTAATCATATACCGAAGTGGCATGAGAAACAATTTCCAAAGCATACACTTAGATCAAGCTGGCTTCCTCCCAACTTTAAAATATTTAACCTTTTAACAATAGGCAATCGGAAGAATACCCCTCTTTTCCTTCTGTCCACCAATGCTGAGAAAGTTTTTGACAGGGTGAAGTGGGACTTTATGTTTAGTTGTTTAATGTATATAGGAATGGGCCCACATATGCAAGTGTGGATAAAGTCCCTGTACTTTAATCCTACTTTAAAGTGTGATTGGGTCCATGCCAGAAAATCTGCATTGTGTGATTATTTTAATACTATGCCCAAAGACAATTTATTTTAGTCACTTCAATCTGAAGGTATCCAGTTTTCCTTGAATGATTCCTCTTAAAGCTATCTTCACTTCGTTGTTCCTTAGAATATAAATAATGGGATTTAGAAAAGGTGTGGGTACATTATAAACCGTGGAAAATAGCTTGTCATAGTTTATAATCTAGGATTTCTTTGGGCTGCTGTAAACACTGAAAGCAGTGCCACACCAATCAGATGAGAACAAGTGGAGAAGGCCTTCATTCTCCCTGTGTTGGACTTTAACTTCATAATAGACCATACAATATTTATATACATGACTAAGATAAATATGAAATTAAACATGGTTGCAAAACCAATAACAATAACATTAACATCTATTAATGGTATTGGTGAATTAAATGGCTGTGCAAGCCAAGGCCAGAAAAGTTGCTAGGCCACAGAAGTAATGTTCTATATGATGAGCTTGGCACAGAGGAACCTTTAAAGTAATTGTTAATGGACTGGTTGCAGCCAGAAATCCAAATGACCAGCTGAGAGTGGCCAGACACCTACACATTTTTCCATTCATGAGTGTGGTGTATTTTAGAGGGTTACATGCATCGATCGAAAGCCATTACAGCCAGTAGAGCACACTCCATCATGCCTAAACTATGGAACATACTGTATAGAGCAGAGCAAAACACCACTCAATTCTGTTTTCTTTGGTTAGTAAAAGAGACAAAAGCTTGGGGCTGTAGTCATTGTGAACCACATCTCCAGGATAGATAGAACAGTGATGAACAAAACAAATAACAACACACAACCCTTACCACAGGGTAAGATATACTCACAAATTTACAAGAGGTATTATAGATGGATATCAAGTACAATCATAATTGTTAGCAGAAACAACACTCTGTTATACTATTTTGGAAACTGGGGAGCATGGAGAGTTGAAAGGTTTACCTTCTAGGGTTTCAATGCCTCCTTTGGTCCAGATCCCCTACAGCAGACATGGATCAGGGAAAAAATATATACTGAATTCTAAAATCCCTTCACTTTGTCAAGTAGAACTTTTCCCTTCTATTTCCTTGTTGGAGCACAGACTGATCTTACTATTTCTATCCATTTCACTTTCCTAGAAAGTGCTATTACTGAAATGATCCTGTATCTGAGGCAACAAAGGGTCTTTCAGCATATACTTCCATTAGATGGATTCATATGTGCATCTCCAGAGCCTACCAAGCAAAGACAAGCAGGCGAACTAGGACTGTTTCATCCTTATACGAAGTAATGGCAGAAGTGGCATCCTGGTCTTCTGCACAGCCCTTAATCAAGGCTAGATACAGATGAAGCCACTTTGGATTGTGTGTTTGACACAGAATAACTAAACACGGCTATTCAATTTATCCCACTTAACATAGAATACAGTAACAGAACTAGGTGGGAGCAGGCCCTGGTACGGGCCGTGCAGCCGCCCCCCCACCCACCCTAGTCCATGTGATTTACGCGCCGCTGCAACCGATTCCAGCCGACTGCAGCGGCGCAAGACTGCTGGGGGGGCCCTGCGGGGGTGCGGGCCCTGGCCCAGTTGCACCCCCTGCTCCCCCAGTAGTTACGCCCCTGATAGAATATTGTGTCACGGCATCCCATCCAATTAAAGAGTTCACAATTGAAAACAATGGTACTTTGGTATGCTAATGAAAAGGTTAAATGCATTAAATTAAGTCACGCCATTTTTGTCGCGCGTCGCATCTTTTCGGGGCGCGTCGCGTCGTTTTCGTCGCGTCGCGTCAAAAACGACGCGCGACTCGTTTGTTGGGCGAAATTTCACTTGGCGAAATTTCGCTGGTGATTCGCGAATTTATTCGCCAGCGGTGAATCGCGGGAATTCGCCGCAAATTCGGCCCTGGCGAATAAATTCACCCATCACTACTCACAGGTGTATTTATTGTACTTTTACACTATGCTGCATGAGAGGCAACACATTTATCCGTTGGTTTCCATAGAATGGAGGCTGGTCTATTGGCTAAAGAGTAATGCATATTGGAATAAAAAAATAGCAATATTTTGCATGATATTATCAACTCAATGCCCCTAGGTGCATTCGTAAATTCGTAAATTTTTATCGGCAATTTCTTAAAAAACTTTCTTTAATTGTGGCCCCCCTCATTGATCTAACAAAGAAGGGTGCTGATCCATGATATGATCTTCTGAGGCCATTCAAGCATTTGAATTTCTTAAGAAAGAAATATCCGCCCCAATTCTTTGCCATCCTGATACTTCCCTACCCTTCATTGTTGAAGTGGGTGCCTCTGAAGTGGGATTAGGGGCAGTCCTTTCTCAAAGGCATCCAACAACCCAGACACCCCTGTGCCTTCTTCTCTAAGAAATTTTCACCCGCACAGGTTAATTATGATATTGGGAATAGAGAATTGTTGACTGTTAAATGGGCCTTTGAGGAATGGCGACATTTGTTGGAGGGGGCTAAGCATCCGATTATGGTTCTTAATTAAGAATTTATTATACATTGAATCTGCCAAGCGATTAAATCCCAGACAAGCCAGATGGGTAGTGATGGGCGAATTTATTCGCATGGGGGGAATTTGCAGCGAATTCCAGCGATTCGCGAAACACCAGCGAAAATTTGCCTAAAAAAACGAGTCGTGCGTCGTTTTTGACGCAACGCAATGAAAACGATGCGACGCGCCGAAGTTAACGTGACTTTTTCGCCAATTCGCGAGTTTCTCTGGAAATTCGCAAATTTTTCGCCGAAGTGAAACTCAGGAGATTCGCCCATCACTACAGTTGGGCTTTATTTTTTACTCGATTTAATTTTACCCTTACCTTTTGACCTGGGTCTAAGAAAACTAAGGCAGATGCCCTCTCCCACAGTTTTAACCCTTTTCAAGGGTAAAGCATAATGCACAATCCTCCAGAGGTTAACTTGGTTTTATATATT
>CM044445.1:109077004-109108120 GCA_024363595.1 Xenopus borealis
TATTTTTAAGGTTTACCTTTATGCCCAAGTATCAGCCATTGTGAGACATGAGTCAAATGTCTGTACAATGTTTGCACAATCAGTCTATATTAATTATGTAAAACACTATAGAAAGGCACAGGGCACAGAGACACATTTATTAAAGGGAAAGTCAACCCAAAAACGATTCTTGCCTAAGGAAAGGAAGCATAATTCTAAGCAACTCTGCAAGATATGGTTATGATTTTGAAGTTATTTGTACATGTGTTGTTATCAAAAGCAAAGTTTGTCTGCCCTATGTAAGACAATGCAGCTGATTAACAGACCTGTCTTTGCTGGGGAACTAAGACTTTTTCAACATTGTTTAAAAAGTAACAGCCAGGAGTAAAGCAAATGCTGCTTTCAGTTGAAATGTTTTTATGAGTAACTGTAAACTTTAAAAACTCTGCAAATATTTTTAGTATAGAATTATACTTTTATTAAGCATCAATTTAAAGGATAAAAGCAATGGGGAAGGGGGATTTATAGTTATGCCACTGTATCCATGTACTGATTGTATGGACTTCCAGGGTTGGGCCAGTGGGACACCAGGAAAAAACTGGTGGGCCCCTCAGCCCCTGCCAAACCAGGCCAGATCCCTCTGTCAGAGCTGAGGTGGGGGTGCCATTTCTAGGAGGAAGATCTTGCAGCTGGGGTGAGGGACCTCAGTGCAATACTGTGGACTTTTTCTGCTGTGAAGTCAATGGGAATTTTTGTAACACAACTCAAGGGGAACCATGTTGCACATTAACACTATTCAATTAAAGGTACCAGTCTAACCACATTTGGCCCTCAGAGAGTATGCTTTTACAATGCTGTCTCTGACAAGACTTCACTTCTCTGGCAGATTGAATGTCTGGAATTATCAGAATGTTCTGGCCTTTGTCTTTGCTATCACTGAAATTAATAAGAATCCTTATCTCCTGCCTAATACAACACTTGGCTTCCATATTGTGGATAACTGTTTAAATGAAGAACTAGAACTTTTTGGAATTATCGACATTCTATGTGGAGGAAACATGCTCATACCCAACTATCACTGCATGAACTCACATAATTTGATGGCTGTTGTTGATGGTATTTCCACAAGACTGACCCTGCTGTTGGCTCGGATTTTGGGCATTTACAAGATCCCACAGGTAAGAAAAAATTAAATGAATGCAAACATATAGTGGAATATTCAGAGAATCCTTGTGGGTGTTCTAAGTATAACTTTCCATCATTTCCTTCATATATAAATTGATGTGTTAACATTGAATTGTTGCAGTGCATCTCATTGCAGGCTGTTTACACCCTGCTTTACCCAACATTGAACTGTGATATCTAATAGATTGCCAGCAATTAGACCACATTTATTAAGTAATTATTAAACATTCATCATATGAAATACCTGAGCCCATTCCTAAGAATATCTTTGGTTGCTTTGAGCAGTGGAACACCATTCTATTCTATAGAGTAATAATGCTCATCATTCCTTAAACACCTCTAAAATGGAATTGATTATATAGTCATCATCTTTACTAGCCCTTACTTTTTACTCACAGCAATAAACTTTTGGGTTTCTCTTTTACCTCCACATCCAAATCCTTCTTTAATCTGGAGGTATCTTCTCTAATTTTCACTTTCACCTCTGTTCTCTTCTCAGAACCTCACCCCATTCTCGACTACAAGTTTTCTTCCAAGTTTTTGTCTCTAGAGGTCAATCCCATGCCTTGTCAGACTATAACATTAGTTCAATAACTTTTTAAGGAGGCATCTCCTTGATTGTTCAAACACTCCATATCAGGGCCGCCATGAGTGGGACACAGGGGGTACCCTTGTACTGAACCTGGGCCTTGAGGGGGGCCCGGCTGTGCTGCACTATTTGAAATGGCCGGACCCCACTAGACAGCAACAAAGCCGTCATTTGAACGATTTGATGGTTTTTAGCGTATAATTGAACAATTTGTCTTTGATAAAATAAAACTTAGAAAAATGGTATCAAAGGTCCCCATATGCTAACATAGCATAGTCGAATAATTTTTTAATTTTAAATCCTTTGCTGATCAAATGATCGAATGATCGAATATTCGATCATTCTAATCTATTCGATCATTCGCTATTCGACGATCAAATAAGCCAAATTTGCATATTCGACCAATCGAATTAATCCTACGATCGTTATTTGATTGAACTTCGATCCATTCATGTGAATTTAGTAAATCTGCCCCTAAACGTATGAAGAACTGAATTATGGAAAGATACATTATTCAGAAAACCCCAGGTCCAGAGTATTCTGGATAACAGGTCACATGCCAGTATTACCAATCGTTGCATACCATGTTTTGTCTTAAAAATAAATAATTAATAGAAACCAACTTTTTACTTATGATATTTCTATGAATTCCTTGAGATCAAGATCTACTAAAAATCCATGTAAATTGCTTAACTCTTTTGTTTTCCCTTTCATGACAGTGCTAGGTTATAGCATACTATATATGCAAGATATAACTGCTGGAATATAAATATAATAAAATAGCAGTATACAGAAATAAGCGTTTAGTTAAGCTTGGCACTGTAACTACTAATCTTAATGCATTACTACTATAACATTGGTGTATGTGCTTTATTTTTATTTCAGATAACTTACAGTTCTCTGGACTCTAAATTAAGAGATAAGATCCAGTTCCCCTCTTTATATCAGACTGTACCAAGTGATGTTTCGCAGTACTTGGCCATTGCTAAACTAATAAAATATTTTTCCTGGACGTGGGTGGGAATATTGGTTTCAGATGATGAGTTTGGCTTAAAGATCAGTCAGTTACTACAGAGAGAGCTTACCCGGAATGATATTTGTGTGGCTTTCATTGAATTTCTCACTAAAGGAATAAGGGAATCAGAATACAGAAAGAAAGTTGCTAAAAGTATTAACTCAACCAATGTCATTATTTCGTATTGTAATAGAGATTATGTTTTTGTAATACAAGATATACTGTACCATTTTCCTGTATCAGGTAAGGTATGGATCATCTCCTCTCAGTGGGATCTTTTGATTGGAAATGATCATTATTTTAAAGGGCTTGATCCATTTAATGGCAGTCTGGCTTTCACTCCTCATAAAGGTGCAATGCCTGGCTTCAAGGAATTTATTTTAAACATAAAGCCAGATCTTTACCCTGAGGATATCTTTATGTTTGCAGCCTGGGTTGAACTCTTTCAGTGTGTCTATAATGTAACTGTTGGATTTGGTACTGACACATGTACAGGAAAAGAGACAATCCAATATGAAAGGTTCCATGAGGAAATTGCTTCACACAGTTACAGTATATATAATGCTGTATATGCCATTGCTCATGCCTTACATGTCATGCAGTTAGAGAAAAGGAGCCATGACAGCAATAGACAATATGTTAGACCTTGGGAGGTAGGTTTGAAGGGAAAAAAGGGAATCTCTGCTTTTGCTGGTACCTGGAATATAGTGAGGCTGCAATTTGCATGTTATATACCAATAATAATATTCTTTGCACCTTTCACCCCATTCATCAAAGCAGGCTGGACCTTTAGATTGCCACTACGTGAAAATTGCAAGATGCATGTATAGTGATTTTGTGAATACCTTACATTTGTACAGTTCTGAAAATAATTAATAGCCTTGCAGTTAAATTCATAAAATAAACTTTGCATTTATATATTCTTAAAGAAGAAAAGCATACTGTGTAAAACCCTCCTTACAAACTTACGTGTCATTTATAGTCTTTTGCATTAAAACAGTGGTTGCAGTGGTAAAAACAGGTGGAGAGATGGTATGCCCAAATAGCTCAGAAATCCCCCAATCAAAGTTTTCAGCATTTCATGATACAGGGGCAGATTTATCAAGGGTCGAATTCCGAAGGGGGAATTAACCCTCGCATATTGGTTGAAGTAAAATGTGACAAAATCAAAGACTGAATACGTAGGATATTACTGCTATTCGAAAAAAATCATACAAATCCCTTCGATTTCTCAAAAAAATTGTACGAATCGAACGCTTTGAAGCATTCAATTGTAGGATTTCTATTCGATAAGAAATCTTAGAAAAAACCCTATGGGGGCTTCCCATAGGGATATATAGCAATTCGATAGGTTTAATCTGGCGATTTTGGCCATCGAATAAAAATTCAAAGGGCAAGTACTTCAACCATCGAATGGTTGAAAGATCGAAAGTGGCAAAATTTAAAATTCTAAAAAATCCTAGTTTTACAATTTAGTAAATCATAGTTTTACAATTTAGAATTTAGTAAATCTGCCCCACAGTGTGGCCCCGAAATGTATGGCACTGTATGAGCTCCAACACAGTGTGACACTAGAATTTTAGCACCAGAAGGACCAGTATTTCATAAAGCAGTCTGGTCATCAAAATTCATGACACTGTTCAACCCTAAACCTTTCAAGTGTTTATACAGAGTAGCCACAAAATGTCATGAAACCATGTTGCCTCGTCACTTCAAGAGAGTCCTCTGCATGCATGCAGTTATTGTGGGACTGGATTCATTTCCACAGTGCATGGCTGGAACTAGTCTACCTAAGACTGCTGCTTGCTCATTTGGCCGATATATCCTCTGTTTTTGGAAAGAAAGCATAATTAAAAATCAAATTTGCTTCATACTCTTTTCAGTCCCATAGTGCATATAGAAAAACTCTAATCATTCCTATATACAAAAACTTTGTATCCTGGATGAATGAACCTTGTAAGAAAAAAACAGTGGGAGGGCATCCTGTCCCACTTCCAGTGCAGCATTTAAGATTGCATTTTAGATTGAGTGCATGTACAGGCTGCGGCATCAGACTTAGTTTGTGGAAGAACACTACCAGGGATTACGTTTCATTGCCAAAATAGAGACAAAACAGGGCACTAAACAGATGAATAGCTGAATTGATGTTTTAGCCTATGGAAGACCTCACAGAACCAATGAGGAGTCATTTGGTGGACTTTGAAAAATGTTTGAACGGAAGTAGATTGAATAAAATTTTACTTCGATTAGAATGATTCGAATACAGCCTATATCAGAAAAAAAACTTTTTTAAAGGGCAAGGAAAGGCAAAAAAATAAAATCCCATTTTTACTTTCTTTAATGAAAAAGAAATCTATCTCCAATATACTTTGATAAAAAAGTGTACTGTTTTTATAAGAAACCTGACTGTATGCAGTGAAATTCTCCCTTCATTTAATGCTGTGGATAAGAATTGTCAGGCGGTCCCTAACTTCTGGCAGGGAAACAATCATACTTATAAACAGCAGGGGGAACCCCTGCCTTACTTACCAGCCATGCATAACTCAAGCAGCTTTGTTTTATGATGATCCTTAATAAGCCCAGATCACACTGAGCACATGTATGTAGTCTAGTCTTGCAAAGATGTATAACAAAGTTACAAGATAACAGCCCCCTGTGCCCAACTTTGAAAGCATAAATCACTTGTTTGATTAGGCTTGTGGTACAGTAAGTTCTAGTACTATGTCTAGTATACAAAATACAGCATTTCTAACCTCATTCTATTTTAGACATTTCTTTAAATAAATTTTGGTTGGTCTTTTAGCAATAGTAATTTATCCAGGAAATTATGCAATTGCCATTATGATGTTTACAAGATCATTCTAATCTCTATGGGCTCAAATTTGTTACAAACTGTTTACCTTGAACTTCAACATCTGTTTTGGAAGGTTTAATATATGTGTAAGGACCCATCGGGTTAATTTGCCACTATGGTTTTAAATCCCTACCCATCTCCCTAGTTGATGTGGAGATGCCCATGTAGCTAGTGGTAATTTGCATAGTTGTGCTATTGGCCAGGAGGCACTTTGACAACTTATTGTCACACTTTGATACAGTGAGTGAGAAGGGGTGGAGTTTCCTCTTTGGCTCCTGGTGTCTGACCCTACTGACCATAATTGTTATAAACTCTTTAGGAGAGTAAGTAAGACAGTGAGGGCAGATAGAAAGAGCAGCTGTGTGCTCCATCAAGGAGGGAGTGGCTTACAGGGAGTGGCTTCCCAGGCTGTAAAATTTGCCTACAGTGAAGGGATAAAATGAATTGGGTGCCAGGGTTAGGTTCTCTTCCCTGACCACTCCACTGGGTGGGATCAAGACCATGTGTGAGTTATTTCTGCCTAGAGGGAAGTTGTACTGCCTGCATCTACCTCTGATATCCTGTCTGAGTTGTGTGCCTATATATTCTTCAAATGCCTCTTTACTGATGTAAGTACCTGTGGATCATTTGTCTCTGATAAATAAAGTTATTTTGTTGCACATATATTTATTGGTAATAGCACAGTAGCCTGTTACATACTGTACGTGTAGAGGTTAAAGTATTCCACTGTCCCCAGAGTTTGGCATATCTTTGTATATATTATTGTTTTTGCTTTCTGCTTTTAAAATCATTCTTTATGAAGACATGTATTTCTAATTTTAGCTTAATAAATATTTGAAAGATATCAGTTTCAAAAATAGTGCAGGAAAAACACTATCTTTTGATAGAAATGGAGAAATTCCCTCAAAGTTGGACATTCTGAATTGGGTGATCAGCCCCAACAATAGTCTTTATAGTATCAAAGTTGGAAGTTATGACCAGCTAAACAGATTGACAATTAATGAAAGTCTTATAAGGTGGAACCCAGCATTCAGTCAGGTAATGCTCTTTAATTCATAACTGAAATGTTTTTCATGTGCAATTCATAAAATGAGATGGAATTGAGAAGATGTCATAAAGATAAAATTTATTTCATGAATTATCAAGAAAATAATGGTTTGGGGTCAGATGCTCCCATAAAGTCTGCTAAACATACAGTATATGTGTGTCTCTTACTGTATCAAACTTTTAGCCATATGTAGAGTGTAATGCTAGTTAACAAGAAACCCAGGGAGAACCTTTCTGTGAACAAGGTCACCCCTGATGGTCCTGGTCTTCACCAATGCCATTTTGGGGCCATGGACTTTCTGCTGCAGAATCAACAGGGAACCCGGACACGTTGTGGAAACTCACAGTACATACTAAGAGAAATCGGAAATTAAGTCAGGTCAGAGTAAAAAACACGGATAGGGCTTTAGGCAGAATCAAAGTCAGAAGGCAAGTTTGAGTCTCAAACCGGAATAACAGTACAATTCTTAGGCTGGAATTAACAGAATTCAGCTTGGGAAAGGAAGGGAAAGAAGCTATTTAATTGCAAAAGGACCAAAGGGAGAAGGGAATCCCCAATATACAAAGAGGGTAACCAATAGCAGAAAGGATTGAATCAATCAGCGTATAATTGGACACAGGCACAAATTACTACATAATAGAATGTGCCAGGCACGCATGTGACGAACTAGAACGCATTGAGCTTGAATTTATCAAGTGCGCATGCACTGGAATTGGAAATGCAGAGCGCATACATTAGAATAACTCTGCAATGGGTGAAATTCAGTAGATACTGCCAAATTATATGAAGCACAACATTAGGTAGTAAGAAATAAAGCACATCATATTTTATGGGTTTTATGGTAGAAATAAAACTAAAATAAAATTATATGATTCAGAGCTGTCAAATGTTCTCTTTAAATTCTGGGCATGCGTGTGCAGTAAGCATTCAGTGGTGTCATACAGTAGGGAGTGCGTGCACATGTGCAGGTAGCATTTTGCAACAATTGGACATGCATGTGGTGACTTCCAGGAGCATGTGCGAGCAGGTAACGTCACTTCTGAAGTTTTTTTTTTTTTTTTTGCCTTCTAGTAATTAGGCAGATTTTAGATAGACATAGTAGTTTGAGCTTGATGGCCATGTGTCTTTTTTCAACCTAACTTACTATGATACTATGTAGAAATGCTTTCTTTCTTGTGGGTATGCATGAGCAGCTCTAGCCTACATTAGATCTTCTCAAAGACAGCTTTAGCTGCTTGTCATGCATGCATTTAGATCAACCCGAGCAGCAAATCTAAGGTGGGCAAGAAGGGTTTTCTGGAAGACAATTTTCAATAAATTGACAGCAACATGCAATCAACTACATACATTAAAAAGTTAATGTTATATTAAAAGACAGAATTATTTAAGCAATGGAAAAACTGTACATACTTGGTATAGTCTTGAGCAGATTGCATAGAATGCAATAGAAAATAACCATCCAATTCAACAATGCTAGCCTACTACCAACACAGACTCTTCTTAATAGGAGCTCACAGGAGTTATAGTAAGAGTGATGTCAGCTGTTCTTACAGAAAGCAATAAAGCATTTATAAAGCAATATCACATCTATGACCAAACAGCTGTTGTTCACCATAGACATGATACTCCAAAGCAGACAGGTCAATGTTTTTTTTGTACAATGAGAGAAACAACTGTATGTCTGTTAAAGGAGAATTGAACCTTTAATAAAAAAAACCTCCCCCCCCAGGTAGACCCATTCCTCCTTCCAGCCTACTTGCCCCCCACCCTAGACAAATGCCCCTAACTTGTTACTTACCGCTCCTGCAGATTCTGGCCATGGGAGTTCATGGGTGCCATCTTCTCTCTTCGTTTTTTTTCATAAGTTTTGGCACATGTGCAATGAACCCATGAACTCCTGTGGGCAGAATCTGCAGGAGAGGTAAGTAAAAAAATGAGGGGCATTTCCCGGGTGGGTGGGGGGCAGATAGGCTGGTTGTCTACCCATGGAAGATATTTTTTTTTTACAGTTTGAATTCTGGTTTGGGTTTATTCTGGGCAGATATTGGCATACTTAAGTCACAGCTCAGGGGTATATTTTTTTTATAAGGGCCCTATTTTTCCTGTTGCCAGGGGCCACTTCCCAGGAGACCTATAGACTAATAAATGGGGATCCCTGTGGGACCCCTGCTAACTTTACTTTATTAATGGCAACCCTGGTGAACCCTCAGATTCATTACAGCTGCCCCACACCAAAAAAAAGTCACTATTTTTAGAATAATGTGGTTTCTGTAAATATTCTTCATATATTTTGTAGTCACTAGCTGTATCTTTTTGTTTTGCAAAAAAGTTATGTCATTGTAAACCAGTCTTTGAGTGTTACAATGAAACTGAAATGCATTGTTTAATCAGAAACATCTGTTATTTTCCTCTATATTAGCAGAGCCCATGCTCATCCTGCAGTGAAATTTGCAGTAAAGGCTATAGAAAGACACCTAAAGTAGGATATCCAGCCTGTTGCTATGATTGCATCCCCTGCCCAGATGGTGAGATAACTAACCAAACAGGTAATGATAACAGTTAGGAATATAGTGTATAATTAGAACTCCTGTTAACATGATAGCTGTAAAATATTTAATCAAGCAGTATAGGGTGCTGAAATAAATTTCTCATTCAAAGATTTGCACAATCCTCTATTTAATAAAGGACTCCTTAAAGGACCAGTAACATCAGTTTCATTTATTCAAAAATGTGGTAGCGTAGAATGAAAAAAAACCACAGAGACGTATTCAACTTTTAAATGCTCCTCTTCAGAAAAGGCTATCCAGTGATGCATCGTGCAGTGCTTGATTTCTCCTCCCTGCTTTCCTTATAGGAGATAGCCAGGGAGGAGAAATTGACTGCAGCATGATGGATTGTCACCGTGTCACCTTTTCTGAAGAGGAGCACAAGCTGAGTTTTGGTAAGTTATTTCTTAATAAAGACGATTTAAATATGATTTTTTATTAAAAAATGATGTTACTGATCCTTTTAACAGGTTCTAACAATTATAAAGGGGTTATTTACTGAACTCAATATTTTTTTTGGTTGAGGTTTTATTTGGACAAAAATGTTGTAATTTTTAGAGAGGAAAAAAACAAAAAAAAATTCTGGATTTAACATATCCTGAAGCTGCAAACAGTCAGAATCTGAATATCCACCATCTAAAACCTCTCGAAGTTATTTATAAGTGGGAGATGTCCCTTTTACAATTTGAGGAAATCTTGTTCTGCTCTGGGTTTTGTCCGAGAATCCAGAAAAATCTTGATTCTGGCCTCAAATCTTAAAAATTTGTATAGGCAGTGTCAGAGTCATGTCCAGAAAACATATACAGGGATCAAGAACCCGAAAAAAATTCATGCAAAACAATACAGTCACGTAGGAAAGGCTAAAAGTATACCTTTGCAAAGGAAAGAAGGCTTATAGTAAATATATATGTAAATATACAGAAAACAGAACTGTTAATACATATACTGTAGATTTCAGGGCACTTTACTTCAAAAAAATTCAGGTTGATCTAAGAGACACAGGGAGGTTAATTAGTCATTGATAAAATAGACCATTTGTAATAGTTCAGTAATATGGGGCCAATTTACTACAATTTTTTTCCCTATTTTTTTCAAGTCATATTTATCCTCTAAAAAAAATCTCTAAAAATTCAAGCTGTTGAGGTCCCTTAGAAGTCAAGTTTTCAGATTTTTTTTCACTGGAAATTCTCCAAAAAAACTAGAAATTTTAGAGGTTTTCACATTTTTTAGTGCATCAGTCAGCATTGTTTTCTATTAATACACCTAATAAAAGTTGGAATCTGAAAAAAATCTGTCTAGAACCTGTCAAATTCAGTTAAAAGTCAATGGCAAATGTCTTTTTAACCATTTAAAAAAATGTTTCTGTTTTAAGCTAGTGCGGTATTCAAGGCTTTTTAGCCTATAATATCGAGGTATTAGAGTTTTTTTCCCGATTGCATTCAATAAAGTTTCATACATTTGGAATTTTTCATAAGTAAGCAAACATTTGCTTATTTTGTGATCTAATAAAAAAATTGTGATTTTATTTGAGGTAGAAAAAAAACTCACAATCATAACCTTTAATAAAAAAACCCTTAATAACTTCCACAACATTCGTGGTTTTAGGAGAATAGTGGTATATTTATCAAAGAGTAAAGTTAGAAATCACCACAGTCTATTAGAATGTAATTATGCCACTTTCCATTCATTTATGTAGCATTTTTAAAGTGGACCTGTCATCCAGACACACAAATCTGTATAATAAAAGTCCTTTTCAAAATAAACATGAAATCCAATTTCAATTTTTTATTAAAGCATTAATAGCAGTTTTAAGCTCATTTAAAGATATCAGCTGTTAATCAAATATTGTCTGCCCCTCCTCTATGCCGGCTTAGGCATAGACAGGGCAGTTTATTACTTTCACTTTCCATTCAGCACTTCCTAGATGTCACTGCTCCCCACACATTCCCTCAGTTCTCTTAACCATTTAATTGTGTAGCCAGGACATGGGAATAGACATCAGGTCCCCCAAAGTGATGGGCGAAGTTATTTGGCAGGCGTGAATTTGCGGCAAATTCCGGCGCATCGCCGCCGGCGAATAAATTCGAGACACAAGTGAAAATTAGCTGGTATGGGAAAAAAACCTGACGCGCACTGAAAACGACGAAACTGGATAGATTCGCCCATCACTAGTCCCCCATTCTGGTGCACAAACAAGATTCTGAGATGATGCAAGGATTGTCTTAATAACAGTGTCCACAAAATGCCTCCTGCCCCCTTGCCATAATTATGAATTCTCAGACTGAAGAAAACAAGATTAAAATAATTTATATAGTGTAATTAATGTTCATTTTGCTTGACTAATGTGATAAAATATGATTCTGATTATTTTTCTGGGGTGATGGGTCCACTTTAAAGGCATATTTATCAAAGGATGAACTTTCACTCAATGATAAATCACATAGAAATGATAGAGAGTGGTGGAATTTCACACTAGTGGACTGTTGTGATCTTTTACTTCACTCTGATAAATATACCCTTTTTCCTCTAAAATGTATGAAATCTCCTCTAGAGTGAAATTCCGCCACTCTCCATTAATTTCTATTTGATTTTGAAAGTCATATTTATCAAAGGATGAACTTTCACTTTCACCCATTGATAAATACTCTTTTAAAAACCCATAGAAATGAACGGAAAGTAGTGGAATTAAATGCAAGAGGACTATCGCAATCTCTGATAACCTTTGATGAATATACCCCATTGGGGGTCATTTATCAACACTGGGCAAATTTGCCCATGGGCAGTAACCCATGGCAACCAATCAGATTGCTGCATCCATTGTTCTACATGCAGCTGGCTTTAAAAAGCTAATCATTGATTGGTTGCTATAGGTAATTTGCCCAGTGTTAATGAGCCCCATTGAGTTAATTTGCACTTTCAAAAACCTCAAAGACCATTTAAGTTCAACCTTTAATAAATAGGCCTCCACATTAATGATTTGGATGCAATATGTCATATTTATGTCATCCTCAATGTAAAAGTTTAAATTTGGAATGTTCCATTTATATTTTACATCCAACTAATTGTTATCTATATTTGAATGCTTAGAAGAAAATTTGCCAAAATGTGAGTGTGAGTCTACCACAGAAAAAACATTTTCTATTCAGTCCTATGGTATTTTTAAAAATAAAATCAGAATTTTTAAAAAATCACGAATTTTTCAGAATTTATTAAACCCCCGGGATGGAAAGGTCAGGATCTGAAAATCCAGCATCTCAGACCTGTTGAGGTTGCACATAAGTCAATGGGAGAAGTCCCAATGATTTTTTGATGTGCGCGGGGTTTCATGCAATACCCTGAAGTATTCAGAGTTTTCAGGTGCAAATTACGGATAATTGGATGAAAAGATCTGAAAAATTAGTGAAAATCTGATTTTGGGACAATGTAATTATAAATAAGCATTAACAACCCAAGCGGATTTGTTCAGAATTTGTAGCAGAGAATATTGAAATAAATTTGAACTTTGATAAATAACCCCAGTACAATTCACCTATTGATGAATACACATTGAATATCCCATAGAAATGTATAGAAAGTGGGTGAGTTTTTCTGAGGTAGACTCTAATCTCACATTTAAATGTGCCCCTTTTTGTCATATCATAGTAACATCTCAAGTTTCATTTATTCTTCTTGAACTCATTCATTCACCCCCAATCTTTGCAGATATGCCAGTTTGTATCAAATGTCCACAAACACAATGGCACAATGAGAAGAAAGAAAAGTGTCTAAATAAATACATTATCTATTTATCCTATGAAGAAGCACTGGGTGCATCAATGACTTCAATATCAGTTGTTTTGTTTTTTCTCTCTTGTTTGGTTATGGCGCTTTTTATTAAATACCAGAACACCCCAATTGTTAAGGCTAACAACAGAATCCTCAGCTACATACTCCTGTTCTCCCTCAAGATGTGCTTCCTCTGTACTTTAATATTTATTGGCCATCCTATCACATTAACCTGCATGCTCCGTCAGACAGTGTTTGCCATCGCTTTCTCCATTTCTCTGTCTTCTGTCCTGGCTAAAACTTTGACTGTAGTCATTGTGTTTCATGCTACCAGGCCAGGAAGCAAGTTAAACTACTGGATGGGATCAAAAATGTCAGTGTCTTCTGTAGTGATCTGTACGCTTGTTCAAGTTGCAATGTGTGCTTGTTGGTTAGGGATTTCTCCCCCATTCCCACAGTATAACATGGAGGATGAAGTTGGGAAGATAATTGCTGAATGTAATGAAGGATCAATGGTTGGGTTTTACTGTGTCCTGGGATTTCTGGGAATTCTGGCCTCTGTCAGTTTCATCATTGCTTTCTTTGCAAGGGACTTGCCTGACACTTTCAATGAAGCCAAGTTTATCACCTTCAGCATGTTGGTGTTCTGCAGTGTGTGGATATCGTCTATTCCAGCCTATGTGAGCACTAAAGGCAAATATGTTGTGGCAGTGGAAATATTTGCTATCCTGGCTTCTACTCTGGCACTGCTGGGCTGTATATTTATACCTAAGTGCTATATTATACTTGTAAAACCTGAATGTAACACTAGAAACTTTGTTAAAACAATCACCAGTAGTTGAAGATGATTTACAACTCATGCAGTATCAATAATAGACTCCTGTATGTGTAATTAAAGGAAAACTATACCCCTGAACAATTTAAGTCTGCATCAAACAGCTCATATGTAAAACCCTGCTTTGTGTAAATAAACAATTTTCATAATAATATACTTTTTTAGTAGTATGTGCCATTGGGTAATCCTAATTAGAATGTTGCCATTTCAAAAAACAAGGGCCACCCCCTGGGATCGTAGGATTCATGGTGCACACAAACAAATCATACATGTTAGGTCACATGAGCCAATTAACAGACAGAGTTGTGTCTTTTGCTTCCCCACTTCTTCCTGTTACAGTTAGAGTTGAAATATTTCTGGTCAGGTGATCTCTGAGGCAGCACACAGACCATCACTAAATGATGGTTTAAGGCAAGAGATGTAAAAGGGCAATATTTACTTAAATATATATAACAGTTTGATGAGATTCTTTAGTATGCCACTTATTTTGATATAAATGCTGTTTCTTTAGAATTAAATTTGAGGGTATAGTTTTCCTTTAATTTGCAATCTGTTCTCTCTTAAGGGAAGATTTACTAAAGATTGAGGTTTTTTTTTGCAGCAACATCACCTGCAGCAACATCACCTATTTACTAAAATCTGAGTAAGTTATCTAATGAAAATTCCTCAGCGCCAGAGAACTATTATGCCTTTTCACCAGACAAAGGGGCAGATTTACCAAGGGCCGAATTTCCGAGGGCTATTTGCCCTCGAATTCGAACCCGTTTACGCTTTTCGAATGAAAATTCTAAAAAATCTTAGTAAAAATCAATGGTTTTTTGCTGCTATTTTGAATCGTAAAAAAAGTTCTGTTGTTCAAAAAAATCGAACGATCAAAGCGTTTAATAGTACGATTGGTATTCCAACATAAAACTTAGAAAAGAAGCCTATGGGGGGTTCCCATAGGCTTTTATTGCAATTTGGTAGGTTCAATCTGGCGAAGTAGGCAGTGGAAGAAAATTTTAAAGGGGAAGTACCTCGATCATCGAATGGTCAAATGATCGAATATTTGATCATTCGATCTATTCAATACGATCGAATTTTGCATATTCGATGATCGAAGTGGGCAAATTTGCTTATTCGAATATTCGATAAAATCGTACAATCGGAATACGATCGAATTTCGAATCCTTCACAAAAATTTAGCAAATGGGCCCCAAAGTCTCTTTCATTTAACAATCGTTAATTTACTTATTTATCAAAATGTGGAATTTGAATTTGTTATCCTTTTGCCAAAATCTATTTCACCAGGTTCTGACTGACAAATTAATACAATGAAGCTACATCCTCAACATTATAATATCAGTGACATCATGGGGCATATTTACTAATGGTCAAATTTAGAAATGAAAAAACTTCTATATTCGACCATCAAATTTTTTTAAAAAGGATTTTTCAATTGAAAATGGACCTATTGCCATTAAATAGGTCCGTTTTCGATCCAATAAAAATCGTTCAAATCATTCGATCGCATCGTTCAAATCAAATGATTCAAACAATTTCATGCAAAATCCTTTGAATTCCTAGGACATTGACATTGACATTTAATTTCAACAAATAAGGTCTATCGAATCTTATTTTAAAGGGGAAGTACTTCAACAAAATAAAATTACAATTAAATACAATTAAATTTGAATTATTCAAATTATTCGAATCTGTCGAATTTTAAAATTCGATGGTCAAGTTACCTCATTTGCATATTCAAAATTCAAATTAATTTTTTTTTTTTTTAAGTCGATGGAATTTTGAAACCTTCATGTGAATTTAACAAATCTGCTCCCAAGTCTGAAAGCTGTGCAGGGAATAAAAACAAGAGTTATGTTTATCAATAGTAATGGGCAAATTTATTTGCATGGGGCGAATTCGCCAGCGAATAAATTCATGAAACGGCAGCAAGAATTTGCCTGGCGAAAATTCGCCAGCATCTCGTTTTGGACACAGGCGTCTGTTTTTAGATACAGGCATCCATTTTCAGTTGGACAACAGTTTGTGTTATGCAATCTAACCTCTAGTACCCAACATAATTAGATAACTTGAGTTTCAGGAGTTACAGTTGACACTGGCTAAAGATTTGCACTCCTACTTTACAATACGTCTGTTCTCTTGTGTAACACTCACATTATGCTTGGGGTAACTCAAGTTAGAGATTAATCAATCTCAGTGCAGTATTGCAATCTATTAATTTGAAGCCCTTAAGAACACAGCATAGTATTGTCTTGTTCAATTAAGTTAATTGGAAAGTGAAAAGATCCTACACACATGGGGGCAAATTCATTAAAGCACAAAGCTTTAGCGTGATGTCATTTTTCAACTTCGCAGATTTACTAACAGTGTCCCTGGCGAAAATTTGCTAGTGAAGTAGATAGACTAGCACAACTTCACACCCTTACGCCAGGTGAAGTTGCGCACTGATGTAACTATACTGATTCACTAAGATACCCATTTTACAGAACATCACCTCTTGCGCTAGACTTTACTTCGCCAGATTAGACCTATATTTCACACTTCTTTTTTGCTAAATTGATCGTTTCTTCATTGTATCCCTTTTCTTTGAATTGTTTCTTCAAATTCTGGCATTCTTTTTCATATTCCAATGGACAATATGAAAGACAGAAAAGAACTTCTAGAAGGATGCTGCCACTAAATAGGTTCCATGCAGGATGCTGCCACTTTGCAGAGTGATCTTTCTAAGTTGGGAAACTGGGCAGCAAACTGGAAATTGAGGTTCAGTGTTGATAAATGCAAGGTAATGCACTTTGGCAAAAATAATATAAATGCAAGCTATGCACTAAATGGCAGTGTGTTGGGAGTTTCCTTAAGTGGGGTTTTTATAGATAACAAGTTGTCTAATTCTAGGCAGCGTCATTCTGTAGCTACTAAAGCAAATAGGGTTCTGTCCTGCATAAAAAAAGGCATAAACTCAAGGGATGAAAACATAATTATACCTCTTTATAAATCCCTAGTAATGCCTCATCTGGAGTATGCAGTGCAGTTTTGGACTCCAGTCCTTAGGAGGGATGTAAATTAGCTGGAAAGTGCAACTAAACTGGTTAGAGGATGAAAGACTTAAATTATGAGGGTAGACTGTCGAGGTTGCGTTTGTTTTCTCTGGGAAAAAAGGCGCTTGCGAGGGGACAAGATTACACTTTACAAATAAATTAGAGGACATTATAGACAAATAACAGGGGACCTTTTTACCCATAAAGAGGATCACCGCACCAGAGGCCACCCCTTCAGACTAGGATTTTCATTTGAAGCAGCATAGGTGGTTCTTCACAGTGAGGACAGTGAGGTTGTGGAATGCACTGTCGGTGATGTTGTGATGGCTGATTCTGTTGATGCTTTTAAAAGGGGCTTGGATGATTTTTTGGACACATAATATCAAAGGCTATTTTGATACTAAACTCTACAGTTAGTATAGCTGTGGGCATATATGGTTTGTGTGAAAGAGTGGAGGGGTGTGTGTACTGGGTTTTAATTTGAAGGGGTTGAACTTGATCGACTTTGTCTTTTTTCAACCCAATTTAACAATGTAAATGTAACTATGTAACAGAGACCTGTTGGGTAAGACTTTATCAACACATCAATGCAGGTCCTCAATCAAGAGGATTTCAAACCTGAAAGAGAAAGAAATTGCAAGCACTTGGTCTAATCCACACTAGTGCTATAGAGACAGTGCTTGGTCTAAACTACATTCTGGATTTGACCAGCTGCTTGAAACAATGAAGAGTCAGTATTTGCTCACAAAAATGTTAAGAATTTGTAAACTCCTGTATTCTCATGTAAACCTTCTCTTTTAGCAGTCTGAAATCCCACATTTGTCTAACAGTATAGCACAGTATTACCCATAATGCTACTTACTCTCCACCTTACAAAACCTATCTTTAAAAAAAAAAAAAACATTCCTTACAAAATCTATCTAGATACCTATGTATATATCTGCATTATCTACATATCAACTAAATATTAAGTATAGAACAAAAGTTCCTATAGTTTTTGGTTGAACTCTGCAAGTGGGAACCATGATTAAGGAATCAACCTGAAGACTAGTTAGGGCAAGAGTAGGAATGAATATTTATGGCAGGTTTCATTAGGTTTTGAATTGTGACATGTGTATTATGCTGCTGAGCCACTGGAGCTTGGTGCCATCTATCCACAGCACTAACTACCTTAAGTCAGGGGCCTATTTAAGACTGCATCTTCCTTTCCCCCCAACTGCTGGAACATTAAGTCATCTTTGATCTAGCTCCCAAGCTCTCAAATTTTTGAATTAGTATTCCTGAGTCCTTTCCTTGTACCTGTAATCCACTCCCTTGCTTGATTGCTGTGGAGTTCTGACCATTTTTGATGGAATTGCATATTTTGTACATATATTCGAGTCCCCTTCCATGCCTGATTGCTATGAATCTCCTGAAATCTGTCCTGTTTAAATGGACCTGTTTTGCCTACTGCCTGCCTAGACCTTTCACCTGTTTCACAGCTTGGTTTCAGTTTGCTGCCTGCCCTGCCACTGTCTTATGTTAATCATCTTACAGGTTACTTCTTATCTAATTCTGTTGTTCGCGTATTATTCATTCAAGCATTTATGTCATACATATGGCTTATAATATTTTGAGATACAAATCACATGGGCTCCAACCAGCCAGCTACACATCTGTACTTGTACCTGGCAACTTATTTTTCTCCAGTGACATTACTGAGCGCATACCCTTTTGGCCCATTAGCTTAAGATTTGGGTATCATATGGGCAGTGTACAGTTACTGGCAAGCAACCATGCACAGGGATTGGATCCTTTAAGTAACTGACCAGTCTTAGGGCAGGTGCACCAAGCGTATCTTTTGCAAAGTATTTCAAGAAAATATCGTTTGGTAGTATAGAAACAACTAACATTAATCAGGTTAATGGAGTGTCCCTTGTCAGCAGAAGCAGTATTGACATTGACAGTGCATATAAACGTGTCTGGAATAAATATACCAGCTTTATCCACACTGAATACTGTAACATTTGTAGTGAGTTCCTGAACATCTTTAGTAGAACTACGGCAGACCGTAGCAAAGTGACCTGACTTTAAACATTTGCGGCACTGTATAGCTTTTGCAGGGCATTTAGCATAGTTTGCAAGGTGTTGTGTTGAACCACAGCAAAAGCAGTATTTTTTATTTGTATTTGTTGTGCGGTTTCACAGTAAATCCCTTTCCTTAGCACTGTATTTTTCCTGTGACTGCACAAGAGTTAAATCTTGCTCTTGGAGCAGTCTCTCTCTAATGCGTGGTGAGTTTGTTTTCTCCACTATTTGGTCTCTTAGCATTTCATTCCCAAACTCACAGGTAACAACCAGCTCTCTCAAAGCTGCTACAAAATGTTCTGTGGGTTCACCATTATGCTGTCCATGTTGGTGGAATTTATATCTTTCAGCAACCACATTTACTCTTGGCACAAAAAAGTTCTTTATACTGTAGCAACAAGAGTAGTTTCATAAGTTTCATCAGGTGATGGTAATGTATAGAATATACACTGTCCCTCTGCCCCCAGGCAGTAAATAAGTAAAGCACACTTTCTAGCAGCAGAAACCAACTATAATGTAATTATCAAACATACGGATCCAAGCAGTAAAAGGTATGGTAGGCTCACCAGGGTTTGGTAGAAAAGGTGCCGGCTGCTGCAGAGGTAGAAAAAACATCCTTGTAGCGTTTGTTGTGTTTGGTAGCTGAGGATGAGGAGAGTAAAACAGTGCTTTATTAGCAGTAAAAAAAAAAACACAATTTGCTCTTTAGTAAATGTTCCTCCAAGAGAGAACAGAATACAAATGAATTACATAAACAGGAGTGTATTATTGATAAGAAATGAGTTGTCTGTTTATATCTTTCAGCAACCACATTTACTGTTGGCACAAAAAACTTCTATGGTAGGCTCACCAGGGTTTGGTAGAAAAAGTGCTGGCTGCTGCAGAGGTAGAAAAGATATCCTTGTCACCATTTGTTGTGTTTGGTAGCTGAGGATGAGGAGAGTATAACAGTGCTTTATTAGCAGGTTCATGCAACCATTACATAGCAGTAACTCTCACTTTCGGTTTCAAGCTGTACACAAAGTCCTGTGTATGCACAGTGACACCCGTAGGCCATTTGTATAAAGACCATAGTACTGCCTGTGTTTGCCTGTTTTAACAGAAAAAGCATAATGTTATTTTTTTGGGGGTATACTGTATACTTATTATAAGGGTCCCCATGCAATCCATTGTAACGTTCTCTTACATGTTTACTTAATATGTTCCGTGCATTTTGTCAAATGGCTTCATAATAAAACAAAACATGGATAAACGCGAGTTTGTTTTCATTGCACTTTGTATATGCCATGTAATTAAGTAACTGCTTTATAGAGAATCTGAACACCTGATTATCTGTGCTCCTACTCTTTTTGTTATGATAGTAGTAACTGCTCACTATTTTCACTGTTAATATTCACATTTTATAGTTTGTGCTTTCTGCCAACATAGTTTAACATAGTATAAAAAAATAGATTAATTTTAAGACACTTGAGGTACAATCATGAGCTCATAGAATGCATTACCATCAGGCAATCATTGTTATATGTCTGTTTTCACCTGTCTTCAATGACAACGTGACCACAAATACAATGAGCCAGATGCTATTCCGTGAGAACATTTTATTTTATGGTTTATTACTTCAAAATGTATGGGCCCACATTCACAAAAAAACAGGGAGGGGACATGACAATGTGGATAGTGGCCATGAAAAGAGAATTACAGTGAGTATGGTATCACTTCTCCCTTTTCCTGGCCACTCCATATCTGCATTACACCTGGAATTCCAGACCATGCCAAGAGTAAAACAGGTGGTGAAAAAACAACCTAGAGCTAATGCTGCAATGTGGGTGTCTGATCCAGATACATTGCTACTAGAGGAATTCAGGTCTCTCCTACAGATGCAGCCACTTGGATTTGTGTGTTAAATGCGTCGTGACTTTTGTGTGTTAGATGCATCGTGACTCAGGATTAATTGAAGAAACTGTGTTATCTAAAGTCATCTTAACTCATTTAATGCATTTAACCTTTTCATTTGCATACCAAAGCACCATTGTTTTCAATAGTGAACTCCTTAATTGAATAGGATGCTGTGACACAATATTCTGTGTTAAGTGAGTTAAATGGGATTACGTTGAGTCTGAGTTAAATTATTCTGTGTCAAACACACAATCCAAAGTGGCTTCATCTGTATCTAGCCTTGATTAAGTGTAGAAGACCAGGATGCCACTTCTGCCATTACTTACTCCTATAAGGATAAAACAGTCCTAGTTTGCCTGTTTGTCTTTGCTTGGTAGGCTCTGGAGATGCACATATGAATCCATCTAATGGAAGTATATGCTGAAAGACCCTTTGTTGCCTCAGATAAAGGATTGTTTCTGTAATAGCACTTTCTAGGAAAGTGAAATGGATAGAAATAGTAAGAGCAGTCTGTGCTCCAACAAGGAAATATAGAAGGGAAACGTACTACTTGCCAAAGTAGAGGGATTATAGAATTCAGGCTATATTATTTCCCTGATCCATGTCTGCTGGAGGGGATCTGGACCAAATGAGGCAATGAAACCCTAGAAAGTAAACCTTTCAACTCTCCATGCTCCCCAGTTTCCACAATAGTGTAACAGAGTGTTGTTTCTGCTAACAATTATGATTGTACTTGATATCCATCTATAATACCTCTTGGGAATTTGTGAGTATATCTTACCCTGTGGTAAGGATTGTGTGTTGTTATTTGTTTTGTTCAAGAACCTTTTGGCATCCTATATTTTATTTCTAGTCACAACAGCATCTCCCCTTCCACATAGAAAACACCCATCCTGTGGACAGAGAGTCTAAAGTAACCGATGCTCCAAGATAGGATTACATATACAAGCTTTGTGTGGAGACACTTTTAGCCACCAGAAATTGCACTCTAAATAGAACACTAGTATTCTGTTGCAACTTTTCTGTCCTTAATAGGGAAATTTTGTAAGGAAAGGAACCACCTTGTTACTCTTTGGTTTGGCTCATCCATGTGAGTGGGACATGGCAAGTAATAAGCTTTAAATGGTGTCTCAGTAGATAATGTTTTAGAGATTTTATATAGATGGTGTTTTAGAGTACAACCCCTAACCCCACATTTGAGGGATCAGTTTATACCAAAAATATTACACACAAACATTTATATGTGCGTTCCCCTATGATCAGTGTTAATGAATTCAACCACAAGGGAGAGCATGAATAAATGCAGCCTATTAATTTAAAGGGGTCCATACTCACAAAGGTGCATGTAAACACTAAATGGAAGTGGAACATATCACAGTGCAAGCATAACTCCATTCTTGGAGCACAAATGGCTACTATGCCTCAGGGCACATCCAGTGAAGCTATTCACACAGCTCTAAAAACTGAATATTTTCACATAAATAAGGGTTAGAGACCTATGGTTTGTTTGAGTATGCATGACAGTAAAGTATGATTGTAGTGGTAAAGATGATGTTGAAATCTGTAAAAATGGCAAACTAAGGGGCACTGTAAGGAAATTAGTACCTGGTGGTCTAGTGGGGGGACAACAGGGACTCCTGCTGCCCCCAAAGTGGGGACGCCCACAGCGCACAGCCGTCCTTCTTCCTAATGCACGCACGCACTTCCGCGTTTCTTAAAGGCGCATGCGCAATGGTGCGAAATTCAAAAGTTTAAAAGGCCAGCTCAGTTTTTTGCATGTTGTCCGTGATAGGATTTCTTCCTGGTACCTTTGAGCCTTGTGCATTTGTATCTGTTTCTGAATCTGATCTTCTGTTGTGACCCGGCCTGTTCCTGACTATTCTGACATCTGTAATCCGACCTATCCTGTACCTTGACCAATTCTGCCTGGTCCTTTCTGATTGATTACCCAGTTTGACCTTGACTTTCCTGACGATCCTTGATATCCACCTGCCTCGACTCAGCCTGTCTGACTACGATTCTGCCTTATCCTGTTGTACCGTGACCTTAGGCCTAACTGACTTTAATAACTGTCGTGCCCCTTTGCTTGCCAGAACTCCTCGCCTTGCTCCTCTCGAAAAGTCCAGGTGGCATCCGAGTAAGCTGAGGGCTCCATCCGAAGCCAAAGGCGGTCACACTACTGGTGAAGCAAATCCGAGACCAGGGAACTTGGCATCTGTTCTGGTTTAGGGTGCCGACCGTGACAATATCACGGGCCATGGAGGACAAAAGTCAAGATGGTGCTTCTGCCTCCGCTATGCCTCCTCCAGCTACCACCGAATCGCTTCTTACAACCTTGCTACAGTGCATGGAGGACCATGAACGAAAGCAAAATTACCTGCTCCAGAGGTTTCATAACCTAACCCGCCAGTTGGAAACTCCACAAGCTCCTCCGCAGCAGTCTGTTCTTTGTTTTCAAAGAAGCCTGTAAATTGTACCTCAGCTTTTTTCCTCTTTCCTTCACCACTGGAGAGGAAAAAGTGAGGTTTGTAATGACCTTATTAGAGGGTGACCCCCAAATTTGGGCCCTTAGGCTGCCCTCCTCTGACCCTGCACATTATTACCTTGATGCATTTTTCAATAGTATGGCGATACTATATGACAACCTGGACCGCGCAGCCTCGGCCGACTCCGCAATTCGTAGGTTGCGTCAAGGGAATAGGGATGCAGAGGTATACTGCACTGAGTTCCGCGGGTGGGCAGTCGGGACAGGGTGGAACGATACGGCTCTTCGGAGTCAGTTCCAATTTGGGTTGTCCGATTCCATTAAGGACAGTTTGGTTAATTACCCTCTACCCTCCAATCTGGATGATCGTATGTCTTTCGCCATCCAAATTGATAGGAGACAAAGGGAAAGAAGGGGTGAAAGGGGAACCTTTACTTATTCTGGGGTAACATTTGAAATCTAATTTAGTTACTGATATTAAGTCTTCTGTTCCCTCTGTGCCAAGATCTTTACTAAGCTTAGGGGGGCTTATAATTTAATTCGAATCAAAAAGGGGGACGAATGCAAGACTGCATTTAATACTAGGGATGGCCACGACGAGTACCTTGTAATGCCTTTCGACCTTTGTAATGAATGTTTGGCAGGACATCTGTTTTTTATGCAACCAAAACTCGCCTTTAAGCCAGTAATTCAAACATAAGCACCTGCTTTGAGGCCACTGGGAGCAACATCCAAGGGGTTGGAGAGCAACATGTTGCTCGCGAGCTACGGGTTGGGGATCACTGGTCTACACAGACCATAAAAACCTATTATATATATAGAGTCTGCCAAATGCCTAAATCCTAGACAAGCCAGTTGGGCTCTATTCTTTTCAAGGTTTAATTTTTCTTTAACTTTTCTTTAACCAAAGAAATGATTGCAGCAGCCCTAGAATCAGACCTCTCCTCATTATTGCTCCCTTTAGAGTCATCTGCTCCAGCTGAAACTCCTTCTGACAGATGGTTTGTACCTGAGGAGTTTAGGGAACAAGTGTTGAGAGAGGTTCATGATTCTAGGGTGGCAGGTCATCCAGGTATTGCCAAGGCAATTTCTCTACTATCCCGCCATGTTTGGTGGCCTTCTTTTAAGTTGGATGCTAAGGCTTTTGTGACCCGGCCTGTTCCTGACTATTCTGACATCTGTAATCCGACCTAGTCTGTACCTCGACCAATTCTTCTGCCTGATCCTTTCTGATTGATTACCCGGTTTGACCTTGGCTTTCCTGATGATCCTGGATATCCCCCTGCCTCTACCCAGCCTGTCTGACTACAATTCTGCCTTATCCAGTTGTACCATGACCTTCGGCCTAACTGAGTTATATAACTGTTGTGCCCCTTAACTTGCCAGAACTCCTCACCTTGCTCCTCTCGGAAAAGTCTAGGTGGCATCCGAGTAAGCTGAGGGCTCATCCCGAAGCCAAAGGCGGTCACACTACTGGTGAAGCCGAGCCGAGACCAGGGAACTTGGCATCTGTTCTGATTTGGGGTGGCGACCATGACAGGCACATTTATTTAGGTAGAGAATTTTTGCTTAGGAAGTCTCCATCAGACTTCACGCAAACACATTACTTTGTGACGAATATGCGTATCCATCAAAATGCACAATTATGTCTCAGTGTTGAAATACTTTTCTCTCGTGTAACTTTCTTCCTGGAAGAACTTTATTCATTTACTTATGCAATGTTTACTTTGTCATTTTAAATTAAGTGGGTATATAAAGGTAATATGAATGTATTTATTAGTGATGTAGGTGAAATTGCTGGAAGTGGCCACTTTTTATTATAAATGTCCAGGAAAGCATATTAAAGACAAGGACAGAGATCCTCTATTGTCCTAGACCCATCCTAAAACAAATGTGGCATGAGCTTTACATTTTTTAACAGTTACAACTTGCAAACATAATCTCACTTTAAATATGAAAAAAAACAGCGTTTTTAGACTTTTTTAGAATACAAGATATGATGTCACGTTCAAGACGTAGCTTCATTGTTTTACTTTGTCAGTCAGAACCAAGCAACATAGATTTTGTCAAAAGGGTAATAAATTTAAACTTTCCCATTTTGATAAATAAGCGGAGTAATGATCCTGAGCAAATATTTGTCTTTTAATAATATGCAATGTTGTTGCGTATTGTCTTTTTTGTAAAAAAAAACCACAATTTGCTCTTTAATAAATGTTCCTCCAAGAGGAACAGAATACAAATGAATTACATAAACATGAGTGTATTATTGATAAGTTGTGTTGCACATTGATTGAAACTCATCTCTTGTAAGTATATAATACCAACAGAGAGTAGCAATCCGGAGTTGTTGCCAACCATCACTACCCCTTAGTTACGGATCCACCCACCAATGTCTTGTTTCTTGTTTATAAATAAGGGTTAAAAAGTTGTAAATGAACACACATGGTGAATAATTGCAATTTTATTGTAATACACAATTGTATGTATTTGTGTCACAGTGAAGGTGTGCTTTAATAAGTACTGGAGGACACTGCAGGTGTGCTTTTATTATTGAATATTGAAATTACTACACTATATAAACTTTCTGTTATTTCCCCTCCCCTCTGAGGGATAAAGCAACATTGTTGTCTCTGTGAAGTTTTTGTATGGGCAGAGGAGGGCCCTAAAAGAAGTTGCTGGACTTTGGGGGGAACCTCAATCCCGGGACTCTGTTTTTTGCATTTGGACTTATTATTGATAAGACAGGACTATTAAAACCTTAAAATAGTTTTCAATTAATGGTGATGAATTGTGATAGCTTTCTCAATTCTTTTAACAAAGTTTCTAGTGTTACATTCAGGTTTTACAAGTATAATATAGCACTTAGGGATGAATATACAGCCCAGTAGTGCCATGCTAGAAGCCAGGATAGCAAATATTTCCACTGCCACAACATATTTGCCTTTTGTGCTCACATAGGCTGGAATAAAAGAGATCCACACACTGCAGAACACCAACATGCTGAAGGTGATAAACTTGGCTTCATTGAAAGTGTCAGGCAAGTCCCTTGCAAGGAAAGCAATGATGAAACTGAGAGAAGACAGAAAACCCAGGAATCCCAGGACACAGTAAAATCCAACCACTGATCCTTCGTTACATTCAGCAATTATCTTCCCAACTTCATCCTCCATGTTATACTGTGGGAATGGGGGAGAAATTCCCATCCAACAAGCACATATTACAACTTGAACAAATGAATAGAATACTACAGAAGACACTGTAATTTTAGATCCCATCCAGTTGTTTAACTTGCTTCCTGGCCTGGTAGCATGAAACACAATGACTACAGTCAAAGTTTTAGCGAGTATAGAAGACAGAGAAATGGAGAAAGTGATGGCAAACACTGTCTGACGGAGCATGCAGGTTAATGTGATAGGATGGCCAATAAATAGTAAAGTACAGAGGAAGCACATCATGAGAGAGAAGAGGAGTATGTAGCTGAGGATTCTGTTGTTAGCCTTAACAATTGGGGTGTTCTGGTATTTAGTAAAAAGCGCCATAACCAAACATGTGAGAAAAAACAAAAAGACTGAAACTGAAGCCATTGATGCACCCAGTGTTTCTTCATAGGATAAATAGGTAATGTGTTTATTTACACATTGTTCTTTCTTCTCATTGTGCCATTGTGTTTGTGCACATTTGTTACAGACTTTCATATCTGCAAAGATTGAGGGTGAAAAAATTACGTCAAACTGAATAAATGAACCTTGAGGTATAAATATGATATAACACAAAATAGGGCAGTGAAAAACTCGCCAACTTTCTATACATTCCTATGGGATTTTTGAAGTGTATTTATCAAAAGGTGAACTCTTACATTTATCCATTGATAGAGAAACATCAAAAAAGGCCACAGGAATGAATAGAAAGTGGGTGAGTTTTTCTGTGGTAAACTCTAATCTCACATTTTGAAAATATAAATAGAGCATTCCAAATTTAAACTTATATAATGATATTTATGATGAGTTATTTTAGCAAACCATGACCATGAGAGTATCCAAATCATTATTGTGGAGGCCTATTTATTAAAGGTTGAATTTGATTGCCCGAATGGACCTTATATGTCATTAAAAAAAGTCAGAAAAAATAGGTTCGGGAAAATCCAATAACGTCAGAAATTTGCTTGAAAAATAATTTTTTTAGACCTTTCCGCAAATATTACAAAGTTTTCGGACTTTTTTGTCTGAAATCCCAAAAATCATTAGATATTATATTTATGAACAGCAGTGCAGACACTGGGACCTTCCCCATTGACTCATTCATGATCTTGAGAGCTTTGAGATGCTGGATTTTCAGACCATTAGACTTTAATACATTCTGAATTTTTTTTATTTTTTTGTCTGAAAACTATTAATAATTTGAATTTCAGATATTTGGAGCATGATAAACCATCCCCTTCATGTTGACATGTTTTTCTAGTAGACTTAGGGTATTGTGAAGTTTGGGGGATCACAGCGGGGGTTTTTCACCAAACATGCAGGCCACTCCAGATTAAAGGAAACAGATTTATTTTCTTCAGTTCAAAATAAATCTTTCACTGGCAAGCAATGCCATAGAAAACAAACAGCTTCAATTCAGCAACAAAAGCAGTCCCAATATCAGAGCAGTGTACTTGCCATAAAAAACTTGCAGTGTCCAGTCTGCCAGGAGTAAATTCCTTGGTCTTTTGGAAAGTAACTTTTCCTCAATTCCACAGTTAGTCTCCACACGTGCAACACACAAACACTTTTCTCCCTCACTTCACCTGCTGCTTTCCACCATCAAACACCCCCTGGATGTCCAGCCCATCTCTGGATGGTTAACCCCATGATGTCTCTTAAAGGGGTAGATTCTTTAAAACCTAAAGAATGGTGATATAAACTGGCCATCTACCAGACATCCCCTCCAGTTTGTACAGTATGCAGATCCCAAGTACAAAAAAATATGTTATCCGACAAACCCCAGGTTCAGAGCATTCTGGATAACAGGTCAAATACCTGAACAAATAAACTTGATGGGGAAGAGTGAAGTTAGAGATCACCATAGTCCACTAGTATGAAATTCCACCACTCTGTATTAATTTCTATGGGAGTATTTATAAATGAGTGAAAGTTTACCCTTTGATTAATATGCCTTTAAAAGTGCTATAGAAATGAATAGAGAGTGGCAGAATTTAATTCTAATGGACTGTTTGACCTCTAACCTCACTCTTATAACTTCGCTAAATATGCCCCTATTCCTTTATTCAATGTTAAAAACTTGATTGAATGCAATTGGGAAAAAAAACTTGAATACCTCGTGTTCATAGGCTACAAAACGTTGACTACCACAAATTCATTAGGTTTTCGAGTAAAAACCAGCGTAAAACACCAGAAAATCATGAAGGCAAAAACATCTTTAAATGGTTAAAGGGACCAATGCCATTGACTTTTACGTGAATTCAACAGATTTTTCAGATTCTGACTTTTAACAAAATTCTATTTTTCGCCCCCCCATAAATATGTGCCTAACTGTTTTCAATACCTGTTTGGTTAGTTATCTCACCATCTGGGCAGGGGATGCAGTCATAGCAACAGGCTGGATTTCCTACTTTAGGTGTCTTTCTATATCCTTTAACACAACTTTCACTGCAGGATGAGAATGGGCTCTGCAAATATAGAAGAAAATAGCAGGTGTTTCTGATTAAACAGTGGGGTTTATTTCATTGAAGCTCTTAAAGACTAGTTTAGAATTACATAACTTTTTTTGCAAAGCAAAATGATACAGCTAGTGGCTACAAAATATAAGAGCAGGTGTTAACTACGTAATATTTAATCAATTTAAAGCAAGTTTTGGTGGTCCATGAAGGCCACTATGGTATGTTTATCCCTCTCCAATAGGTATCTCCATTCATCAAAAGGCCCATCAAAGTCAACAATTCTTTATTACTAATGTCATAATTGGCCTTAGCAAAAGAGAATTTCCTAGAGAAGAATGCACATGGATGCACCTTGATGGTTATCGGATGCCTTTGAGATAGGACTGCCCCTGCCCCAACTTCAGAAGCATCCACCTCTACAATGAGTAGTATCAGGGAGAATGGGGGCAGATACAAACTCCTTCTTAAGGAAGTCAAAGGCTTGAATAGCCTTGGTAGATTGAGGATAGTAATTAGCAACACCTGAGAACCTTTGGGTTGCATGTAAGAAAAGAGGCTGAGCCCAGTCCAATACAACCTTAAACTTCCTAGGATCCATTTCTAGACCCTTACCAGAAATATTAAATTGGACATAAGAAAGTGCATTTCTCAAGTTCTGCAAACATATTATTCCTTCTTAGCCTGAGTAAAACATCCTAGACATATTTCCGATGGTCACCCAGGTTAAAAGAGAATATTAAGATATTGTCAAAATATACCACTACAAATAACCCAAGCAGGTCCCAAAATATGTAATTGACAAATTCTTGGAATACTGTGGGTGTATTGCAAAGATCAAATGGCATGACTAAATAATTAGTTATGGGCGAATTTATTTCGCCTGGCGAATCTTTCGCCAATTCACGAATTTCTCTGGAAATTCGCGAATTTTTCGCCGAAGCGAAACTGGGGAGATTCGCCCATCACTGTAAATAATTGCAGTGGCCATCCCTGGTGTTAAAGGCCATTTCCACTCATCCCCTTCCCTGATACAAATAAGGTTACATGCACCTCTAAGATCCAGTTTAGAATAGATGGAAGCATTCCTAACCTGAATGAATAACTCAGAAATCAGTGGAAGGGGATAGTGATTCTTGAGAGTGATTTTATTAAGACCTCAATAGTCAATACATGGATGAAGACCTCCTATTTGCCAGCGAAAAAAGAACCCAGCACCTGCAGGGAAATTAGAGGGCCTAATGAATCATAGTTCCAGATTTTCTTTGAAATAATCTTTCATTGAATGGGTTTCGGGCAATAAAGGAGGATATGTTCTCCCCCTGGGGGGAGTAGATCCAGGAACGAGGTCAATTGGGCAGTCATAATGCCTGTGTGGGGGCAGAGGTTAAGCAGCTTTTTTAGAAAATACATCAGCAAAATCAGAACAAGCCATGGGTAAACCCTCTAAGGATGTGACTGCCATCATTTGAGGAACATTTAGACAGGACCCTTTACACCCCACTGAAGAATTTTTCCAGTTACCCAGTCAAAATGGGTGTTGTGTACATGTAACCATGGTAACCCTGAAATTAGAGGAGTAGATAAGGAACCCTCGATAATATAGAAGGATAACTCCTCAGAATTCAAGTTGTTAATGCACATGGTCAATGCCACAGATCTTTTGGTTACCAAACCTGACCCCAAAGGGCTTTGGTCAATAGCCAAGTTTATGGTAGGAATAAGGGTGTTAGATAAATGTTATACCTTACTGCAAAGGCAGCATCCAAAAAATTTCCCACCGCTCCAGAAGCCGCAAAAACCTTAACGGAACCCATAGGCCAGGTTAAAAACACAGGTAACATTATCCTAGAGGAGAATTAGGGAGAGGAAACTTCTCGGCCCAAATGGAGCTCCCCTTCTCCATTTAGGTTTTGAAGTTTCCCAGCCTCTTAGGACACAGGTTGAGAAAATTACCCTTTCCCCACAGTAAATACACAGACCCTGAGACCACCTGTGGGTCGTGTGCTCAGGAGTTAGATGAGTGATAATCAATTGCATGGGTTCCTCCTGAGGAAGAGGCACAGAGACGTTAGAATGCTTCACAATAATATACCCTTTCAGGGTACTTTCTCTCCATTTGTCTTCTATCAACTTGGATGGCTAGAGACATTAGATCAGC
>CM044445.1:109116143-109130335 GCA_024363595.1 Xenopus borealis
GATTTTGCGGGTAACCCGCGGGTACCCGCGGGTACCCGACCCGCTGCAGGACTCTAGCACTGACTTCTTGAGACAAAAACTCGGTAGAAAACTTGCAGTCAAGAATTGGATGAGATTCTGAGAAGAGAACAGAGGGGAAAGTGAAAAAAAGAGACCTGCAAGGGGTATCTTTGTAATTAAGAAGTAAGAAGCTTGATTGTAAAAAGCCTTCAATTTTACAAAGGGAGCAGTAGATGTGTAATGGTTGGACAACCAAGTATAATGGCTATATTGAATAAAGGTTTAATGCTAATTTGGGCTAGGCACACCACAGTCAAATAGTTAATGTCCAGCTAAGATAGGAACACGGGTTACATTGGACTCACACTTCAGGATCAGGGCCTTCACTAAGAGGAAGCATTCCCAGACAGACTTTGTGTAACTACAACTCTCACACTACTGTGTATACAAAAATAATTGGGCGCCAGGAGGTTCTTATGATGCAAACAAAGAAACTGTTTATTAGTCTGTCACTGTCCCCAGATTTACTCACAGCTGAACAGGTGTTAGCAACACATAGCAGTGAGAAAAGGTAACAGAGAGCTGAGGAACAGAACCCCATTAGGCAATGCAGTCAAGTAGGATAACAACGAAGTGGTCAGGGAGAAAGAGTCTAGCCTGACACCATATTCACTGTGATCCCTACAGTACCTGTGAGGCAGGTGTGCCCAGACTTTGCTACCCTTGGATCTACTCTCAACAACTCACCCTCATCAGGAGATCTACCTTGATGGGAGGAAGGGGGGGCTGCAGAGTAGCCCTCTGTGCTCAGCCCGACGGCCCCACTTTACCTCCCTTTGTGCTCCTTTTTTCCCTTCCCTCCCTCCTGCTTGTCTCTTCTCCCTCCATCCCTGCTGCTTGTGTCTTTTACCTCCCTTCTGCACATCTCTTCTCCCTTCCTCCCTCCCTTCTGCTTGTCTCTTCTCCCTCCCTCACTGCTGCTTGTGTCTTCTCCCTCCATCCGTATGTGCAGCTTGTCTCCTCCCAGGCCTGCCCTCCCTCTTTTCGTGCTGCTTGTCTCCTGCCCGGCCCACCCTCCCTCTGTTCGTGCTGCTTGTCTCCTCCCTGGCTCTCCCTCTGTTCATGCTGTTCGTGCTGCTTGTCTCCTCCCTGGCTCTCCCTCTGTTTGTACTCTTTGTGCTTGCTGCTTGTCTCCTCTCTGGCTATCCTTCTGTTTGTGCTGTTCATGCTGCTTGTCTCCTCCCTGGCCCACCCTCCCTCTGTTTGTGCTGCTTGTCTCCTCTCCCTCCATGTTGCTTGTCTCCTTCCCAGTTCATGCTGCTTGTCTCACCAGATCCCTTGTTAATGCTTGTTTCCTCACCCCAATCCCTTTGTGCTGCACTTGCCCTGCCCTCGTGCCCACCCTCCCTTCTTTCCAGCCCAGCCTGCACACAGTGACTCACTCACTCCTGCGCTGGTCCCAGGCCTAGATTGTGGTCTACCATGAACATCACCGGGATCTACTGGCAGACCATGATCAACGTCCTGGGCACCACTGCTGTAAGGCACACAAGATGCCTTGGAAACCTACTCCATATACAATTCTCGTTGGAGCTTCAGCTGCTATTTCTACATAAACTCTCTGCCTTTCTCTCCTAGAGAGATCTACCATGTTCTAGCTAATCCTCATTCACGGGGTTCTTTGGTCCCTGACTTAATCACTAAAGGTACTGTCCCTTTAGGGAATGTGTTTTACTGGGCCTTGGTGTACCCAGGCTCAATGACACCTCCAGTTGATCTGGACACTTGCAGCTAAAGAGGAAGAGGCCACTCCTTTCCAAAAACTATATGGAAGTATGGCAGGAAGTGGTCATTACACCTTATATTAAACTTAAATGGATACAAAGGCTTTTGCCTAGTAACTAAGAAAAAGGGTAGGGCCTTAGAGCCATAGAGATAGATGAATCCCTATGGGTCCCTACAAAGGCTTGAGTGGAGGAGATGGCAGAGTACAGTCCTTTAAAGTTGTATGTCTAGGAGGTTGATGTTAAAGAAATTGATAAGAACTTCGAGTAAATTCATTTTTGACAACACAGCAGTGACACAGCAGCAAGTTTAAAGGACCAGTAACATCAAATAATATGTGTTTTAAAATAATGAAAATATTATGTAGTGTTGCCCTGCACTGGTAAAACTGAACTGTTTGCTTCAGAAATACTACTATAGCTCATATAAACAAGCTGCTGAGTAGCAATGGTGGAAATTGAAAAAAGGCTATATGGCACAGGATAAATAACGGATAACAGATAAAATTATGCTCTCTGGAGCTTATCTGTTATCTGCTGTGTAACTTGAGCCTTCATGGCTACACAACAGTTTATTTAAATAAACAATAGTAGTGCTTCTGATGAAAACACCGCAGTTTTACCAGTGCAGGGCAACACTGCATTATATTTTTATTCCTTTAAAACAATTTTATTTTTGATGTTACTGGTCCTTTAAAGAAGGGTTTGGATGTGGAGATAAAAGAAAGACCAGAGTCGAAAAATAATTCCTTGAATGTAAATCTGAAATGTATTATTGCTGTGAGTAAAATCTTAGGGGCTGGAAAAGATGATCACTATATAATCATAGCAAGCTTTCAGAACATTTTAGTTCCTTTTTCAAGCTGATTACAATGAAGCTGTGGTGTTCGCTGGTATATATACAACATTCAGCTGAAAGATTATATTAGTTAGACAATAAAGGTATCACCTTTATACCATTTTGTTATTTTTTATTTCAAAAGGTTTTCCCAACAACATTTTTACGGGCTAACACGGTACAGCAACTTTACCTGCATATATAAACATTTAAATTGTGTTTAAAAGTGTTTTAAGACGTACTGAGAACTATCGCTCGATAGAACACAATGGTGTTCCACTGCTCAAACCAACCAAAGATATTTATAGGAATTGGCTCAGGTATTTCATATGATAAATATGATCTAATTGCTGGTAATCTTTAGTGATGGGCGAATCTGGGGTGTTTTGCTTGCCGAAAATTTCGCGAAACGCAGAGGAGTCTGGTTTTGGACGCAGGCGCACATTTTTTTGATGTGGGAAATGGGTGCTGGCATCCAAAAATGGACACCAGCGTCCAAAATGAGACACTGGTGAATTATCACCAGGCGAATTTTTGCTGGCGTTTCGCAAATTTATTCGCGAGCATGGCAAATAGCGGGAATTTGACACGAATTCTAGTAATCTACTAGAATTAGATATTCCAGTTCAATGTAAGGTAAATCAGAATACAAGCAGCCTGCAATGACATGCACTGTAACACTTCAATGTTAATACATCATTTTACTTATGAAGGAATTGATGGAAAGTTATATAGAACACCCACAAGGATTCTCTGAATGAATATTCCACTATATATTTGCATTCATTTTTTTTTCTTACCTGTGGGATCTTGTAAATGCCCAAAATCCGGGCCAACAGCAGGGTCAGACTTGTGGAAATACCATCAACAACAGCCACCAAATTATGTGAGTTCATGCAACGATAGTTGGGTATGAGCATGTTTCCTCCACATAGAATGTCAATAATTCCAAATATTTCTAGTTCTTCATTTAAACAGTTATCCACAATATGGAAGCCAAGTGTTGTATTAGGCAGGAGATAAGGATTCTTATTAATTTCGGTGATAGCAAAGACAAAAGCCAGAACATTCTGATAATTCCAGACATTCAAGCTGCCAGAGAAGTAAATTATAGTTTAATAGTGTTAATGTGCAACATGGTGCACCTTGTTGTCTGTTATTATTTGATTTGTTTTTCAAAAAATCCCATTGACTTCACAGCTGCAAAAGTCCACAGTGTCAGTCTGGGGGACCACCCACCAAAGTTGCAAGATCCTGCTCCTAAAAATGGCACCCCCACCTCAACTCTGGCAGAGGGAGCTGGCCTGCAGGCCCACCAGGTTTTTCCTGGTGTCCTGCTGGCCTGACCCTGGAAGTCCACACAATCAGTACATGGATACAGTAGCATATCTATAGAGGAAGCAGACTTCTTTTATAGTATTAAACACTCCCCCCCCCACACTGCTTTTCTCCTGTAAATTGATGCTTAATAAAATAATACATAATTCTAAGCAACTTTTCAATATACAAAAATATTTGCATTTTTTAAAGTTAACAGTTAATCATAAAAACAATTGTTCTTGAAAGCGCTTGTAATAGTACCTTTATTAATTTTGAATTCACTTCTTTTTAACATGCCTGTCAAGGAAATTAGGAGACTTGGTTCGCTGAATCATAGAAATGATATTTTTTTTTTATTTTTTAAATTTCTTTATTTTTAATTTTCTAACAGGGGTACAGAACAAAGAAAAAGGGGCAAGAAAAAAGAAAACAAAAAAGAAATGATATTTTATTTGTATCTATGAGGGTCTGCACCTGAAGTCACTGAATACAGCGTTACGAAATAAGTTGGCACTATAGAAATACATGTTGATAATACAGTTTTGAGGCAAAATATTGAGCCAAAAATTAAAAAAAAGCAGAAGTCATTATGATCCATGACTCATCTTCTGTGCTGGTCACCAGTTAGACCACCTTGGTTTAGAAAAGGCTGAAAAGCTACAGTATATTACATTAAATTTTTTGCAATGAGTTTAATCAATATAGTTATGAAACCCGTTTGAATCATATAGCCTTTCTCCTCTGTTAGCTCAATCCTCATTGTATTTCTAATACAGACAGAAGAAGCTGAAAAGATTCAGCAAAGCTCTTGTACCAAAACTAACTGCTAGAAATCAGTACTCTATACAGTATAGAGATCAGTATTCTTTAACTATATTGATCGAATACCGTTTGTACGATTTTTTTTCCGGAGGAACGAATATGCAAATTTGGCCACTTTGATCATCGAATCCCAAAATTCGAATTATCGAATAGATCAAATGATCGACTATTCGATCATTCGACCATTCGATGATCGAAGGATTTTAAGTTAAAAATTTCTTCGAATGCCTACTTCGCCAGATTGAACCTACCGAATATTTTTTTTCGTGAAATCGAACAATCGGTTTTCAATCATAAAATTTCATTGAGAAATCAAATATCGAGGAAACAATAGGATTTTTAGAGGGATTTTATGTGAATTTTAGTAAATTTGCCCCTTATAAACTGAATTATAAAATCATCGTCAGAGACAAAATGGAAACATCCAAAGACAAGCTCCAAAAGAAATAAATTAATTCATGAGATTAACAGGCCAGAGACTGCAACTCAACACTTTATTTAAATGGAGTAAGGGAAATGGAATCTGACTTGTAAATAGATAAAATTATTAACATCCTCCTGGTAATTCTCATACTGAAGATGTAGTGAAACTATAATTCTGAATTTCAAAAGGGACATGAACCAAATCCACCACAATTAATTAGATTAAATGGTTTCCATAAAATCTGCATCCATGTATCTACCTACCCCCAAACAAAAAAGTTAAAGACAGTTGAAACTCTCACATGCATTTATACACATTTGAATGGGATAATAAATGTTTGTTATGGAAGAATATTTCAGTCAATTGAAAAGAGGGACATTGAGCTCTGTTACTACACAGAAAATCATTTACCTATATATTATGTTTGTTTATTGTATTTACTTACTTTCTGCAGATTCCAAATCTTGTATTATGTTGTAAATCTAAGGGAAAGAAAAAACAACTTATGTATACAGTAATGATTCCTCCAATAATCAGATCTCCATTCACATAATAATTAAGAATAGGATCAAGCTTCAGATTGCATCCACGTTTTCTTTTTCCTCCCACGATGTGCGGAAATAAAAGCAGCACGACTATTAGGATAGAAGTGATGCAGTACATATCAGCTGTATATACACAAAATTCCATAAGATCATAAAATTACATGATTGCATTCATAATATTGATGCTTAGATGTTGTATGACAAGAAAGTGAATGACAAATGGCTGGATGCTTCCGAATGTCAATCTGAAATATCCTGAGTATTTAAGCTCTACTGACCTAACTACATGATGCAAGTTATTTTATTTATGACTTTAAGGTGACTTCAAATAACACACAAGAAGTTACTGCAAACCTCTAATTTGAGTTAACTATAATTAAAAACACATTTAGATACCATGATCTATAGATGCTCTGCATGGTGCAATACTCTATGATGCAAATGAAAATATTTTTTGATAATTGATCTTTTAAGAAAACTTTTCAACTTTATGTTTGATTTCAATCAGTTAAACCAAATTTATTTTGAGGATAATTTTCAATATGAATTATTGGCTAGGAGGTGTTTCTCAGTTCTCATTGGCTTGTGATATAGAAGCAAATTAGTCATGATAATAGAACAGGTTAAAGGAATGCCAATATAGAATATACTGGCCAAGGACCAAGGAGGAAGCTAACAAGATCCAGTTCACATTAGCCAAAGGGATAAGTAATAAGCATAGTCAGGAATCAGGCAGAAGTTCAAAAGGCAGGTAGCAAGGACCATGATCAGGAACAAAGCAAATGGTCAAAAGTCCAGTAATCAGTCATTTAGAATTTATAGTGTACCCAAGAACATTAGCAAGTGTGACCTATAATCGGGTATTGAATCCGTGACCTCGGCATCCTTTTATTTAGAATTTTGTGCCAGAGGCAGCGAGATGAGTCACACATTTGCACACCAACATCAATGTGCCGGTGCCACAACCCTTGTGGAGGCCAAGGGCGCCACCATCTTGGATGAAGAAGGGAAGAAAGGAGCACCGTCTGGCGCTCCTGACAGAATCCCATTGTACACTACATAGCTTATTTCTTATTTTTTTCTTTTTTAATGGCTGCCTCCATAGCTACAGAGCAGCTTGCTTATATAGACTATTGTAGCATTTCTTAAGCAAAACCTACAGTGAAGAAAAACAGGACATATTATTTCATTACATAGTAACATAGTTTGAAAAAAGACACACCCATTAAGTTCAACCTTTTGACTTTTTTAACCTGTCTAAGGACTCTAGCACACTGGCAGATTCGGGGAGTTTTAGTCATCTGATGACTAATTACCTCTTTTTCAGGGCGACAAGCTCCCGAACTGCCTTTCTCTGTCTTCCTGTCAGCTACAATGAAGAATTAGCAGCAGGATTGCATGCACAGCATTTCATTTTCCTAAGTTGCCCGAAGTTTCGCATGTGCCATCCTGCTGTTGATTTTTCATGTGGAAAGTGTGAGGCATTCAGCCTCATGTTGACAACTAAGGACTTCTAGGATGCCACTGGTAAAGACATTGGTTAAAATCATTTGCAAATGATGTATGGACTCAGATGCCCCTGTTTAAAAATGTATGCAGGAAAACATATTGTCACGGTCGGCACCCAATACCAGAACAAACTCCAAGCACCCTGGTCTCGGCTCGTGCTTCACCAGTAGTGTGACCGCCTTTGGCTTCGGGAGGAGACCTCAGCTACTCAGATGCCACCTGGACTTAAACGAGAGGTGCAGAGCAGGAGTTCTGGCCAGTAATGGGGCACAACTGTAGTAAGAGTCTATAAAGGCCGAAGGTCACGGTACAGACGGAATAGTCAGACAGGCAGGGTCACGGCAGGCAGATAGCTAGGAGTCATCAGGCAGGCAAAGGGTCAACCGGGTGATCAATAGATAGGATGAGGCAAAATTGGTAGTCAAACAACAGGCTTGGGTCAGTATATGAATAATCAGAATAGTTAAAAGGCCAGGCAGGGTCAAACACAGGAATCAGGAATACCAGAAGCTTTACAGCACAAGATAAGGCACCAGAAGCAAAATCCTATCACAGGCAATGTAATATTTCAAACTGCCCCTTTAAATAATTTGAATTTGGCGCCATTGCGCGCTGATGTAATGATGCCAGCGAGCATGCGCCTTTAAATAGCGGAAGTGCGCGCCACATGCACACTAGAGAAAGCCAGCGCTAAAAAGAGGATCAGTGCGATTTCCTCACGAAGTAACTTCGGGCAATTCCGGAAATCGCCGAACCGCGTGTGCACAGAGCCGGCGTTTTTACATTTCAACTAGCGACAGACAGGGAGACGGACGTTCGGGGAGATTGTCGCCTGCTATTAAACGCCAGGCGACTGAATCTCCCCGAATCTCCCTGTCTGTCCCCAGCCTTACAGAGCTAAGATTGTTTAGTATCTTTGGATAAATACCATCTGGTCCTGGACATTTATTTACCTTTCCATGGTCTAGTCTCTTTTGAATGTCCCCTTGCGTTAACCATGCATCATTTGTTGAATTAATAGAATTGGAACTTTTTAGAAGGAAACCTTCAGCAATTGGTTCCTCATTTGTATAGACACATGAAAACAAAAGCTCTGCTTTGGGTTCATTTTCACTTGTCTAAAAGCAAATATCCAATTGGTTGCTACTGGTTACTGCTACTGTGCAAACCTAGTGCCTAATATTACATATGGGGGTTAATGTTTTAGTTTCTCCCTTATAGAGTTGTTTCTGCAACATAATCTCAAAGGAGACCATGTTATGATCACTATTCCCTAAATGCTCACCCATATAAATGCTTGAGATGAGTTCAGTACTATTAGTTATTAACAGGTGAAAAAGAGAGTCACTCCAAGTAGGAACTATCTGAAATAAAAAGTTGTAATTTAGCATATTTACAGACCCAACCCGTTTTTTCTGACTTGGCAGCCCCATTACCCCTGTCAATGTCTAGAAAATTGAAGTCACCCATAATAGCTTGACCTAGTTGTGAAGCAGCCTACATTTGTAATAGTAGTTGAGCCTCAATCTCGTCAGTTTTGCCCAGTCAAAATCTCAACCAAAAAGGATTCCACATCCTCCTCAGTGGCATTCAGGGTTATTTCTTTAATTCAAGTTTTACATAAAGACAAACTCATCCAACTTTTTTAATCCCTCTGTCACTCCTAAAAAGTTTGCAGCCATTAAAATTGATAGCCCAGACACATATTTCATCCTACCAGGTGACACAAATTATATTTGAAGCTTATGCAATTAAATCCAGCTCTACCATATTACATGACAATCTCTGTGCATTTGCCAGAATACAGTGGAGATTAATACTTTTCCCTCTGATATTTACATTATTTGATAGAGAATTACATTTGAAGTTACTATTAGTCTCCCTAGCTAGTAAACTGTATGCCCCCTCACTCCTTCCCCATGTACCCTTACTAATCCCACTGTCCAGTCTAGCCTAGCTTCCTTATAATAATCTAGCTCCCCCCCTTGCCTAGTTAAAACACTCCTCCAACCTCTTAGCCATTATTTCCCCTAGCACAGTGGACCCCCTTCCATTGAAGTGCAATCTGTCACAACTATATATTTTTCCCTAAGGACAAAAAGGACCAGTGCTTTAGGAACCCAAAATATTGCTTCCTATATCAAGACTTAAGACACAAATTTAACTCCTTAAGCTCCTATCGTCTTCCTAAACTTGCATGTGTAGTTTCTGAAAAAAATTACATTAGAAGACTTCCCTTAATCTTCGAGCCTAGATCCCTAAACCCTTTCTTTAAGAACCTCCATCTACCATTTATTTTGTATTTAGTACCAATGTTTATTAAGACAGCTGGGTCATGCCCAGATGAAAAGGTAGAAGGGGTTTGGTAGGGGTGCAGCAGTCTCTGTCCTTTTAACCCAACTCAAAGTCCACAGTTTTTTTCCAAATAACAGGAACTGTCAAGACTCCACTCCATAACTCTCCATTGTGGGGGATCCTGAACCGAAAAGGGAGTGATCCCAGCTGGGACATGGTCAACCTCCCAACCATCCCAACCAAAATCAGCCATATCCGATATTGGGTTGCCAGGATGGATTGCAACGGCTCTACACATCCTGCAGCTGCAGGGAAATCCTCAGTGAAGTCAAAAATCGCAACCGCGGTCCACTTGATAATCAGGAGCTGTGGTACATTCCCTGCTCCATACACGCCAAAATTCTACTGCGCAAGAGGAGATGGCGCCAGCGAGTTTTCACGATAGGATAAATGGCGCCAGTGAAACTTCACTGTAAATTTTGTTTGACAGTGCCATGGGCCAATAAGTGAACTTAAATCCATAGGTGCCAAACAGAAACCAATGGGTCCCTACATGTATAAACCATGGAGCAGCTTCCATTTTCCTCTTGCCCACACTAGATTTTCTGGGGTAAATTTATCAAAGAGTGAAGTTCCGCCACTAGAGGGAAATAGCTAGTAAGCATGGCTTGTTACACCAGTTGCTAATCCTGGCACAGGTGATTTGTGTAAGAAATGTAACTGGCTATAAAACCCCTTATGCTAATGTGACTTCTGATCTGAGTATGACCATGGCCTGTGACCTCAACTGTTTGGTATGCGACCCAGCCTGTCCCTCACCACGCATCTTGTTCTCTGTCCTCTCTGTATACATTACAGTTCCCTTGCCTGCCCAGAGCTTCCCCCTTGTCCTCCCACATTAAGTCCCTCACATTAGAGGGCCATAGATATAATATCTATACCTCCTCAGCTCACGTAATTTATCTCACTTCAGATGTAACCTAAGCAATCCTTGTTTTGCAAGGTGTTACCTCATCTAGCATTCTGCCCCTGGTCTACCCCATTGTTATCCTTATCTTATTATATTTGTATTAAATATATCACACAACAGAAATATATCATTGATAAGTAACAATACCCAGAGGCTTAATTAGTTACTGCCAAACTCAAATTAAATTTAATGATGTAAACAATTTGGAGTGACATCCCAGTGTGGCAATTTCAGAAACCCTTCAGTCTCCAATCAAGAGACAGGATAAATGTTTCACCCATTAACTTGGGACCCGGATAACAGACTGACTGCAGTTAATGACCCCCAGGTATAAATAGAGCACTTGCAGGGGAGGGTTTGTTTTCTAGCACTGAAAGTATACAAGGTGAGTAACTATAACATCTAAATATTATGGGCTGGGAGAGTAAATGTTTGTTTAGCCCATAGTTGATATTGGATTAATATATCCGATACTGATTTGATATTGGACTACTGTAGGACACTATTTCCTAAGCTATGGGGTTGACAGTACAAGGGAGGTCCAACACATGCAAGAGGGATGTCCAAGTAATATCTAAGGAGCTACAGCAGCACTATTATGACCTTGATTCCATATATCTATTTACTTGTATAAAGTACCAAATTTATGTTTTTTAATTCCAATATGCAGTTCTCGTTAAAATGTAAAGAGCTTATAGACCAACATCTATTCTATGGGACCCAAGGAATAAGCATGTTGCTTCTCATGCAGCATAGTCTAAAAGTACAATAATTACACTTGAGATTCCACAAACATAATCCTGAGGTTAAATGAAACTGCCAATATCATATATCAGGTGTGCACACTCAGAAAAAAATTTATCAAAGACTCAGGTGTCTTACAATAATCAATTTGGCAATTACAGCAATGTCTACAAAAACAGTCCAACAATGATATGCATACCACCCAATAATGCAGGGGTCCCCAACCTTTTTTGCTCGTGAGCAACATTTAAATTTAAAAAAAGAGTTGGAGAGCAACACAAGCATGGAAAAGTCTATGTGGATGTCAAATAAGAGCTCTGATTGGCTTTTTGGTAACCCCTATATGGACTAGCAGCCTACAGGAGAGAATGTTAGGCAGGACATCTGTTTTTTATACAACCAAAACTTGCCTCTAAGCCAGTAATTCAAAAATAAGCACCTGCTTTGAGGCCACTGGGAGCAACATCCAAGTGGTTGGAGAGCTACTGGTTGGGGATCACTGCAATAATGTATAAAAGGCAGAAAGAAAGCAACACCTTTCACCTGCCAAAAAAGAGAATGACCCCAACGTTTCGGCACTACGGCCTTTGTCAAGGGTATTCTGATAAAAGTTTTTCTGAATGTGCAAACCTGATATATGATATTGTGAGTATTTGGTTACTATATGTAGGGGTAACTTTAGGTTTTCTGCACCTCTAAACATAGATTGCCTAATATTTTTTGATGAGTGTGCCCTCCAATTATCTATATTCTTTAATGAAACTGCCCCAGTATGAATCAACTCATCAGATTTTACTTGCCCTTATATGGGTCACTGATGTTAAAGGGTTTAACTTGATGGCCAGTTGTCATTTTGAAATCCTATTTAACTACTGTATGTAAGATGGCACAGATTAATTCTTCATTCCAATTTTTCTATAGCCATGAAGACCGAAGAAAGAACAACCTGAAATACATGAATATGTGACATGTATACTTTTTATATCTAAATACATTTCACATAGTGCTACCATGCAAAAAAATACTTGATTAAATCATGGGGGAGATGAATGACACACAATTCAATGGCTTTATATTGCAAGGATTCGCAGACATTAAAGATCTAAGAATATTGCTTTTTGTTTTCTTCCTTACGATGTTCCTCCTCACTCTGACTGGAAACATGATTGTTATCATGGTGGTACAATGCCATGCTCATCTTCACACACCCATGTACTTCTTCATCACTGTCCTATCTATCCTGGAGATGTGGTACACAATGACTACAGCCCCCAAGCTTTTATCTCTTTTACTAACCAAAGACAAGAGAATTTCCTATGAGTGGTGCTTTGCTCAACTCTATATGTTCCATAGTTTAGGCATGACGGAGTGTGCTCTACTGGCTGTAATGGCTTTCGATCGCTGCATGGCAATATGTAACCCTCTGAGATATACCACAATCATGAATGGTAAAATGTGTAAGTGTCTGGCCACTCTCAGCTGGTCATTTGGTTTTCTAGCTGCAACCATTCCATTAACAATGACTATAAATGTTCCTCTGTGCCAAGCTCATCATATAGATCACTACTTCTGTGACCTAGCACCTTTACTGGCCTTAGCTTGCACAGACATTTCATTCACAAATACCATTAATAGATGTGTTATTGGTTTTGCAACCATGTTTAATTTCATATTTATCTTAGTCATGTATATAAATATTGTATGGTCTATTATGAAGTTAAAGTCCAACACAGGGAGAATGAAGGCCTTCTCCACTTGTTCTTCTCATCTGATTGTTGTGGCTCTTATTTATGGCACTGCTTTCAGTGTTTATGGCAGCCCAAAGAAATCCCAGATTGTAAACTACGACAAGCTATTTTCCCTGGTTTATACTGTATTCACACCTTTTCTAAATCCTATTATTTATAGTCTAAGGAACAATGATGTGAAGATAGCTTTAAGAGGAATCATTCAAGGAAAACTGGATACTTTCAGATTTAAGTGACTAAAATGTATCGTCTTTGTGCATAGTATAAAAATGATCGTACAGTGCTAAAATCTGTAGCATTGATAGATTGGCAAAAAGTTTTGAGGGATTAATGTTTTGAGGCTGCAACAAAGAAGGAAATTCCTGAGCTCAACTGGAATGGTTTAATTGGAAGTAGTGAATCATTGATATGATCTAATGGTATAGCCATGAGACCAAAAATTAGTAAAAACATTGGCTGACATAATCCCTTTCATTCCAAGATTGTGTATAGGTGTGCCATGTCCAAAGTCACTTTACAGAAAAATCTTGCAAACGGACACAATTTTTAGTAAAGACTGCCACCACAAAATCAAGCAGGGCATTCCACAACCTCATGAAGAACCAATTTCACTGATTCAAATAAAAGTTCAGTTCTTCAAGTTCAGTTTCAGGGTGGCATCTAGTATTTTGACCATTTCTATGGGGAAAAAGATCACCCCTTCTGTCTATATTGTCCTCAAATGTACCTGTAAAGTGTAATTATGTCCCCTCACAAGCATCTTTTATCCAGAAAAAGTAATCCAAGCCTTGACAGTTTTTCCTTGTAGTTTAATTTTGATATTTCTTTTACCACTCTAGTTGCACATCTCTGCACGATATCCAGCTCGGTAAAATACTTCTCAAAGACTGAGGCCCAAAGATGCACTGCATAGTCAAACTGGCTACTTCTTGCATAACATTTATATAGCACAATTATCTGCCATCAGCAAAAATATAGACTTAAAATGCCAATCTCAAGGTCTTTAAGAAATAAATTAAAAAGCCAAGGCCAGTTGTCTATGCAAGTACAAATATTGTATTCCAGGACAATTTTCCTTTATTTAATCAGTAACTTTTTACATGAAACTTTATCAAATGCTTTAGAAAAATCTAAGTATATCACACCCACTGCCACCCCAGAGTCTAGGCCTCTGCTCACCTCCTTATAAAAGA
>CM044445.1:109221070-109242620 GCA_024363595.1 Xenopus borealis
TTTTTTTTTTTTTTTAATTCAAACGTATGATACCGACCCAAGGCCTCAAATCAAATCTGAACGCTATTCGAATCTAGTTTTTCTCTGAAATAAACTCTGGCTTCAAATAGGTCAGCAGTCCTCTACCATCGACGCTTACATGTGCTCGGCAGGTATTAATTGGCGACCTATCGAGTAGCATCCAGGGTAGGGGGATGATACATTTCACATTTATCTTATTTAATCTACTGTTTGAGCCTTAGTAAATCTGCCCCAAGATATTTGCACCTGACCCCACAGAGTCATCAGCAGAGTGGGCAACATATTCCCCATTATTAAAAAGGAGTCGAAACAGTAGTGACATCACTATAAGGGAAAGATACTGTTCAAAAACATGCCCCACTTGGATCCAGTCCTTGGAGAAAGTTTTTGTGTAATATGCGCTGGGAGATACACTGGCGTCCTTACCTTCTGGTGCCCCTCGTCTCAGCTATGTGAGTGCAGGCGCACACTAGCGCTGGCGTCACCTGCATCGACTGCGGAGGTGACACCAACGATGTTTCGCTGGCGTTTGATGCAGAGCGTCGTGACACCCCCGCGCTCGTACACCGAGCATCATGACATCATCATTGATGCCAAATCCCATTTAAAAAGGCCTTCCTCCATTTTGTGAATGCCCGAGCTGGCTTCTGTTTACAGTTCCTGCTGAAGCATTTATTTTGTGTCTGAAAGTGTTGTTATGACGTCAGAGTTTTGTTAGAAATTAAAAGAACAAGTTGCGTTCCTTTGGCACGATTCAGACTGAATTCTGGACCCAAGCAGAGTTGTGTTGGAAAGGGTCTCTTTCGTTCCACCTGGAATTTGCATAGTTTTCACAACTTGAAATTATTTTATCAAAGAAGAGAGATTTGCATCGTTTGTGTCCAAAGGGAATTTATTTCTTTTTAAGTAAGCAATTAAACTTATATACTTAAAGATAAATACTAGATATCTCTTTCTGCTGTTTAGTGGCAGTTGGTGAATGTGTTTATATGTTTTTGTGTCCCAACTTTGTTTAAACTCACAATGATTGTGGCGATACCATTCTGCGTTGAGTGAACACTATTGATTTTTTTTTTTTATAACTTGAATTTTAACTAGTTTTAAGAGCTTGTTTTGGGAAATCCATGAGGACTATTCTTCTATAGTCCACTCATCTACACTCGGTAGCATTGCCATGAAAACCTACGTTAAAGCTAGGGCCAGATGATACTCAGGCGGCATAGAATTAATAGCCCAGCTGCTCCCCTTCTCTTCTGTAGGCAGGTGATTTTTTTATGAACTACAGAACAGAAGATTCCTCAAACAGTGGTTAAGGCGGTATTGATATGAAGATTTAAATGGACCCTCAACTTAGGGACGCTATGAATGAAAATTAATACTCTTCCACAGAGAAGTCTATTGGTTGGTTCAGCTTCCAAGAGAGAACAAAATTGAATGTGATAAACACATATCTAGAGTCTGAGCAGCCAATGTTTTCACTGAGAGTTTTAAGCGGAGGCATGCTAAGCCTCCATTTCCTTTATTATGGCAGATTTTCTTTATGTTTGATACGTTTTGATCACTGGAGGCCATGGGGCAACAATTCTCACAAGCTAGGCACTTGTTAAAGAATCGGGCTGGTCAACCAGGGCGTAGACAATAGTAACCACCGAGAGACGTCACCAACTTGAACCCAAATTTAACTTCTGGCCGCGACTTAGAGACCCATAAAGCAGGAACATTTTTTTTATTAAATACTTGCTTCCATTTAAACAATACAAAGAAATAAAACGTTGACATATAAAAGATTATTACATTCCAATCATAAACTTCCAAAGTATCTTTAGCAGAAAACTTTTAGTTTTTAAAAAGAAAAAAAAGCTCACTTCAATTCAATTTATAAGCAAAAACATACTCAACCAACAAGTCTAAATTAACACAGTGAGAAAAAACCTGCATAAATTTATATACAACACTCCTAAAATTCTCTTTAGGAAAATCAAACAATAAAACAAGGACAATTTAAAATAAAGATTTAGTTACCTAGAAAATATTTAAACAAATACTTCAAAGACAAGAAAAACATCTTTTTATTTAATTTTACATTTTACAAAGATTTGATTTAGATGCCACTTTTACGGGCAACACATAAACTTTACATTTCCCAGTCATAAAACCTTCCTGTTATTTAACTTTGCATGGACAGTAGAATCAACTAATTGGCACTTTTATGGGCCTCTTCATTGTATTTTTCAACCTTTTTTTTGGAAAGGAACCCCTTCTTACAACCATCAAATGGCTCCTAAACTGATCCTTCTCCAAACCTGCCTGTCTCTGAGAGCTGATATCTGCCGCCAGTAAGGTGACTCATGGAGGGTCGCAGCACAAACCTTGCCACCAAGCCCTCCATATTGCTTCCCCAATCTTTTGTCTCTCCAAAGCTCTAATCTTCCCAAGCTCACCCATGATCGTATCTACCATCACTGAAGAGGGGAGGAGCTCACGCCTAAGATAAACCTGATACTGTGCATTCCAGGTGAAAAAGCGGGTAATGGCACTTACTAAGAAAAGTGTGCCCAAATCAAAATCCCTGTGTCTATTGAAAGCCCCATAGGCCCACTCCTGGTAATCCCAACCAGAAAGACAGGGGATCCTTAGCGCCCTGGAGACCTGTTTATACACATCTATGTTAAAGGAACACTGAAGCAGGAAGTGGTCTATAGTCTTCACCTTCCCTCCACATTCCTCACGTGGACAACCACGATCATCAGAATGCCTGTACTTCAAGTTCCAATTAACGTAGAGCTTTCCATGGAAGGAACATCAAACACTATCCCTAAACTTGTTAGGAATCCTCTGGGAATTAACTAAAAAGAGCCCTGATCTTAATACCTTGTTTGGGCAATCCCTTAGGGCCAGTGGTGCATGAAAATAGGAAGACAGAACCCTCCTGTCCATCTCCCTCCTAAGAGCAGTCCTGATCTCTCCCGCAGTCACACACCACCTCCTTATGATTTTCAGACCCACTTCAACATAAGGTGGGAGAGCGCCATAAGGTTCCCGCACACTCTTTACCAAGCCACCATCTAACCAGTCTTTCAGGTAAGGGGAAACCCACACATCTCTACCCACAAAGGAGGTTTCTCTTCTAAGAGGTTCAAGAAGCTGTACTTAATAGTAATAAAGTGTTCACAAAAACACCACTAAGACCTCCTTCCTTCCTTTGCAGGTAGGTAACATTGCGCTTGATGAGATTGGTCCAGTTCCCCCATAACAGTTGGAAAAACAGATTACTGATCTTCCCGTAGAAAGCCTCTGGCAAAAGGCACACATAGCTTACATACAAAAACATTGGTATCAGGTAAACCTTGATAAAGTCAACTCTTTCTCTTAGGGTATATTTCAACCCTTTCCACCGATTAACTAAGGCAGTTGCAGCCTCCAACTTCTCTCCCCAATTTAGCTTGGCATAATCACCCTGAAAGAATTTAATACCCAAAATTTTAATTTGTGACTGAGCCACTGGAAAGACATCCAGGAGATCAAAAGCTTTTTTGACACTGGGCAATGAACCAAAAAATGGCTTTGAGTCTCAACATCACATCCTGTCCTGTGTAGGAAGTTGATGGTAGTTACAGTACCTCTCACCTTGAGCTTCCCATGCAGAGAGAGACACTGAACATAAATGTAAAAATATGAAAAAAGAAAAAGTGCCTGAAACATTGACTTGCCAGTAGAATTTTACTTTGAATACTGGGACATGTTTGGTATGTATGGGGCAGATTTATCAAGGGTCGAAGTGAAAATTCGAATTTCAAAGTAATTTTTGGGTACTTCGACTATTGACTAGGCCAAAATTACATTCAAACTGAAAAAAATGTATTCAAATTGAAAAATTGGATTCAAGTTGAAAAAATTCGACCATTCAAAAATCGAAGTACTGTCTCTTAAAAAAATTGTAATTCGACCCTTCGCCACCTTACACCTGCCATATTGCTGTTTTAACCTATAGAGGACCTCCTAGAACCTTATAGTTCCTAATAACCAATTTCATTACTTAATTATAAAATTGTGTCAAACGTGACCACTAATCTTTTAACATGTGTAATTGTAAGGTTGATTGGTGGGAAGCAGTGTGTGCAGTTCCAGGAAAACAAATTGTATAATATATTTATTACTGAACCATTGTGAAAGATAAGGTTATGCATGGGGTTGAAGTGGTGGAAAAGGCGTTTGAAACCTATAAAAAATATGTCCATTGAAACTGTTGTATGTAAGTCTCAGATATGTTTGAGGAAAGTGAAATTATTGATTTGTTTTGTATGGTAAATGGTTTTAAGTTGAATATTGCGAAAAGTGTGCATAAGAATTGATAAATTGAGTGATATTTATTTGTGTGGTTGGCCTGTATGTAAGGGTGACAGTGAGGTGCTTGTAGTGGTGTTGCTCTGGCCAACTCACTTTGAGAAGTGATCACCGCTTCCTGTGTTGATGCTGAGCCTTTCCTAATCTGTTGATTCCAGTGTTTGACAAAGTTACCTTCTTCATGGTACGTGATCATTATACACTTTGACAGAAGGGACATGGAGAGTCAAGATTCCAGCCTTAATTGACTCCAGTAGCTGTGGCTGTTTCATGGACTGGGACTTCACCTTCAAGAACTGTGTTCCACTCAGATCCAAATCTGACCTTCTACCAATAAGACTTGCTAATGGGTCATCTATATGCTCTGGTCCAGTGTTGTTTGAGACCCTTCTCATTAAAATGAAACAGCATTCTGCTCTTCTGTCTTTAGACATCCTCTCTTTCATTGTACCTGGTGATCATTGGTTTCCCTTGTCTTAAAATTTGCAAACCAGTTATTGACTGGCACTCTAATCAAGTATCATTTTATCCCAATATCTGCTTACTTCAAACTCCATCACCTGCTGGGGATTTTGTTTCATTGTCATGGAATTCTTGTTTTGAACTTATTCCTGAACCTTATCATAGTTTTCTTAATGTGTTTGATGAAAAGGGATCTGATAAGTTGCCACCACATTGTGTTCATGATTACCATAATGATCTTCTGCCCAGGGCTGCTATTACTTTTGGTAGAATATATCCCCTTTCAGAGCCCAGCATCAGCAATTTTCAGAATGGATCTGGCAACACCCACTCCAAAATACAGACATTTAATCAGTAAAGCACTTGCACTATGGCCGACATATTAACAAGAGAACAGTCATTAAACATCCAGGATTTCAAATACACATCAGTGATCTGTGGTATGTTCTGACTTCTGGTTTCCTTTTGTAGTAAAAATCAGTTGTGGCCAAAAATCTACCTGAAGTAAAAACAAAGTCTTGGCCACAACTGCTTGCTTTTCTTTTCTTTACTGCTTACTTTTCTTTTTTTAATTTACCAGGAATACAGCTTGCCAATGCCTGGGAATTATTGGCGTGGTGTCTGGAAAGGATAATCGTGATATGAACATGATATTGGGATACTGGCATTACCCAAAAATAATGTTTGCTGGCCCAACATACAAAATACATAGGGGGCACATTTAATAAAGGTCAAAGTGAAAATTGTAATAAAAGTCAAATTTTTTAAATTGGAATTTGGAAGTAATTTTGGGCTACTTTGACTATTGAATAGCCCAAACTTTAAAAATCCTTCAACTACAACTATTCATCAGCTTAAAGCTGCCGAATTGCCATTTTAGCGTATGGGGGACCTCGTAGAACCTGTCCTGAAATTTTTTCAAAGTTCCAAGAATTCGAAGGATTTTGCAGAGAATCGTTCGATCAAATCAAATGATACGAACAATTTTTATTCGATCAAAAGCAGTCCTATTCAATCGAAATAGGTCCATTTTCGATCGAAAAAGCCCTTTAAAAAAACTTTGAATTGCAAATTTTTTTGATAATGTATCATTATCCCTGCCACCCCAGAATGACAAATGACACAGTATAGAACCTGTTCACAGCCTGTTTCTGCTAATTATAAACACACAGGAGGCACTGTGCTGTATTTTGTTATTTATTATATCTAAAACTGTAAGATAGAGAGAGAGAGGGGAAGAGAAAGAGAGAGCAAAGAATAAAAAAAAAAAAGTTTTATTGTAATGCTTCCATGGTTAATAACAATTATTGTTCTTCATTTTTCTTGCCAGTAATAAAACTCTGGTCGGATTGAGCATATGTCCACTGAAAATAATCCAAGGCCCAGAAGGTTCAAGTTATGATCATCATTTGTTTGTGATTTCATTCGATTATGGTATTTAATTCATGCACATTATTTTGGTGGCTGAATATTGCAGAAAATCCATGCATAGAGGATATGTAGAGTCTCATTGTGGAAACATGATATGGGAGGTTGTGGCTAAATCCAGCCAGTTTGTTGGCTTTGTAGACCGCCACCAACTATGACCTGCAAACCTACCTTTCTGGTACTCCGTAAGGAGAAGATTTACTAAAATAATTTCCTTAGGGGTTTCCAAAGCTTTGCAACCTTTTCTCTGGTTATTTCACCTCTGTAGTCATTGTAAACTTTCCCAATTTCATGTCCACCTTTTTCCACGGTCTTGCTAATGTCTTTGGCACAATCTATGATACGGTTGTAATCCGTAGAATCTTTTATGGCGTCTATAGCATTGCTAATTGCCCCTCCTGTCGGAAATTGAAAAACACAAATTGTGAAGAGAACATCAGAAGTTGTTCATAAATTATTACAGTAGGTGTATGTAATGGGTGTAGAAATGACAAGAAAAGAAATATAATCAGGATATAGAAATGTGAAGAAAGAATAACAAAGTGCTCTTGCAGTGTTGAAACAGTTGGAAATGCAGTTTTTACTAATAAGCAGGAATTTAAGAAGAACCATGGACCAAATATAATTCAAACCAGTCAATGAGGTATTTTACCTTAACAAATTTTAGTGAGATGTAAACATTGGGACATAGTTTACAGCTGATCTTTTATTATTTTCGGTTATTGACTTGGAACTCAGGTTTCCAACTTGCTTACAGTTGATACATTTTATTTTTCTCAAATTTGGATTTTCTTTTTGATTCCGTTAAAATATTTTGTGGAAGACTTTATATTTGGCCACAAAATATGGACTTGGTGGATTCTTATTAGTATTGTTAACTGTACAATTCTACCCTTAGTTACATTGCATTGGTTTCTTACATAGACCACCTACAGATCTCTCTGAATAATCATTATCATATTATCATAATCATGCTGACTGGGGCTGATATCTTTACTGACAAGAAAGTTTAAAGTTTAGCGTTTTTAACAGATGGACACATTTATCAAATCAGATTCATGTGTAATGTCAAAATAATGTGTTTTATTATATGAGCTCTGTGGGGTGTTTTGGCTCAACATTATCTCTTAAGTTCTTTGCCACATGATCTTTTCTGCAAATTACAACTCAGGGCTAAGGACTCCAACAACTTTTTGACCAATAGATGTTCAGTATTTTTTACAGAACACCTTTTGGTTAAGGCAGATTTACAAGCACAGTTTTGGTTGTATAGTTCTTTGTACTTTTTAACAATCTGGACATCTGGAGTTTGTACTCCGGAGGCTTGGATTCAACAAACCATTCACCAGCAAATGAATCAGGGAGGTTTACTAATGTGGTATTAATGCAGTTTTTGCAACACAACTTATATGGAATACTCCTGGATTGAGGTGGTGTATAAAAATATATACATTTGAGTCTTCCATTTGCATATCATAAAATACACACACTGATGAAATGCCATTTTGGCTGAGAATGAGATGATGAGCCTGGAAAATGTGTACAGCTAATGAATCATATTGGTGATTGGGGGATTGATATTTTCTTGCAGCCAGACAAAATCATATATGATCTGCTAGTTTGCCCTCATCTTAATACAGCTATGGGACCTGTTATCCAGAATGCTCAGAACCTAGTGTTTTCCGGATAACATATTTCCGTAATTTAGAACTTCATACTGTACCTAAAGTCTACTACAAAATCATGGAAATATTAAATAAACCAACAGAAATAATTTTTAAAAATTTGGATTATATGTATAAAATGGAATCTGTGGGAGACAGCCTTTCCATAAGGCTGATGACTGGATAACAGAGCCTATACGTGTAATAGGATAATAAGGTCTGTTAGTTATTTTTACCCCTTTCCTTCTTAGTATGCATGGTTCAAACCATCTCCAAGGCCTGTGTATGGACACATATGAAGAGTAGAAATGTCCGCTACTCAAGAAATCAAATAGAAGGGAACCCCTGCTTGTGTTATCTATTAAACATTTTGTAGGTTGATGTAAATGCTAATTACCTTTGTCTGATGGCTCATTGTCCTCCTGAATAGTCTCTGTGGTTTCATTAAACACTGCAACTGTCTGTGACTGTTTTGAAGAGGGAAAAAAAATCTGAATGGTCATTTGTTCTAAGCTAAAATTTAAGTAAAAATTTTATTTTGTTTAAACCATTAAAATATTATAAACATCATGTTTGCAGTTTTATTAAGCTTGTGAATAACAAATTGTACCTGAAACCTAAAATATTTAAAATTGTTTTTTTTTTTTTAAAATAATTGAGAGAAGATTCAATTTGAGGTGCAATTCAATTCAGAAAAACCTATATCAATGTTTATCTCATGAAAATTAAGAGGGCAAAACTTGAACTGCATTTGGAGAAAAGTTTTGCCTCCTCGAATTGAATCTCATCCATGAGTTTACATGTGATAAATGAGGAGATAACTTTTTCCTCTCAATTGATTGAATTTGGCCCAAAATCTGCACATCAAGTAAATAGTTTGAAAACTAATTTCTTGCCTGGAGTGTTAAATTTCGTACAGTGCCTCAATCATTTTGTTGATGTATATAAATGACATACAATATTCTTATGTAGCAACTCTTACCTGACCTGCTAAGTGGCCTGGCTATATCACAATAATGGCAGAGGTTGGACATCACCAGATTCACTAATTTAGGTTAGCCAGTATCAATAGTTCTAGTTCTGTCTTGACAATGCTAAGTAGGCATTCTTTGAAACCCACCAAATCTTAAGACAATGTAAGAATATATACGTCAGGTACAACGACTCCCTTAATTATAAATCCAGACTTTTATTCAGAAATGAGCAGGAATTGTATGAGAGAGGGTCTAAACAGATCAAGTAATGGATGATAAAAACTGAAAACCACTAGTATATCATAATTAACATACAAAGAAAACTGTTTTCAAGGCACTGTCAACCACCCCAAGCCACACAGTTTCTCTAGTGTAAAAATGTATGTGCAAGCTACACTAAAATAAATAAATATGGTCAGAATCCCTTTGCTGAAAACACAACAGCAAAAATAAAAGTCAATTGAATCCTATGACAGCCTATAAGAATTAAGAAAAGATAAGTTGCCTCTCCGTCTTACCCAGTTATACTAATTACTTTGATGTAATTTTCCCTGAAATGCTAGTATTGGGGACATATCACATCTATTTTTATACAGTATATCTCATAAATTCATATTTCCCTACTAGAAGATCATTGGATCTTGTGAAATTTGATTCATTTTTATTGTTAACTTTTCTAAATCTGATCGTATGAGCTTGATGTAAGCCCTCAACAGCATCAGTAGGTTGAAGTCAAGTTTAACGTTCAGCCGGGACAAGAGGGCAATTCTAAGCAGATTGCCATGTGTGTCATTGGCCTTAGTGCCTGATAATCCTGCTTGAAACACTGAGATTACCCAGTTGAACCAAATGGCGTTCAGGGCAGAAAAAAAACATTCTGATGAATTGATGCATATATCGGCATTGAAAAATGTGCCAGTTAATTGAACACTGTCCTGAAGTAGAATTTTACTTGATCCTACAGAAAGGGGGATGGACACTTTGAACTCACCTCATCTTTTTTCATTTCTTGGGAGTCTTCTTTAATTGCAGCTATAACTAAACATAGCAGAATTTTGTTAGTTTTGTCCATGTGCCCATCATTCTACAGCATGATCTGTACCTTCATAATGCTCCAGTATAGATAATTTTTTAAAAGGCACAACCCTCCTGTGTACAATAATATAACATGTTGGTTGTCCCTTTTAATAGCCTCCTTTATAGTACAGGTATGGGACCTGTTATCCAGAATGCTCGGGACCTGTGGGTTTCCAGATAATGGATCTTTCTGTAATTTGGATCTTCATACCTTAAGTCTACTAGAAAAGCATGTAAACATTAAATAAACCCAATAGTCTAGTTCTGCTTTCCAATAAGGAATAATTATATCTTAGTTTGATCAAGTACAATGTACTTTTTATTATTACAGAGAAAAAGGAAATACTTTTCAAAAATATGGATTATTTATATAAAATGTAGTTTATGGGAGATGGCCATTCAGTTCTTTGAAGCTTTCTGGATAACGGGTTTCCGGATAATGGATCCCATACCTGTAATATGTTCATGTACTATTCTTTAGTAAAAGAGATGTTTCCCCTAGCATTTTGTAGACTATAGACAGTGATTTGTAAGACAATACCACAACCTGACCAATGGGATACTTTTTTTAATATAGTTTTATATGACATTGCTGTAGAACATATTGGCACTTTATAAATAATGTTGTTAATCATAATAATCTGAACGTATACAGACTGCTTGGTTCACACTTAACGTGAGCAACCAGCCACACTGAAAGATGAATATGAAAGGGACTAGATTGAAAACAAAATTATTGAAGGAAGGAATGGCAAGTGTTTTGCTCTACAAAGATGCAGAATGGAAAGAGAATAGTTAAAAAGAAAGATCAGATGCACATACACTGTAACTACCTAAATTGTAGGAGATATGGCCCACACTTGCTGCTCTGCAACATGTATTTTACTATCTAAGGCTCATCATAAAGAGATTTAGACATTTAAATCAATAGGCTTTTCTAGTTAGAAAATAGTACTATTCAAAGTTTATGTACTTAAATGAAATCCATGAAATAACAATAACCTTACACTAAATATTCAACTGAATAATGGAAATTGAGGAGGCAAGGTGGGATCTTGACAAGAGTAATATCTTGACAAGGATAATAGCACCTTACGCCACCTGATTCAGTATTTCATTTCTTCAATAGACATCTTTATTTGGGTATTGAATTCGTTTAATTACCATCATCATCGATTTTAATTAGTACTTGTCCACTTTGACAACAGCCAATTCATTCTTGGCATTTCACTGACCTTGATTTAGTAAACTTGAGGTGCTGTCATATCCCGGGTCTTCTAATATCTGTAAACCATAAGTACAAAACTGAGGCATTTATAACAAAATGTTTCTCCCCCATTTCAACTCATCTGCACCACATCATTTTAGAACAGACTATAGTATGATTAATATGTTCTCAACATTAATATTATCCTTTTGCTTCTGCTCATTCATTCTTCTATAGCTTCCCTTCCCTATATTCCACTTGTTGCATCATTCCTGTTTTCCCATAGGTACTCAAGATTCCTTGTTTGCTCTGCACTTGATAAAATAAAATATTTGAACACTTTGCTTGTCATTCTCATGCTCAGTCTTGATTTAGATACATTGGTTTGATTCATTCTATTAATTTTCAAGACCGATTTATAAGAGGTCAAATTTTAGTGGTTTTAGAGCTTTTTGAAACTACGATTAAATTCTGTGGGGCAAATTCACTAAAGGCTGCATTTTTGCCAGGTGTAAATTTTATACCACTATGCTAATTCACTAAAATGCACAGTAACGTGTCAGCAGCCAAACGCTGGTGAAGTTTCGGCAGCGTTTATTTGTCAGCGTGAGCATTTTATAGTTAACTTTAGCCAGCATCTCTTTCTGCCTAGTGAAACTTTGTTAGTACCCTTGCACTTGGGTCAGTTTGTATAGGGCGGGTACATATAGGTCATGCTTTGTCTTAGAGACGTTGGTGCAATGCTTGATGAAGTGGCCACTTATTATTACACATGTCCAAGGAAGTAAAATAAAGACAAAAGAGATCCTCTAATGCCCTATACATGAGCCCACCCTAAAACAAATGTGGCATGCCCCTGAAATAGTTGGGAAAAAATGTCAACACAAAAATCTTTAATAGTAAGAACTTTTGAAGGCGATCCTGCTTTAAAATATGAAAAAATGCTAGTGTTTTATAATTTTTATGACCTTTCGGCATACAGGATATGATGTCACTAACATAAGATTGTGGAGGATAAAGCTTCATCTTATCAGTTCACCAAGTTCGCAAAGGAAACTGGCAGAAAAGGTAACGTTCTGTAAAATTCACACTTTTGTGAATTTTTAGAGTGAAAATTCCCCTGGCGATAGGGTGAAAAACTACCCTAGAGAGAATTTATAAAGACTTTATAAATTGGCGATGTCCCTGCGCATTGGATTTCTGGCAAATTTTCACTAGCAACAAGCACTTCACCCTTTAGTAAATCTGCCCCAATTTCTCTTAAATCACGAGTGCCATGAAAGTTATTAAAAGATCTGATTCTAAAAAAAAGTCAATGCAATTAAAAATACAAATATCTCTAAAACCGCTAAAATTTTAAAGATTTTGTTTTTCGGACTATTACTAGCAAAAAAATTCTGAATAGTTTGAAAAAAAGGTCCAATAGGATCAGCACAGCTCCAATTGGCTTCTCTTGGATCTTGGCTACTTTTACTTGCTAAAGTTTTATATTCAAGTTTTTTTGTGGTTTTTACACTTAATAAATCTCAATTTTCTAGAGTTTTAGAGAAATTATTTTAAACAACATTAATTTGTAGAGAAAAAATACAATTTGTGAAAAATAAAATATATACATTATAGTTTAGGTTTTAAGTAATGACAAAACAGAATAACTATAATCAGCCAAGCAAGTCTCTAGGAGGCAGAAAAACTGTCATGTGTGGGTGGGGAACACTTTTAATGAAAAAATTATTTTGCCAACAACTTTGATACCAAGAATGAAATTGTGTCTCAGCACTGCACAACATGTTGCACAGGAACCATATATTAGATTACATTTGCTGACCGATGCTCCCTTATTCGGTACCTCATTTTGTAAATGATGTTTTTGATCCTGCACTGTCCGAATGGCATCTTCTATCTCATTGCTGTACTCCTCAAACATGAGTTTTGTTGAATGGCTACACTCTACAATGTAGATGGATAGAGGTTGATTTCAATGAGGCATTTCAAAAAAAGCATTTTTAATTCTTATTCCATTTCAAATAGTCACATACCTACACATTTGAGAGAAAACATCAAAGGTGGGCTGTGTCCTCTTTATATCCTACACTTCTATCCACATGTGTTTGGTCAGTGTGTTTTTCTCCCATTATGAAATTAAATTAACATATTTCTATGGAAGTTTTGCCACACAAAGTGGAAAAAGTGTCCTTAAAGGAGAACAATAGCTTAACTAAAGAAGTAGCTAGACATTTTGTACATGATATTTTGGGCTTCTGAACCAGCCTAAGGCAACAACAGCCCTTTAGCAGTAAAAACTGTGAGGGTAATTTATAAAGTTCGCGCAGCACATAATTATTCGCAAATGGTAGTTTTGCCAATGCAACACTAAAACACTGAACACTAAAATATTGCACTTATGTGCCTGACTTTCCGGTTTTTGCCAATTCGCATTGTGAATTAATATTTGCAAATGACTCGCAAACGAGACGGGTCTTAGCGTGAGTTCAGGCACTTTGCGAGGTTGCTGTGTGCGAAAATAGCGTTGACAGTAACTTAAATTCGCAATTTGCTAAACTGTTTTGCGAACATTTTTTCCGCCACCAAAGTTGTGGCGCAGAGTGTTCACATAAATATTCGCAATTTGTGATTTTTGTCATATTTAAAAAGCTCTTATAGACATTCGCAATGTGAAAAACAAATTTGCAAATCTGTTTGCACACTCTAATTCAGCTTTATAAATATAACTAGGCACAGGGCAAAAATATTCACTTTGGGAATGAGCCCCTGTGTCTCCAAAGATTCCCCAGTAGTTTCCAATCTTCTTTTCTGCTGATTCACATGCTCTCTGCTGCTGTCACTGAGCTTAGGGACCCACTCACATATACCGTACACATATAATAGATATGTCACAATATAAGAATGATTAGTCATTTATACAAATAATTACTACATGGCAGTACATACACTAGTGCAACTAGCATTAGAATTTAAGCCCTGTAGCATCAGCTTATATTTCAGACCAACCTCATTTTCTGCTGCTGGATAATTAGCAACGACCCCTAAGCTTAGCTTCTCAACAGCTGCTCAGAGCCCACTGAGCATGTGAGTGTCACAGACACTTTACAAGATGGTGACCCCCTGTGACAAGTTTGAAGTCCTGGATCATTGCTGCTATTGAGAAACTGAAACTTTAGGCTGTTGCAATAAAGAACAAGTAAACCTTTTTTTTTCTATCTGTAAATTTGCTCTAAACAGCCCCCCAGATTAATGTACCTTAGTCCCTGCTGCAAGTCTGCTCTGGTTTCTGTGTTATCAGCAGCTTGTTTCCCCTTCTTCCTGGTGCAGAGTGAAGCCCCGCCCCTTAGCTTACTGAGCTGACCTTATCTTTGGGACTAGTCCTGGAGATCATTTGCATACTATGACATAGCAGAGACCAGTGTGCTGCAGCTTTTGCTTGGGGAAACTAGCTTACTAATGCACACACTGGCTCCCTCTTCCTCTCTATTGTGGAACAGCAGCAAATGGACTGCTCAGTAAACTAAGGGGCTGGGCTTCACTCTGCACCAGGAAGAAGGGGAAACAAGCTGCTGATAACACAGAAACCAGAGCAGACTTGCAGCAGGGACTAAGGTACATTAATCTGGGGGGCTGTTTAGAGTAAATTTACAGAAAGAAAAAGAAAAACATTTACTTTTCCTTTAAGTGCAGTATATAAAATATGGCAATTTTACCATGTTCATTTTAGGGTTTAGTTCGACTTCAAGGTACCCCACAGTCCAAATAAACAGATACCATTAGAGGATGTGTATGACTACCTTTGTATTATATTCTTCATTTTAACTTACTGCTTGTGTAATCAGAGCAACCGAAAGTAAAGACAAACCAAGGAGCTCCTGCTTATCTTCACATCCTTTTTGACTGAACTATTCCACAAGGGAAAAAATCCTAAATCCACCAAGGTTAAAGAATTATTGTCTAAAGCTTGGTGTATATGTCATGCTTTGGATACACAGAAATAACAATGTCAGTGACAGATAAAAGTAGGGAGTTTGCACAGACATTTGGAAACATTTGGTAATTTTAAAACAATTTTTTAACAAAATAATTTCAAAACTTCAGAAATGCTTCCAGCTCTTTGAACTGCATACACAAAGGCCATGAGCGGCGATGTTGCAAGAATCACTTTTCTACCTTTGGGAACCAGATGTGTTAGACATAAAACAACAGCCATGTTGGTTGTGACTTATGTTTTGGCAAACCCATTAAATGAGTTCATCTTTGTTTACCCAACAGTTACTGAAAGTAGGATTCAATGCATTTTATCAGCAATACAAGGACATATTAGAGAAAACATGCCCACTCGTTTCGTTCTATAATTATAAAGAGGAATTAGGCATATGTTATAATAAACCCCAAGGCTCACAAGACATTCATATTTAAGGCCACTGAGCAGTAACTGAGACCAGTGCAATTCCCACAACAGACATCAGTAAACTCACTTGTCAATCCACTTACCAAGGAAGCTGGGTCTTTCATCTGGATTTCCACTCCAGCACTTTATCATTAATTCTTTGGCTTCTGTTACCATTTTAATATGGCTCAGGTGATCCAGCACTTCCAGACTAGGCCTCTGTCCTTTAGATACTCCAAAATGAATCAATGCTGGATGTGCATCTGTGGAGCAAAACCCACAAATGTTTATTGTTCTAGAGCAGGGGTCCCCAACCTTTTTTGCTTGTGAGCCACATTTAAATTTAAAAAATAGTTGGAGAGCAACACAAGCATGAAACAGTCCATGGGGATGTCAAATAAGAGCTCCGATTGGCTTTTTGGTAGCCCCTATATGGACTGGCAGCCTACAGGAGAGAATGGCAGGACATCTGTTTTTTATGCAACCAAAACTTGCCTCTAAGCCAGTAATTAAAAAATAAGCACCTGCTTTGAGGCCACTGGGAGCAACATCCAAGGGATTGGAGAGCAAAATGTTGCCAACACAATGACTTAATTAAAGGGCACAAATCATGCACAAATAATTTTCCCTATCGGATGTGTGGCTAATAGAGTTTAGACTCTAGTTGTAATATTGGTGGATACAGTTTTATTTAACTAAGAAACCCCACTTTGTGAGTGCTACTCCACCCGCACCAGGAAAGAGCTCCAAATTTGAGTGACCCTGTTGGGGCACAGGCATGCGCCTAATGAGCGAGCTAGGGCACTGGGGTATTTAAAAAGTTATGATATTTAAGGGCAGCAATGTTTTTTAATAATATGCTATTTTCAAAATACAATTGCCATTGAGGCTTGTTATAATAATAAAGCTGTTCAGAAATAGTACTTACTAGGGAAGGGCTCTTCACCAGAAAGGACTGTCCAAATCAAAATGCCAAAGCTGAGAAAAGTTAAAATAAAAAATAAATAGCACCAGTTAGAAGAAGGAATTGGCTCAGGCAAAGTTTCCCATAACTATGTTTAGCCATTTTAGTCATAGATTCTATAGCATCCATATAAATGAACCATAGTAACAATTCCAGCTGTTCTACACACAGCACACTGCAAAACACTGTAGCCCACAGATAAGAAAGCAGTTGACAGCCACAGATAAGAAAGCAGTTGGCAGATCCACTTGTTTACAGCTAACCTTGCATAAACTTTGTAGGACTTAGAACCTGTTTAATGATACATCTTATTTCTACTAGAGAGAGCAGTAAAATTCCCAACTCTTAGTGCAACTGATGTTGACATAAATTAGTCATTGTTTTTTATCTCTCAAAGGAAGAGGAAAGACAATTTTCCCACCTCACTTTAATGAACAATGTGGTTGCCGGACTGAGCAGCATAAACACATAACTAGTAATGCTATCGTTTAAACATAATTGATCAAAACAAAATGCATTCAGAAGGAAGCAATTACTGTGAAGCTGGTTGAAAACAAGTATATGATTGGTTGTTGCGTGTTACAAGAACTGAGCAAGCTGTGCTTCTGCAATTATTTACCTATTAGAAGCTTTGGCTCCTGCCAAAGTTTTTCTTCATTATAAAGGCCCGCTTGTGGAAATTTACAGGAATAGACACATTTTTCTGTCCAGAAACCCCACATTAGTTAGGAAACTCACACAGGGTTTCCTTAAGGCTAGGGACAGACAGGGAGATTCGGGGAGATTGTCGCCTGCTATTAAACGCCAGGGACTGAATCTCCCCGAATCTCCCTGTCTGTCCCCAGCCTAAAGGTTGCTTGAGCCGAAAAGATTGAGCAATCTTAAACCAGGCCTTTTACTATTAATTTAATGAAGCTGACATTTATTTACCCTAGCACCACTTGATCCATAATATACTTACTACCTGTGTAAGAGTAAGGGGGTTACTTAGCAAAGGTAAAGTTGTGTTTTCTTGAAAACAAGGGCAGTTTTAAAAAAAAACTAGGGATGCACCGAATCCACTATTTTGGATTCGGCCAAACCCTGAATCCTTCACGAAAGATTTGGCCGATTACCGAATGGAATCCGAACCCTCATTTGCATATACAAATTAGGAGTGGGAAGGGGAAAACATTTTTAAATTTCCTTGTTCTGTGCCAAAAAGTCACGTGACATCCCTCCCTGGCATTAATTAGCATTTTTCCGAATCCTGCTGAAAAAGGCTGAATCCTGAACCGAATCCTGAATTCGGTGCATCCCTAAAAAAAACACAAATTTTCCTGTTTTATAAGAAAAAAGCTTTGGGGGGTTTGTAAAAAAAATAACCCACAATAATTAAGGATGTGAAAAAAGTGGAGCTTACCCTCTTGTTCAATGTTGGCTACTGTTTACATAAAAAACTATTTTTTAAACCAAGATTTTTAAAAATGAGATTTATTATACTTAAAGCTGAAAATAGCTTGAATCAGAAAATACTCCAGCTCAAACCTGTCGAGGTCATATAGAAGTCAATGGCAGAGATCCCTTGAACCATTTGAAAATGTTAATAGCCTTAATGAAGACTATGAAGATTCTCAATTATCCAGGTCATGGTTTTGTATATCTATCACAAGTAACTCAAAAAGAAGGCTGCTGGTTTGAAAGGTTTGAAAGAGGTGATTTATGTTAGAGTTGAGGAACCATCCCTGAACCGAGGTGGGGGCCTTCAACATCACCTGTCTGCTACATACAATGCTGTTCTAACATCTGTACCCCGGCGATTTCAGAACTATTCACACATCCATTCATGCAACTCTCGCAAGTAACACCTGTGTCTAGGAGTTGCATGACACATTCATAATCCCATCATAGTAACTACACAGAATCAACACCTCTGTATTCAATCGAATTTTCAAAAAGATTCTAATTCAAATTTTGAATATGCAAATTAGGCAAATTCAACCATAGAATAGTCGAATTCGAATTCTCTAATTCAAATTTTCGAATTATTCGAATATTCGAATTAACTTCTATTTGAAAATTCGATTATTCGATGGTCGAATACCTTCCCAATTCGACCCCCTAGTTCGCCAGATTAAACCTACCGAAATGGGGATCATTCCCTAAGATCGAATAGGAAAAATTTGATCGATTGTTTAAAAATCGTTCAAAAATTCGATTCGAATTCGATCGAATTTCCCTATTCGATTATTCAATCGATCGAATTGCGCAGAAAAAATTTGAATTCGAATTTTTTAAATTCCCCACTATTCCCCCGGTCGAATTTTTTTGCCATTCGAAATTTGACCCTTAGTAAATCTGCCCCTATATGTCGAGAACTCCCCTACACCAGTCAGTTGAACTGAAGAAGCTCCTCGGATGAGCAGTGAAATGTCTCCATTAAAATATCTCAGCAAGTCCAGTTGTTTTGAGTTACTTGTGTTAGATATAGCCTTAATGATGTTTGTTTTTTTCGGTGGGTTTCACTCAATTAGTTATAAGTAACAGTGTTAAAGATTGTGATAAACATTTCTTATAAAGGGCAAATAAGCCCACTTAGTTTTGTGGATTAAGTTTATTAAAATAATGTTATATTTGTCCTTTTCTTTTCCTGCCTTTTGTCTCTCCTCTGTCTCAACTAATTGGTTAAAGGGGATGTCCACCTTTTTGAAAAGCCTGACAATGATAATCAAAACAAATATGTTTCCCACTGAAGTAATTAAATAAATGCAAATTGTTTACCTAGTCCTGGGTTTAGCGTGCACAGAATGGTAGCGAGTGAGAGACAGGCAGTGATAAGCGCTAGTGCACATGCCCAACCCACCCTCATTTATTTGCATAGCGCTAATTTAAATTTACGTGAATGAGCGAGAAAATTGCCTAGAACTAATGTAAAGACCTGTGTATACAAGTGAAAAAATGCCATGGCTTGATTTGATTAATTTATTGATATTCAGATTTAACTCATTTTTGCACCGTCTCCACAATTCTTGATAAGACATAAGTAGCTTTAAACCTGGAATCCAAAGCTCACTACTTTTTCTTTTTTTGTAGATTACTTATTTGTTAGTATTCAATGGGCTCCTACTGCATAATACAGACTGTCCCTTCTGCATTGTCTTAATATATGAATCTTAAAATATTTTAATGGATAAAATAAAGGCAGCTATAAGGAAAGCTACAACCATTGACTATAAAACCTAGAAATGTCAGTAGCAAATAACTCATTACTCCTTCCCTGTCTGTCTTTGCTTATAATTAGCAAAGAGCAATATTTTTTCGCCGAGTTTCACTGCGAAAATGCCGCCCATAGACCCTAATGGGTAAAATGATTTGTTGCACGAAAACATTTGTTGCACAATTTGTTACACATCAAAAAATGTTGTCGCCCATAGACATCAATACCTTTTGCAGAATTTGCACAGTTTTTATCATTTTTGGCGAACCAAAATGGGTCAGATTCACCCATTGCTACTTATAATTTATGCTGTTGCCTATATTTCTGGCATATTGATATATTGAAAGGTTAAGGCTGATTCACTCACCTGTACACATCAAATGCCATGGTGGGTTTGTAATTAAGGTCAGCAAGAGCTTCTGGAGCCATGTAAGATGGAGTTCCAGCAAAAGAAGGAGTTGCTGAGGTTGTTGCACCAACAATTTTGGATAAACCAAAGTCTGTGATCTTAAAAGAAAAAAAAAACAGAGGTGTTAATCGTATCTGGAATTTTTATTTACAGTAACTGAGAAATACAGAAGAATATACTGTACTTTATAAGCTTTATGAAGACACAATAAACTCTGAGGTGTCTTCTTATTTCCTTACATGTCTTAGTTATTGGTAAATCAACATTAGGAGTCATTTACTACTACCCAGAGCAGAAGTGCAAGAGCCCATTTTATAAAGATTTAGAAGAACGCTCACTAAGGTACCCCTTTAGGATTAGATCCATAGCACTCACCTGAACATCAAAGTGCTTATTGAGAAGAACGTTGCTTGGCTTTAAATCCCTGTGAATAATGGGAGGGTCAAGTGTGTGAAGGTAATTCATTCCCAGGGCCACTTGGTGGAGCATCTGAAATCTTAGAGCCCACGGCACTTCCATAGTGTCAAACAAAGAGCGAAGACTTCCATTGGGCATGTATTCCATGACAAGACCATATTCCATAGCTTCTTCCCGTCTCTCATACATACCAAGCAGACGAATGACGAATGGGTTGCTAGCTTTCTCCATCACTTCTCTTTCTTTCAGTATTTCTTTCATTAACTTATTAATACTGTAACTAAAAACACAGGATTGTTGAATTTCAGATTTCCTTCTTATGTCCTACTACTATTGTCCTTTGTTGTGTTGTTCTTGCCATTGGAATCATACTTCCACGGCTTCTTTAGTAACATACACTCTAAACTGCACCAGATCATTTTTCCATAGCAACCATCCAGCAGTAGAAATATAAAACTTACTGTACTGAGCTTTTATATAATTCAGTACTATCTGTTAGACGTGTAACCTACAGGGACTTCCCTTTATTAAGGTCAAGAAAGCTAAGTTTAGAATCCTAAAGAGGGTTAGAGGCAGTAAGTGCTGGAGTCCTATAGTTCATGTGTCTTGGGGTCAGGCCTGGACTGAGAGTCAAAATAGGCACTGCCATTTCACGTACACAGAGGCCCATTCAGCCCAAACAGACGCCCATACAGCCCCCACCAGCCCGCTAAATACTAAATTTCTATGGCACATTATAGCAGCCCCTCTGGCATATGCCAGAACCCACAGATTGCCAGTCCGGGATTGCTTGGGGTTGATGAACCTGTGGATGATGGTGTATTTTACAAAAGCTTAACTACCCAAAGCTTTATTCCTTCAGCTTTCCTCATCCCCATATATTGATGATACCACATCTGGCTTTCTGAGGCATGCAGGTTGTTTTCAGGAACAAACAAATTGGTTACCAAGCCAATAGCTCTATTACATTAAAGGAATCCTGTCATGAGAA
>CM044445.1:109256075-109268481 GCA_024363595.1 Xenopus borealis
CTTCTTCATTTGGCTGGGTCCAGCGGATGAGTTGTAAATTAGTTAAATGACATGGGCAGCCCAGTAAAATTCACTATGAAATATAGTGATCAAAGTATTGCATTTTCAGATGTCAAAATTTACAAGAAAGATGGTAAATGACATACCTGCATACATGTAAAGCCAACAGATAGAAACATTATTGTTCACTATTGGAGCAACGACCCAAAGCACTTATTATATTCTTTACCCTAGTCACAGATGCTTAGGGTGTTGCACATTAACAGTGAAGCTGAAAAACAAGTCCAAGATCTTGAAAATATGGGGAAAAATATTTAAATAAAGATTATCCTAAAAAAATGGTCATTACCACACTATGGGAGCAAAAGCCACAGGAGTGAAACCGATGAAATGTATTATGTGAGCCAATACTGGGTACAATCAAGCCATATATGCCAGAGTGTATGGAAACACTGGGCATAATTTCTAGTGATGATAATTTAACTAAAAAGGTACCAATAAAGCCAAAATTTAGCTACTCGGAGGCAAGAACCTGAGGGAAAATCTAAGCATCTCAGATCAAATAGATAAATAGATGACAGCACAGAAAGAACACTTCCTAACCCAATGCCCTGGGGTTTATAAATGTGGTGGATGTGTTATGTGCAGTTGCTTCATTTCAGGAGATAGCTTTACCCATCCACAAACTGGAAAAAACTATGAAGGATGACCTGTACTACAAACATGGTTGTCTACATCATTAAGTATACCTGTGGCTTAATATATTGTGGAAAAAACATTAGACAGCTAAAAAAAATGCATAGGCATGCACAGATCCAGTATCAGGGCAGCACTTAACCCTGATTAAAATGATAAAAAAGAAAAGGAAATTAACAAAAAACAAGACATATCACAACAGTTGGTAGCAAAACACTGGACAGAGGCAAAGCATTGTCCAGCGTCATTTAAATGCATGCCAACTGATCAACTCTTGATTAAGTCACGAGGGGGTGATTATGATAAAACCCTATTAAAGAAAGAGGCATACATGAACTTGATTGTGTTGCACCCAAAGCTCTGAATGGTCAACTGGTTTTAAATTCGTTTTTGAATTAAAATAATCTCACATTAAGAAATACAGATAAGACAGTAACTATGGAACTAGAAGCATATGTAAATAAAAAATGAGGTTACAAACTGATTTGGTTTTAAAATGGTTTTTAACACATTATTTCTTTTGAACAATCACATTGAGGTGAGATAACACTCACTTCTGTTACTAAATGTATCATTTGTATGAATTCCACAGGCCCTGTGGTAAAGAATGTTTCTAAATGGACTCATTTCACATATGCTGCACAAGAGTGACACCATGGGGCAGATTTATCATTGGTCGAATTTCGAATAAAAACAAATTCGAAATTCGACCATGGGAATAGTAGGTGAAGTAAAATCCTTCAAATTCGAAAATTGAATTTGAAGGATTTTACCGCAATTCAATCGATCGAACGATTGAATAGGAAAAATTAAATCGATCAATTAATCGTTCGAATTGATCTGAACAATTTTATCAATCGATTCGATAATGATTCCCAATTCGGTAGCTTGGATCTGGTGAACTTGGGGAAGGGGAAGTACTTCGACCATCGAATAGTCGAATATTCAAATAAAAATTTATTCGAATATTCAAATTATTTGAATATTTGATGGTTGAATTTGCCTAATTTGCAAATTCAAATATTTGAATTCAAATCTTTTTGAAATTCGATTGAACTTCAAATTCTTCATGTGAATTTTGTAAATCTGCCCCCACATGTTGAGAAAGTAAATTTTCTTATTTTGTTTTAATTTTTCTTAGTTTGCATGATGTCATATTTGGGGTAGTATTGGTGTAAATAAACTAAAACCACTGCATTCATTTATCCATGATAAGGGCCCTAAGGTGGGTTGAAACATTGGACACAAACGTATGCAAATAAAAATCATTTGATTCAATGAGCATTTGGAGTGCGGGTCTGTTTGAATGTGACATGTTGTTGAAATGCATCCATGGTTAGTAGCAATTTTTTTTTTGCATTCTTCTTACCAGTATAGAACTTTGATCAAGGTGTGAAAACAATTCAAGGTCCAGCAGGTGCTAAGTCCTATCATCATCATTTGTTTGTGATTTCATTAAATTGTGGTATGTAACACAGAAATCATAGCAAGAAGCAGCGCACTCCTGGGTCCTCAATTAAGGATCGCTCGACTCCAGTATATGTTAAAATTAAATACCTTTATTCAAGACATACAATTAATTGAAAGCAACGTCCAAGGTCTGACGCGTTTCGTGTTCACACACTTCTACGCAGTGAGAGGGATACTTATCTTATTTGGAAGTTTCTGGAATCAGCACTGGAATTAGCCCTGAAATCCTAAAAAATGTGGATGTTATGGGAAAAAGCCCCCCCCCACAAAAGAAAAACATTTCTGGAGAAAGCTGTACAAAAAAATTTCATGAGTTAGATTCTCACTAGGTTTGTCCCCGATCCAGTTAAATTTATATTTTTTATTAATAAATAAGGTCATGTTGTGGATTCTATTTTGGCTGGACTTTTTTATTTAAAAAAATATGAAAAAATCGGATTTTGATAGATAACCCCAAATTCACTAACAGTCAAATTTTAGCCAGTGAACGCTTTGCCATAACTCACACAAATTTGTGATTTCGCTAATTCACTAAAATCCTAAATTGCATCTCAGCAACTGAACACTGGCCAATTTTCTCTAGCATTGCTTTGGCTGGGTGAGCATTTCCTTGCTAATTTTCACTACTGTTCATTTCTGCCTAGCGAAACTTCGCAAAACCAAATATATAAAACCAAATATATAAAATAAAGGGACATGGGCACATAGATAGTTTGGGTAAATATGTACATATGACAATTTTCCCTGTAACATTTTATCACATTCCAGGTCCTAACTGCCATAAAAATCAGCATTTTAATAATTATACTTTGTGCTCCTAGAAAAATTTTCAGGGCAACTACCATATTCAGACTCTGCCTCCATCCTTTATAAACTGTTCCGAATCCCCCTTTCCTAACCTGCTGCAGCCCCTATAAATCATCAACTTGTGCTTCATGTCTGGCTGTAACTGCACTAACTGCAAGTGACTTGCGCTCACTGTGCTTCAAAAGGAAGGAGGCGGGGCCTAAGAACAGTGGAATTTCCAGTCTGGTGTAATTCCAAGAACTCTCATTGTTATTTGAGGCCAAAACGGCTGGGTGATTGTGTAATATCGGAAGTACTGTATTCCCTGTCTGTAAAATCTTTTCCTTACACAGCCAGCGTGTGCTCATTATATACACAGAGGATTCCCTTTATTTGCTTTCAGCCTTATACATTCTATTTCTGCTGAAAGATCCATTTTTCACATTATAGCACTGTACAGACACAGAATAACTATTGGCAAGGCAGAATTATAATTGTTTTTTTTTTACGACCCACTAAACCTCATTTATTTGTTTTTATTTTATTTTTACGTGTTTGTTTTACCCACAGTACAAATGTATTTCCCCCTTAGAATTCTAGCTTTAGTTGGGTCCTAAACTTCATCCTGCCACATGCTCAATATCATGAATCACGTCCAAATTAAAGAGGATTGTTCACATTTAAATGAATGTTTAGTATGATGCAGAGAGTGATATTCTGAGACAGTTTGCAATTGGTTTTTATTATTTGTGTTTTTTTTAGTTATTTAGCTTTTTATTAGCAGCTCTCTGACATGGTATATTTATCAAAAGTAATAAATAATAAAATAATAATAAATCAAATACCATGACCTGGATGAATGAGAATCTTCATAGTCATATTGCTATTCATTTTGGAGAGATTACTCTAAATATGAAAAGAACAGCAAGAAAACTGGCAATCGAAACCATCTACGATTTAATCTCAGATGCCAACATCAGGGAATCACCCCTTGTAGCATACGCCTGGGTTCCACCGTAAAAGGTCACAGAGACACCAAGATTTTACAAAAAGCCCAAAAACATCTACTGGATGAAGAGGTAAGACAGATCAATTTTACCATTGAGACCCTTAAACAGGACACTGAACATCTGAAACAGAGTCTGGCAAAACAACTACCTGATGTAACTCTGGAAAAGGTATTTGTTTTTGTTGAACATGCTCAGATGGCCCAAAGCCATAAAACAAAGCATATAGCGAAACGCGCGTCGGCAAGAGAGCTCTTTTTTAACAGATGAATTTTTCCTTTTAGAATTGCAATTGGGGGAACTTTTTTACTAAGAGTCTTTCGATCTATTACGCATTCTACCTGGTTCTTCAGCTTTTAACCTTTTAACCAATCTGTTTTCCTTTCTATGCACATGGGGATTTGTGGTTTTGTAGCATAGTTCTTGATGGTTTCAGTGACAGTTAAAATTTGAGACCACAGTCCCTGTGAAGGAGCTTTCTCAATCTTGTGGGGTCCTGAAGATAGCAAACGAACAGATAGTTCTTACAGGACTTCTCCACCCCTCTATAAATTTCCTTTTCACGAATGCGGTAATTCAGATTCAGCTTACAACTATGGTAGTAAACCAATGTAATTGAATCACAGATATCATAAAAGTTATATTATATTTAATGTTTATTAATCAATTTCTGTAAAAGAATTCACGATTAATTTAATTGAATTTATATTAACTGTATCACAATTAATTGGCTTGTATTTATACATGAAAGTAATTAGGACCTAGCACTTATTAATTTTCTTTATAAATAATATGAAGTAAATCTTTGTTGAAATCATAAGATTATCAACTCAACAGGCATGAGCACTTTACATTAACAATTTTGCTTAACGCATCAGTGATTTTAAAGTCTACGGAAGTTAATAACTATATATATCAGCCTTATAGGTATAAGGGGGAATTTCTTTTGTAATTCTATCAATTAATTCTTAACTATACTGACAGAAGTCAGATTCTCTCCTTTTATCTTAACAGGACTGGGTAGTAGATAAACTTCTCTTCACTATAGATGGCCCAACACATAAAGAGTAAGGAGAGACAAATTAAGAAATTCACCACCTTATTGTCAAGTAGCAGCAGTTTGAAAAGGACAGAAGAGCTAACCTGGAGGCAGAAAGATGAGACACCAAAGAACACCAGAGACACGTGGGTTAAGAACCAGATAGGGTACTAACTCAGCCAGAAAAGGACGTGCTCTCCAAGGGGTTGAACTATGCAGTGACACTGCAACACATCCCAGTAGTTGAACTCATCACAGTCACAGTATCTGCCATCAAGAATAATCACATAAAAAACGAAGAAGTGGAACAACTCCGACTAAAAGTGTCAGCTGCCTTGTCAAGTGCCAGAACACCTCCCTCTTATCTTACTACACAAGAGAGGAGAGCTCTCGGTTCTCTGAGTAAGGACCAGAACATCACTATCCTGCCAGCAGATAAAGGGCGATGCACAGTGGTGCTCAACACAACTGACTATCACTGCAAGATAACTACACTACTCATTGATAGCAACACATATGAACTTTTAAGGAAAGATCCAACCAACAGTTTCAAGAGAAAGGTGATAGGTTGCTTACAACAACTTGAAAAGGCGAAAGCCATGGATTGAGTTTTAAACTGCCGTTTGTACCCCAGAGAAGCCACACCATGCTTACATGGACCCCTCAAGATACACAAAGAAGGATCCCCACTATGGCCTATTTATTGTCAGCAGCATAAATTCAGTGACATACAGCATTGCGAAATTCTTGGCTAACATCTTAGCCCCGTTGGTAGGCAATACAGAGCATAATATCCAGAATGCCAAAGATTTTGTATCCAAGATTCATGGCGTTACACTAGAGGCTGAAGAAACCATGGTATCATATGATGTCACATCTTTGTTTGCATGTATACCTACAACAGATGCAACTGAGACTGTAAGAAATCGACTGCAGCAAGATAACAACCTAAGCAGCAGAACGAAGTTCAATCCTAACCAAGTATGTTTGTTGCTAGATTTGTGCCTTAACACCACATACTCCAAGTACAAGGACCTTTTCTATAGACAGAAACATGGTTGTGCAATGGGTTCTCCAGTCTCTCCCATTGTAACTTATACATGGAGTAAGTGGAAAGGAGGGCTTTACTTACTTTCCAGGGAACTACACCAAGTCACTGATTCAGGTATGTAGATGACACCTGGGTTAAAATCAGATCCAATGAAGTGGCGGCCTTTACAGAACACATTAATTCAATGGACAATAACATCAAGTTCACAAGGGAAGATGTCCATGGGAACAAACTTGCTTTTTTGGACTGTTTGATTTGCATCCAAGAGGGGGGTAATTTAAAAACGGAGGTATACAGGAAACCTACTAATACGGATCAATATCTGTTGTTCGATTCCCACCATGCGCTGGAACACAAACTGGGTGTCATTAGAACTCTGCACCACTGGGCGGAATATGTGGCAACTGATTCAGAGTCCAAGGACAAGGAGCATAAATATCTCAGAGGAGCTTTAAAAGCATGTGGCTACCCAGATTGGGCCTTTGTTAAAACAGCAGCAACCAAGCCCAACAGGAACATTAAAAGAAATAACCACCCGGAGACAAATAGTAAGTGATACATAATCATTCCAGTGTCAGAGAAACTCAGCAGGATTTTCAACCAACACCACGTCCCTGTGTTTTTCACAACACACTGAGACAAAAACTGGTACACCCAAAGGATCCAACTCCTAAGGGAAAACAAAGTAATGTGGTATACGCAGTCCAGTGTAGTGATGAGTGCACTGATCTATACATTGGGGAGACAAAACAACTGCTCCATAAGTGAATGGATCAGCATAGGAGGGCGAACTCTACAGGACAAGACTTGGCTGTTTTTCTATACCTAAAAGACAAGGGACATTGTTTTGAAGATAGCAAGGTCCAAATTTTGGATAAAGAAGACCACTAGTTTGAAAGAGGTGTGAAAGAGGCAATTCATGTTAAGGTGGAGAAACCATCCCTGAACAGAGGCGGGGGCCTTCGACACCACCTGTCTGCTACATACAATGCTGTTCTCACATCTGTTCTTCGGCTGTTTCAGAACTCTTGACACATCCATTCATGCAACTCTCACAAGTAACACCTGTTTTCTAGGAGTTGCATGACACATTGGTGATCCTATCACTGTAACTACACAGGATCAACACCACTGTAAATTTCAGATGTCACCTCTCTGAAGAGTTGCAATGTGCCGTTGTAATTGGATTGTTGGAAGAGTCTATATGCCGAGAAGTAGAACTCCCCTACACCAGTCAGTTGAACTGAAGAAGCTGCTCGGATGAGCAGTGAAACGTATTCATTAAAATATATCAGCAAGTCCAGTTTCTTTGAGTTACTTTTTTTAAATAAAACAACTCTCTGGTTAGCAATTTCAGCTATCTGGTTGCAAATTATTCTAGTAACCATGCGTTGGATTGAATAAGAGACTGGAATATGAATAGGAGAGGATTGAATAGAAGGAGGAGTAATAAAAAGTAGCAATAACAATACATTTGTAAGCTTACAGAGCATTTACGTTTAGATGGGGTCAGTGGCCCCAGTTTGAAAGCCGAAGAAAGCAAATTATTTAAAAACTATAGAAAAGAGTAAGGCCAGTTGAATAGTTGCTTTGAATTAACCGTTCTATAACATAATAAAAATAAAATTTAACTTAAAGTTTAATAACAATGTAGGGGTACATTTATCTTGCAGTTATCCTTATTAATGCACAGTGTTATCTTTTTGAACTTGAGTTTGTAAATGAGACACTACAAAGAGGAGTGGAGTCATGCAAAACAGACCCATGGTGCAAAACATCCATAGCAACATTCTACCATTGTACTTTAATGCTTCTGCTATAGATTGTAGGGCAAAATTAACATTGCACTAGGCGTAGCACAATAGCTGCTAGAAAATCCGGTACTTTATACCTCTTATCGAATAGATATTAATTAAAGGTTTCTCTTTGTGTACTACATCCCAGCCTTTGATGAAATGGAAGGAACGGGAGAGTATGCTCATGCCCTGTCCACGTAACTATAATAACAAAGTGGATTTCACTATACAAATAGGTGTAAAAATTGCCCCTGTGCCTCGATTAGACATGGTCTAGATGGAGACTAATAAAAGGACCACAACATCTTAGATTGTCTGTGCTGATCTGGTGACACACGGTAACCCCACCTTGCATGCTTCTTGGGATATTACACAAGTAACTTTATGCTCCTTCTATTCATTTTTGGTTTATTAACTTGTAATGTGACAGTGATGAAAAGTTCCCAACACTGAAATTTGATTCTTCTGGCCACAGGGAGCAGATGAATATAGTTCCTCCTGTTCATCCACATCTTCAGGAGATCCACGGCAAAGACATTGGGGCAGATTCACTAATGGGGAGAAGTTTCCCCAGCATCGTCTTCACACAGTTTGCCATGGGGCAAATGCGATATGACTATACCAATTCACTAATATGCAGAGTTTCATCCTGGGCGCCGAATGCTGATGACTTTTTGCTAGCGTTACTTCAGCAGTTCGAGCATTTCATAGCGAAGATGCACTAGCATTTGTTTAAGCCTAGCAAAAATTCACAGTGATCTTGCACTAATTTGCATAGGGTGGGTAATTTAAAGTTGTATGGATGTCTTTATTATAAATGTTGGTGCAAATGGTTTAAGTTACCACTTTTTATTACAAATGTCCAGGGAACATTAATAAAGACAAGAGAGTTAATATAATGCTGTACACATGAGCCTGCTGTAAAATGAATATTCCATGTGTTATGAATAGGGATGCACAAATCCACTATTTTGGATTTGTCTGAACCCCCAAATCCATTGCGAAAGATTCGGCCGAATACTGATCTGAATCCAAACCCTTATTTGAATATGCAAATTAATGAGAGGAAGGGCAAACACATGTTTTACTTCCTTGTTTTGTGACGAAAAATCCCATGATTTTAAGGATTCAGATTTGGTTCAACCAGGCACAAGGATTCTGCCAAATCCGAATCCTCCTGAAAATGGCTGAATCCTGGCCGAACACTGAACCAAATCCTGGATTCATGAAATGTCTAGAGAAAAGCGGTTACCAAAAAAAAGTTTGTTAGGACTTTTGCAGGAAATTCCCCTGCAAAAAAGGAAAAGTCACCAGCATTTTTTCAATTTCAATGCATTTTTAGCACAAAGGATATGATGGCGAATTGTCGCTAGCAATAGCCACTTTGCCCTTTAGTGAATCTGCCCCATAGACTTCGTTGGACTGAAACTGCTTTTGTACAGTTGTAAAGTTCTTCATCCGGACACTTGGCCAGCTGACTCAGTTGGGGGAAGGGGATGAGAAGAACTTCAATTGTCCATAAGATTTGTTTTGACAGCTGCATATCAGCTTGAGGTCTGTTAATTACAGTATATTAAATTGTAAAGGTTTCAATAAAAAAAAGGCTCACTAGAGCAGAGAACTTGGTTGGGGGCAGCACTAAGAGCTATAACAAATGTGAACTCAGACCTTGGGTGTGTTGGGGAGGAAGGTTATGTGAAACCATATTCTTTCAAAGTTCTAGGAGGCCAAAAAATGGCTTTTAGTTAGCGCTCCTGCTTGGAGCCTTCTGCTGTATTTTTGTTACACTTGTACTCTGCTTATTGATGATGTGAGGGAAAGAATGACACCTGTGGGTTGGGCGGCTTCAGGATGGCTTCCACACAACATTGCCGGGTTGCAGCCTTAGTATACAGACTTCTGCCTCCAGTTGGAGCTTGGACACTCCTATGATTAAGTGTCTTATTGACATGAAACGCATCAGGTGAGAGATAATTATATAAAATAAAGTTTAAATTTTTACTTATTATCGTTTTGGTCTGATCTGAGCGTGGGTTTCCAGTGTGCCTTGCACCAACCAGTTTGTGTTACATATACGGAATGTCCGCTCCCTGAGCTGAGGACCTAGGGCAGGAGCACCTGGGCCACGTTTCTACTGTGGTTTCCACACATTTATACTTGTGATTCTTCTAATACTTTCTGTTCTAGTATGAATCAGAACCCCAACTCTTACCCAGGTCTGATCCCCAACATCAGTACCAAACCTCACTAATGCTCTTGTGGCTGAATGGAACCAAATCCCACCAACATTGTTACAACCTCTAGTGGAAACCTTCCCAGAAGAGCAGAGGCTCCTATAGCAGCCAAGAGAGGAATGGTCTTGGTGGTTCAAATACATTTGGCAACTATTGATTACCAGTGACCTGGGGCAGCATGCCCTGACTACTGCAACTTTCTGTGAGAAAGGAAGGAAGTTACTAATGGGTTATACTTCCCTTTGCAATTGATGTTTTACAAAATTACTCTACTTTCAATATCACTGCCCATTGCTTTCAGCCAATCAAATGTTATTTGATAATTGTTCCCTTTAAATGTAGGTGCTGCTAATATTCATTCCACAAGAGGCAAAAATCCTGAACATTCAGTGTTTTTATGCAGGTTAATAAATTAACTGACAGAGTTTCTTCATCTCGGTCAAACCCCAGCTTCTGCTTTTCTTGAAATGGACAGTGTGTGTGTGTGTATGTGTGTGGTAAATACTATATGTGTGGTGAATACTGTGTGTGGGCTCTCAGTCTGCCGCACCCTTTTCGTAGCCATTTCCTTCGTTTTTCTAAGAATAATTTAGCCGGTGCTGTGGTAATGCTTTTTTCCTGTAATGAGGTTCCTTATTCTTTGATTTCAAGAATTTCTGAAGGTTTGTTTGGAAGAACATAAATAAAATGATAAAATACTTTTGACTGAAGACATTGGAGTGCCGGTCCATCTTGAACATTTATTTATATAAATAAATATGAGCAGATGGTTCTGTTTTTAATAAAAAAAAAAGTTTGGCCAAACTACAAACCACGATTTACCCTTACGAGAAAATCATATCAACAGCAATGGATTGTTGCGAAAATAATTGGTCCTAATTTTTTGTGAAATATGTAAAGCCCAAAATATTTGGATTATCATACGAAACCCAACGCAGACAAGAATATCTTCAAATTGCTAGGACCTCTGCCATTCACTTCTACAGGATTTTGACAGGTTGAAGATGGAGTATTTTCTTACTTTTTTCAGCCTCCAGTTATAATAAATCTTGAAAAACTCAGGATTTTTTTTCCCTCTAAAAATTTGGATTTTAGGATTCAGGTTTTTAGCATTCAGGCTTTAACAAATAATCCCCTAGTTCCAAGCAACTTTTCAAATGGCCTCCATTTTTTAATTATTTGCCTTCTACATCCTGATGTAATGGTTCTTTGTGGAGCGATGATATATGGTTGGAGGAATAAGACTGTCTTGCTTTTTTATCAAAATTTGGTGCTACTGGAAATGTAATTACGCTGGGGAATATATATATATGGAACGAGGAGATTTACAATTAATTTGTGAAGGAAATGTACATTAAGATTTATATTGTTAACTGATGTTTATATTTGTGCTTTAGCTCCAAACTCAACCCCAGTGACCCCTGAAGGTCAGTAACACGGGCAGTGGTTACCATACAGATGACCACAGTCCCTATTATACCCCTGGTGCCCACTTGAATGATATGTGGGAGGTGTCAACTTTGCCGTATTCCATTGCCAATAATTATATTTCTAAAATGATTTTCTATCCTATTGGACTTTTTTTACATTTTATTTCTAAAATGGATGTTTTAAAATGTATTCTTTCATGGGAAGGGTCCAGCAAAAAAAACCTAAAGTAGTCTCTCCACTGTTGCCTGTAGGCAGCAGTATAGTTAGGCATGCTGGTTGGGTGATGTTGGATAAGTGAAATATTTTTATCAGGTTTCTCCACAAAACAATGCCCATAGACTCCAATGTATACTAACATTTTTTGCATGTTTGAAAAATGTAGTGCAAAAACACTACCATTGGCTTGCCCATTTTTTATTTTTCTGCAAAGCATTACTTGAACACTTTTGGTAAAAGCCAACTGTTGGATTACATTTAATAATATGTCTCCCAGCCAGTAGCCTAACTAGATATTACTAAACCCCACAGCAATTCATTTGTCTGGCCCCCAGAATGTCTAGTGGTTGAGCAGTTTTATTGATATTAATTGGAATTATATATGAATTAGGGCATCCTATTCCTCCAGGGCCCCCCTGCAGCCACAGGGTCTACTTCCTGTAATTACACTCCTGCTCCCACATCCCTCACTAATAGATTTATTAGGCTTTCAAAGGAGGCTGGATTTATAGAAAAGCCAAGTATGACTAGAATGCATGCTCCTATGAGCAAAGCTCTCTGTTCTCTTGTTTCAGCCATACCCATTTCCCATCACACGTTTTCATATGTGGTACAGCCAAGCATTCAAGTTCATTCTCCAATAAACTAAACTTACTTTCTCGACTTATAATGATCGCTCC
>CM044445.1:109279099-109305405 GCA_024363595.1 Xenopus borealis
TAACCTGTCCCTTCATGATCTACACCCAAGCCTAACCTGTCTCTTCATGATCTACACTGGAGCCTAACCTGTCCCTTCATGATCTATACGCCTGAGCCTAACCTTTCCCTTCATAATCTAAACCTGAGCCTAACCCAATGTACCTCAGTATTTATAGGCCCGCTCTCAACTCTCACATGCCCCTTCACAGGGTCAGACTTGCAGGTCCGGGGCCAATGGGACTGCTGTACAGCGATGTCACAGGTGCCACCCACCGGGTTACAAACCCCAGAGCCCCCTGCGTGGTGCGTATGAGCGAATGGAGCCGCTCAGCATGTATGTGCAAACTTAGGCGCTCAGCGCATGCACAAACATTTTTTGTAGGGCCAGGGGAGAGGGTCTAGGCCAGCAGAGGGGGGTCTGGGATGGTAAGGGCCAAGGCCCACTGTTTTTTTTCCCAGTGTCCTGCTGGTCACATTTTGACCCTGCCACTTCATGATCTGCACCTGACCCTAACCCTCACACACCTCAGTATTTATAGGCTCACTAGAGTTTCCACTTTTCCCAGTGGGTAAACTCAGGCAGGGATAGGGCAGTTACATCACTGAGGCCAGACAGTGTTGTTGCGGGAGAAGGGTGGTGACATCATGGGACGGGACTATAATGTGGGTGATCAGTGATTGACAGGTCTCTGTTCTGATCTCAGGAAGTCTTTTTCTTGTCTGCGTAAAAACCAGACAGGTGGCAACACTAAGGCCCACATCTGACCCACACTACTCTGACGCTACACTACTCATGTCAAGGGCAGGGCACACAGGCACAAGCCTATATAAAGCACCAAAGGAAGATGGACGAGGGACATTGTAAGGTCACAGGCGGGTGAGCATATAGTAGATTTCAGTCCAAACTCGCCCGTGGCCTGCTGAGATTAGTGCAGAAGTTAGTCTGAACCCAACCCATCTGCGGGTTTACAGGCTGGCCCGAACAGAACTACTGCCATGGTATTTTGCTTGGCAATTGTATTCAGAATAAATATTTCTCGTTATTGGAAAGCAAGTCTGTGGAAGTGATATGGCGTTGTGCATTGGATTTAGCATGTGCTAGCAGTAAATAGAAAATACTGAAGGAATGCTAGGATAAATGTTGGGAAGCTTCTCTAACTTTGAGAGAAAGTCAGAGAGAACCTAGTAGAGATTTAGACAAGGGGTGCAGCTCTTGAATGCGAGCATGTGAGGTGATAATGAGAGAGGAGTTGAGGAGCAGGTCAGTAGAGGATCAGTTTGCTGAGTTTCTGAAGATAAGTGTAGGGTGGGGCAGAGTTATGAAGTGATTTGAATGTCAGGATCATTAGTATGAGTTTTATTCTGAAATGTAGTGGAAGCAGGGATTAGCAGAATTGCATGGCAGAAGAGGAGCTGAGGTGTATCATCCTGGCGACAGTGTTCATTATGGACTGGAGGAGCAGCAATCTCTGGTGGGGAAGGTCAATCAATAGAATGTCATAGTAGTCAATAAGTGATATGATGAGAGAGATATGATGAGAGAGTGATTTAAAATTTTAGTTGCTCATGTGTGATACATTAAATGGCTTAAATTTTGAAATATTATGTAGATGCAAGTGACATGATTTAGTTATTGATAGCATATACTGTATGTGGAGTGAAGGACACAATAAAAGATAACCCAGAGGAGCCAGGCCAGGGAAGAGGGGTAATACAGGAGAGATTATCTTAAAAAGACACTTCAGAAAGGTTATCAGTGTTGGAGGGATGAAAAAAGGGATATTTTATATAGATATGCTTAATTAAAGGTAGTGTTGGGACATTCAAGTGGGAGTGACTGACAAGCAATAAATAACCTGAGTGAAGGGAGCCGGTTTGGGATGAGGAGAAGAGAAATAAATCATCAGATTGGGATTGGAGAACATAAGGCTTGGTAAAGAGAAGAAGTATTCAGGTATAAGAAGCATTATCCGGAAACCTGTTATCCCAAAAGCTCCAAAATTGTGAGATGGCCTAGGAGACATTGGGCACCTGGAACAAATTAGCTCACTGCCTCCACCTAGTGGCTTTTGGAATAACACAGAATAGGGTTGTAGGCAATGCAGAGGATGCTGGGAATAGTTTATAGTTTGACATTGGCTGAAGGGCCCTACTATAGACCCAACAATTATTTTATACAGTATAATGATTCGTAATTTGTACTCATTTTTCACTCACTTGGTTTATAGTCTCAGCCTTCAATCTGTTACTCTTTCCATCATCCCTGTAAATGAGCGGTGCTGCTGGAGTCGCTCGTTTGGGAGGTGTAGTTCTGCATGGCGCTAAACCTTGGCGTGCAGAGTAACCATGGAAATGTGAGACTTAAGGAGCAGAACGTGACAACCCCAGATAAGAGTCACCTATTGTGTTTAAACACAGACTCACTCACAGGCACAAATTACACACACAAACACACAAAAGGCTCATAAATAAAGGGAGCAGACACAGCCGGTTCATCCACTAAACATTATTCTAATTAATTCCACAGCGCAGATGGCAGGTGTTAATTCGGTGAGCAGCACACAGTTAAAATCTAAGCATCTAATCATCCTCTGGCCTTTATAACCCATTAGAAACTGTAAGGCCTTTTCCTCCACCAAATTCTTACCAAGGATCCCACTCTCCCCCCCCCCTTCGCCCCCTCTGGGCACACTTTCAAAATTATGCTAATAAGATAAACGCAGATATGCTCATTAGTGTAATTGACGTGATTTGAAATGCTAATTCCTGAAACGGTGTGAAAATATTTGGCGGCTTGTGCCTCGGTGGTACGACTCAGGGTGGGAGTTTGGGAATCACCCCATTAGGGACAATCAGATGTTTATTGGTGGGTTAATTCTGCATGGTGGGGGGGGGTTGCTTTGTGGATCAGTGAAATCTAGGGGTGCAACCATAGAGGAAGGACATCCTGGGACTACTGGGGGGCAGTTTAGTTGGGTGCACCAAGTCTTCTTATAGCTCTTGCAGGCCATGGGCTGCTCATTTACACTTCCTGTGCCTTAAAAGGACAATTAATGCCACTATTCAGCATGCTCTAATTAAATAAGGCTTATAGGTCATGTAATAAATATAAAAAGAGCACGTTGATTTTCGATAAGAAGTGCTTGTTTTACTAAGAATAGGCCTATAAACCCCCTGCTGGTAAATCAGTAACATCTAATTGGAGGTCTGCTTTCAATATTTTATCTGCCGTAGACTGATAAAAGATGATTGGCTGCTAGGGGTCACTGCTTAGTGTTACTAAATGAGTAGGGGTGCAATGCGTGTGGACATTGTATTGTGGCCAAGGGCATTACATTAAGGAACTAATTTAACAGGGAAAAACCAACAGCTATCACATTTGGAACTCCAGGCATTGTCCTCCATTCAGAGTTTCAGGAGCTACTTGGAATAGTTGCCACAGAGTGCATGGGTTATGGTAGGAATGTAATGAGGTGGTGTAAACTAAAGGTGTAAATAAAAGTGTCTGGGCATTATGATTAAAGGATAAGTATCTTTTTTATAGTTATGCTAAAGTGTAATTTTCTGTTTGGCCAGTAACCCATAAGGTTGAACATGTATGGGGAATTCCCTGGAAATTTCTAGTGGGGAGGTCCTCCTCCCTATAACCTATATTAGGTGGTGGAGAGTGCTGAAGAGCTTAATTGGTCTGATGTATATCAACCAATGTAGTTGTAGGGTTTAAAAACAGCACTCCCTTATAGGCCTGGATTTGTGGAAAGTCCACCTAGGCCCGGGCCTAGGGCTGCAGGATTTTAGGGGGGCGGCATGCTGACCAACCACACCCACATTTGTTCAGAAATTAAAATTTGCTGTGTGCCAATTTCCATTGCTCTGTCCTGATGATGAAAATTTGAGCAAATAAAATGGAGGGGACAGGGGAGACAAACAACAGCGGGCCTAGGGGCGCCCGCTGGGTAAATCCGGCCCTGCCCCCTTAAAGGAAAACTATACCCCCAGAATGAATACTTAATCAACAGTTTATATCATATTAAATGGCCCATTAAAGCATCTTACCAATCTGGAATATAGATATCAGTGAGTATTGCCCTTTTTCATCTATAACCATGAGCCACCATTTTGTGATGGTCTGTGTGCTGCCTCAGAGATCACCTGACCAGAAATGCTGCAGCTCTAACTGTAACAGGAAGTAGTGTGGGAGTAAAAGACAGAACTTTGTCCTTCACGTTCAGGCTCATGCGACCTGACATGTACTGTATGTGTGCCCTTGGTTTGTTTGTGTGCACCGTGAATCGTACGATCGCAGTGGCGGCCATTAGTTCTTAAAATGGCAATTTTCTATTTAGGATTACTCAATGGCACATACTACTAAAAAAGTATATTTTAACGAAAATCACTTATTTTTCATGGGTATAGTTTCCCAATATATGTATAGCAAATTCACTGGTAGTTAAGAATTGTATATAGTATGTAAATACACTCAAATGTACTATGATCCAGTCCAAGAGAAGGCAGTTAGCTGAATTATTTAGATACAGACAGGGTTGTAGTTAGGGTCAGCAATAATACTCTACATTAGGTGTCCAGCCAGTGTACAAAGCCCTCACAGCTCCTTTGCAATCGCTTAGCCTATCAACTTAATTTCCATGTGCTGGTAGGTGTCACCAACGGTACAAGAGCTAAAAAAGGAGCTAGCCCCCACACTTACTAGCCCTATTTCAAGATTTATTTTTGCTAAGGCTTCCTTGCCTTCTTGCATCACTCACTCTCCACCACTAAAAATAGTCCAAAGACCTAAGCCTAAATTGTACTTCCTTTTTTATAGTCTAGCTGTAGCTATTAATGATATAGGAGTCAGGAAAAACTAAACCAGACCTTAACCTGCAAAACCTTACTCCGTACCATTGTAGGACCCATACCTAGGGTTGCCACCCGGCCGGTATTTTACTGGCCTAGCCGGTAAAACACCTGCCAAGGCCGGGGCCGGTATTACAAATTTACCGGCAATGTAGCTGCCGGTAAATTTGTAATACCCTTAAAAAGACCCATCAGCCAGCCCCCAATCCCCTGTAAACTTACCTTTTGTCCCTTCTTGAAGGCAATGTAGCTGCTGGTAAATTTGTAATACCCTTAAAAAACCCATCGGCCAGCCCCCAATCCCCTGTAAACTTACCTTTTGTCCCCTTCTTGAAGGCTCTGCTTTGTGGCCATGCCCCCAAAATGTAATTGTCCCGCCCCTTTTGACATTGCACGCTGCCCCTTTTTTGCCCAACCGGCCAGTAAAACATTTAAGAAAAGGTGGCAACCCTACCCATACCCAACCCATACCCTCATCTTCGTGCTACTTCTGTGCACCTTTTGGTTTTAAGACAGAAAATCTTCAGGAGCAGTAGAGGAGTGGACTTCACCAGTCTGACCTGCATCCAACCCTAACTCGCAATGATTAGCCAAAATCAACCCAAACTCGCCCAACCTGTGGTCAGTCTGTGGGTTAACACAGGTTTTGAGTCAACCTGCACATCAGTAGCAGGGCCAGGAGAAGCCAACAGTGTACCCTAGGCACCCGGTCGGCTACCACCGTTCTCCCTTTGAGCGAGTGCGCATGCACCATAGGGGGAGATTAAATAAAGGAAAAGGGCATGTTAGTGACAGAGAGAGGGGCATGATGAGGGAGGGAGGGGAGTGACAGAGGGAGGGTAGGAGAGGTGGGAATTGAACAGCAGGGGAGCAGACAACCTGGATTAGGGGCTGGCAGAAAAAATTTTAACAGGTACCTGCTCAGCACTCCCACATCTTTTCGCTACTTCTGCCTATACCTAATTCCGGCCCTGACCACTAGTAGCTACCTACCACCCTAGGCCAACTCACCCAGGGCATGCCTAACCTAAATGTGGAACATATTCTTCCACCCTTTCTTCTACAAAACCAGCCCAATAAATAGGGCTATGCCTTATATATATAGCAGTATAAGTTTTAAGTTCATATTGCAATGAAATTATATATATATAATGCTTTACACACACACATTTTCTCACACACACACACACACATATATATATATATATATTTCAGTGGTGTTCTTCCTTGTCTATGTCTTTTTTTTGGCCACATTCCAGTTCTTACTTGTCCTCTCTTCAAACCTTCTGTATTAATGTGGGTGGCTTGTCATTCCTTCCTATTAGTTATAGGTACAATATTGACTGTGTGAATGCTAGTTCTAGGTGCCAGTAGAGCTGCACAGTAGTAAGAAAACCAGAGGAGCCTTCACTGAATAAATTCTTCTCCTGCTAAAGTAGACACACAGCCGCATTATTCTAGTTTAAAGGCTTTCAGGTGTGGATCTCATTTCTTAACACAAATTAACCAGTAAAATTCCTTCCCGTAAGCCCTCAGACACAAACGCATCCTGACACTATTGAAAGTGCTTGTTGTATAAGTGCCGCCAATTACAGCTGTCACTGTCTCTCCTTGTAAACATGGAGCAGGGCCGGCTCATCATTCTCTGGAGCAGTAAAACCCAGTAATTTGTTTATCCCTGATGTCTTTCAGAACAATGCATAAATACTGAGATTTGCCTTGTATTCTAGATTTGCTTTGTATGCTTAATGGCGTGCAAATTTGCAACATTAATTACGTCTATTTAGAATGCATAATACAAATTCAAGAAATTGCTAATTGCAATATTCATATAATTAATCCACCTTTATTATATTAAGGAGCTCATGGTTCCAATTGCCAATATAATTAGAGGAGCGTGATCAAGGGGAAGACGAGTGAAGTCCTTAACTGCTAAATTTTATATGATGCGCTCAAGTACAGAGGGTCAAGTCAATAAGAATGACTAATTTTTGGAGAACATTTTCCATATAAGGACCAAGGTGAGAGCAAGAATTGTCCTCCTGGTTGAAAGAATGACTCAGTATAACATGGATAACAGAAAGCAGATCCCACAGCTGCCAAAGGTTTAGGAATATATAAGGCCCAGTGGGGGACCCTGACAGTTCACAATAATGTGGGAAAAATATACGCCAATCTTATAGTGGATGGAGATTGTTAGGTCAATGACTTTAAGTTACATCACTGCTAGGAAATCTCCTTGACTTTGTGCCACTGGTATGGAGTCCATACGAGTATTCCACTATAGGTATGGGACCTGTTATCCATAATGCCCAGTTTTCCTGATAATGGATCATTCTGTAATTCGAATCTTCATACTTAAAGGGGCTGATTTATCAAAGGTCGAATAAATTTTTTTTTTTGCCTTGAATGAACTCAAAATTCGAATGGTATCTTACTTAAGAAAAAACGTGAATGTGAAAAACCTGATTCTCTGAGTTCCGGTCCTGCAACCCAAAAACTCTAATTGATCAAGTTTTCTGTGAAAAAAAAAAAACCCTCAAATCACTCAAAGAATTTTAAATGGGAGATGACCTTATCATAATTTGGAGCTTTCTGGATAACAGGTCTCCAGATAACAGATCCCATACCTGAACTTCAGAGAACTGAATGTGGGTTTCAGTCACAGTGACCCAGGAGCAACCAGCATACCTAAAGCTTAAGCTAAAATACAAATGGATGTACTAGAGATATGATGAGCCATTCCAGGTGGTATCCGTGAGGGAAAGTAACCATCGATCAACGTTGCTCTTGTAGTAACATTCTAAATGGTTCCAGGATAGTTTTATAGAAAAATCATTGGATGTAGCAGCTTGAAATAGACATTCAGAGAAAATAAAATTAGCAATGTTTAATCCTTTAGCTAAATCTTTGGAAATAACCCATACTCGAGAACCACTAAATATCTCCTAATACCTTCTCCCTGACCCTGAGAACTTGTTATGGCTCAAAGAGTACTCAAGAATGCCTTAGAATGTCTAATAATGCAATGCAGCCATTATTTCCATGTTCATTAGGTACAATTTTTAATGCTTAACCCCATAACTATTTTGGCCAATCCTAGCCCTTTGGGGAAACCCTACCCCTCTGTTTGTTGCACCCCAAGAGTGTGCAGTATCACAAATAGGGTTTTACAAGTATATATTTATCAGAGTTGTTTGATTCCAAAAGCTATTATCCTAGTTCCGCATAGACCTTCTTTTACTCATCCATACAGAAAAGAATCCAAGTTACTGGGAGTTCAGTAACAGCCAGACAGCCATAAGGCCCCCATTCTAAAAATTTTATGTAATGAGAACTTTCCCTATCATGTGTCTATGAGACACATGAGTTTTCATTCATCCAGGTCATTATATAGAGTATCTAGTAAAGGTATTGATTTAAAGCAACTGGACTTGCTGAACAGTCTTGTTGATGTTTCACCACTTCTACAGCTCTCTAATAGCATGTAATTCTGGACCTTCCTCGTTCATATACTCTTCCTAAAAAGTTTTTTTTTTTAATGATCATACTTTTGTTTGCTTGGTGTTAGGGTGTTTCTCCAGGAGCATATAGCCAGGAGGAGCCAGTGCTAATCAGTAGCGAATTCAGGTTTGATGCACCGGACCTGCAAGCAACCCCATATGATTTCAGTTGATGTGATGTCACAGCACAACAAAAAGATGTCACTATTGCCATGCACTGGACCCTCTACCACCCACCTCTGCTGCCATATTTTGCAGGAAAGCATCCGGCAGTAGGCGAAGGAAGGAATTTTTACCACTAAAATTTTTTTCTACCAAATTGACATCTGAAGGTGATCCCCTTAAAACTACCAACCTACGCACAGGCCCTTGAGTGCCTATATGGTAAATACACCCCTGGTGCTATGCCTCGCTCACTTGCATAGTATTAATAATATTGGCAGCCAAAGAGCGAGGACTTATTATCATGTCACCACACTCTTCTGACTGGGCATCAGCATACAGTAGGTTTTGCTGGACCCATTGATCTCATAGGCACTTGCTTAGTTTGAAAACTTAAAGAGAAGTACCTATTTTAAAATAAATCCATAAGGGAAGTATTTGGCACACCCTGTTTAAACCTATTGCGTGTGTAAAATATGGGCACCATTCAGTTGCGTTGTTGATTCCTCCAGTAAATACGTTGACCTCCTCTACATTCAGGCCCCGAACAGGTTGCCAGTCAACCCAAGCTGAAAACATCATTCTTCAAAGTCCGTTGCCCACTTCTCTGCGTGCCTGCCTGGCGCTTCATAAAAATGACTGGCCCAGTCAGACTGCTGGATGTATGTTTTATTCATCAGGAGAAAGCTATCATTTCTAACGATAAATCATCTGTGCGAGAGAGACAGGAAGCAGCATGGAAGAGAACATTGATTTTTCACCCTTACGCTCAAGGCGGCGATTCTGGGCGCAGTAGAAACCCACAAGCTGAGCCCAGTCGTATATTTGTTAACAGACAATTTTATACTTTACCCATTAATATAAATATTCATCATGCGATGGGAACAAAGAAGAATTGCAGGTGACCTGTGGGCATGGAGAGGACCTTCTTGTGTTCCAGATTCTGCTTTCCAACACCTCTGAAAGGAGAGTGAAGGGAAGATAAGCAGATAAACAGTCACTTAGAAATAAATAGATAGATGAATGGATAGGTAGATAGATAGATAGATAGATAGATAGATAGATAGATAGATAGATAGATGCTTGTTAGCTGATGGATGGGATGTATTGATGGATGAATAGATGATAGAAGATAGATATATAGATAGACAGACAGACAGATAGACAGACAGACAGACAGATAGATGATAGATAAATTATGGATGATATCTAGATAGATGATAGATAAATTATGGATGATATCTAGATAGATGATAGATAAATTATGGATGATATCTAGATAGATGCTAGTTAGATGATGGATAGATAAATAGGTAGATATATAGATAATGGATGGATATACAGTATAGATTATGGATGGATGGACAAATAGATGCTAGATATATAAATGATGGATGGATGATCGATAAATGATAGATAGATGATGGAAGGACAGATTGATAGAACACAGGTGATGGATAGATTGATAAATAGATGCTAGATAGATAGATAATGGATGGATAGATAGATAGATAGATAGATAGATAGATAGATAGATAGATATTGGATGAATAGAGGATGGATAGATGGATGGTGGATAGATGAAGGATAGCTAGATAGATAGACTTTCCCTATTAGTGAGTCAATCTTGAGAACAAAGACAGGTGTAAACAGAAGAAGAAACATAGACATAGTTGAACAGACTAACAGATACCAAAACTTGGACACAAGAAATATAATTACATTTGGGTTTATTTGTGCTCATGGAGACAGATTTGCTTAACCAGCAGACAGTAAATACAACAGCCATGGAAATCAAAGCACGGAAGAATAATCAGCCCGAGCATCCATCTCATTCCCACAGCCTTTCCTCTGATCTCAAGAAAGACCTTCAGGGCAATTGTGTTTCTCACCAATATTTTTTGAGTCCGGAATGTGGAAATGTGAAGCTACGGAACAGAGAGAGAGTGGGTATGTGTGAAAGCAGCAGAAGCACACAGGTGGCCATTAGGCTGAGTGGAGCCACATACACAGAGAAGGGTATCATTTCCTCACAGCAGCATGGACAGCAGGAGCAAAGGCCTTTAGACTGCACAAAGTGCACGGCAAATATATCCCCTCTCTGGAAATCAATACGTCTCACGGCAGGGTCAGCGCTACATTGTAATGCTTATTCGGGCCTCACAATCCGGCCAGAAAAAATTGAGTCAAGATAAAACAATTCTATTTAAAGGGGGAAGCAAGAGAGTATTTGTTATTCTTTAATTATTGTAAAGTCGATCACCACCCAAAAACATTGTTTTAAGATAATGACAGAAAAATGACAGTTTTAAGAACTTTCTAATATACATCTATTAAATATGTGATGAGTTTTAATGTTCATTTTGTCAATAATGACATTCTCAGTTATTAATACCTGAACCGTCTCTTCATATGTCCACCAGGTCAGGCCATATGTCAGTAGTTGCTGCAGGGAGTTCTCCTGAATGGGAACCACCAATTGACAAGGTCTCTGTGCTCTAATTATGCAAGGAAGGGTGTAGCCCTTGGTGCTTTGAAATGTGGCTACTTTTTAGATATCTAGGCTACACTTGGTCAGACGACAGGGGAGGTGATTTCACCAGAGTGTTGAGATCAGGGTCAGGGCCTAGCGAATTGAGGGGATCTACCCATTATGAAGATTGGGGTGAATCAAGGTGTACCAGGATGTGTTGGGGAATTACTGAGCAGACCAGGATAAAAATTAAATTGCCAGTAAATCAGTAGTACTGGCCCTGAACCAAAACTAGTACCATTTTTCTCTGCTGCATTTCTTAATGGGACCAGTACAGTTTGAGATACTATAAAGTGCCCATGTCTAGGGCAATAGATAGATATATGAGGGGTAGATAGATGATAGATAGATATATAGATAGATAGATAGATAGATAGATAGATAGATAGATAGCAAGTGATTGTACCTTATCCGAAGTAAAAGACTGGGACAACCATGGTAATTCAGGTATTGTGTCTTATTCACAGAAGGCTTTTCTTTACAAAATAAGTTTCCATTGCCACCAAAACCAACTGGTCCTGTAGCCATCTACATACATAGGAAATCTGCTTTTTCCTTCCAATTCTGACACTCCGGCGTCAAATTCTAGATTTGGCACACTGGCGTCCAATTAGGCGCCCCAGCATCCAATTTGACGTGCCTCGTTAATTCACCACTAGGCTCGCAGCCCAGTTCAGGACTGGCTGCTGCCCGGACCCCTGTTTTAAAATACTTTCGTTTTTTGGTGTTACTGTTCCTTTTAACTCACTTTTTTTCTCTCCAGCTGCACAAATCAGTTGCCCACTTTCTGGTTCCTTCTTCTAGGAGAGACAACCCTCTCCTTTTTCTCAGGTGGTGCCACCTGAATTCCTGTTCTTTCTTCTTCAGCCTGAGTGAACAAGTTGTGTTATTTTTCTTATCTGCTTTGTCTCAGATGAGAGTCGTACCTCCCCTCACAACATATTATATTATGAATGTGCCTACAGGGTACATGCACTTCCAAGAGGTCACCCCAGGACATATGAAATGCATACTATTGAAATGCAAGAGAGAAACAAGACTAGATTGAAAGTTACTTTCATGGTTTTATATATCTATCTTAAAGTATGTGGGTTTTAATCATCTACTTCAAGCCCTTAACTGACCCAATAAAACACGTCACTGTTCGGCACTGAGCTTCCTTTCAGGCTTTTGTGTGCATGCAAAACGTTCAAACTATTTTTACCTGTTTAGTTCATGAAACTCTCACATTTAAAACAATTTACAGTGTGAAGAAGAAAAAGTTTGCATGAAGCTGGGTGAGAATCGAGACCTTCATAAGGTTTTTTTTATTCCCCTCCTTTCATGCAGTAAAGAAATAGCACCTTCGGATTTCAGTTAACTTGAATTTTAAGGCTCTTGGCATCCTGCTGGAAACCTTACTTTCGGATCAATAGGAAATCCTTTTAGGTACAAACGGCTACACTTTCAAGAGGAGAAATATAAGACCAACAACAGGCAGCAGAAAGAGCGGGCCCCGTGTAAGAACCTTTTTAAAGCAGGTTGGAAAATGTTCAGTACTGCAGAGTCAAAGGGATGGAGGTTTTGCTTCCAAGTTGTCGGAAAATTCGGAGATTTAATGTTGGGTTTTCTAGAGGAGTTCTGTTATCTTTAGAAATCCGTCAATGTCTGGAAACCTCAAGCAACAGCCCCTTATGCATCAATATCACCTGCCGACTAACAGTGAATTCCTACTTACATGACTTTGTACCCGTTTATACCATGGCAGCAAATAAAGCTGCGGTAATAAACCATAAGGGTCATGTGTTGACACACTGGATGCAAGTACACTAAGGAGCGCAATTTAGTGCTTATTTAAAGGGGACCTGTCACCCTAAGAATTGATCCCAAATCCTTTTCTATTTTGCAATGTCATCTGTTTGCTAGGGTCCAAATTATCCTAGCAATCATGCATTGATTTGAATGAGAATATGGAATATTAATAGGGGACGGTCGGAACAGAAAGGCGAGTAATAGAAAGTAACAATAACAATAAATGTGTACATTTACAGAGAATTTGTTTTTAGACGGGGTCAGTGACCCCCTCCACTTTGAAAGCTAGAAAGTATCAGGAGAAGAAGGCAAATAATTCATAAACCATAAAAAATAAATAATGAAGACCAACTGAAAAGTTGCTTAGAATTGGCCATTCCATAACATGCTAAAAGTTTTACCTGAAGGTGAACCACCCTTTTAAGACAAGTGTATCACCCCAAAATCTTGTGTATGCACCAATGCACAGTTCCCTACACAATTATAGGGCGTGGGGAGGAAAGGGATAATGTGAGAAGTGCAGTGACATCTAGAAAGTGCTCGGGATGCACCAAATCCAGGATTCGATTTGGGATTCGGTCTGAATCCTTGTGCCTGGCTTAACGGAATCCAAATTTGCATATGCAAATAAGGTCGCCGAACGGTAACCTAGTTGCGCTAGTGTTACTTCGCCAGGCAAAGCGCATTTACACTAGCGATGCCTAATTTGCATACGGCGCAAATTTCAAAGTATGTTACAAGTATATGTTGCAGCCACTACATTACAATACACAAGCCCAGGAAACCTTTAATAAATAAAGTTGCCCTACATGTGCCCCCTGTATAGTTGAGTTGACATATGTAAGGAAATGTAGGGGGAAAGGAGGGTAACGCCCCCCAAAGAATTTCGCTCTTTTTCAGACTATCACCCTACAAAAGGTAAAACACGCCAGCGTTTTTTCCTTTTTTTTTCAACCTCCTATCTATTGTATTGAACTTCGTCAGGTAAGTGGTAACGTTCATCTTAGTGAATTTGCGTAATTACAATCCTTCGTCAGTGCGCAGCTCCGCCTGGCGTAAGGGTGCGAAGTTGCGCTAGTCTATCTTCTTCGCTAGCGAAAATTTGCCAGAGTCGGAGTTAGTGAATTTGTGAAGTTACGAATTGACGTCACACTGGCGAATTAGCGCTAGTGTTAGACGCTTCGCGCTTTAGTGAATTTGCCCCCTAGTCTCTCCTAGTGCATTGTGCCCTCTGCACTAACAATGTGGCTCCCTTGGACCCCCTCTGGTATGAAATAGGTAAGAAGGTTGGGGAGAGGGTGGGGCCTGCATCAACTTAGGGGCTTAGGGGCCAAAATCACATCTGCAGTCACATCCGAGTCTGGATTCCCCTCCTAAACCTACTGTTCTGCTGTCAGAATCAGCCAGGGATTTTTCTGCACATTTTTACTTTATCACCTGAGGGGTGCCCCCCTAAAGCTGCTGCCCATGGCATGGGCACTTGAGTGCATATATAAATATGTCCTCAGAAGGACACCTAAATGCCTGCACTCACTGTCATGAATACAGAGCTTACAGTAAAGCAGACAAAGCTGTATTCATTAGGAGCATGCAAGTCTCTGCACCTGTATTTTAATTTATCTTAGTGCATAGCAAATTGTGCCTTTTTTAGCACTTTGCATCCTACCTTGCACGTATTGTAGTAAATGACCTTTCAAAAATAAAGAGTTTGCCCACAAAAAGGGAGAGGGGGGCCAAAGCAGTGGGTTAAGATGAAAGATTTAGGGTGAGATTTAGGGTGCATGTCCTGGATACTTCTGAAAGCCAAGACTGAAGGTAAGTAAGAGTTGGAGAAATGCTTATTATAGATACTAGATACAGCACTCCATTACCCTTGAGAAAGTCATGACTAGGGATGGGCAAATTTGACCTGCTTTCCTTCACCATTGAAATTCCATGAGTGGCGCCATTCAAGTCCATTGGCGTAATTTCAGCTGTCAATCACGCCAGAAAAATTTGCTCATCCCTAGTCAGGACAATACAAAACACATTGGGAAACAGGCTTAACAAACTTTATTGATGAACAATACTTTTCTGCTTAATTGGAAGCGCAATATATCTCTCTTTGATGAAAGGTGCTGATACAATTCTACATGATGTATTATTTGTAGAATTTTTCCTGCTTGGGACCAGCAGATTAAGGAGGCAGCACCCGACATGGAACATTAGTTGGAGATGTAGATAATCTGCATTTAACCCTTGGAGCATCGAACATTTGAATTTGACCTTTGGAGTATTTTGTTTTGTTATCCATGTGCATTTTTTGTTTCTGCAAATAACTTAAGCCAATTAGCTCCCCTTTCTCTTTTATAGATTCTATTGCAGAATGACTTCTTACACAATGCTCCACTGTATAAGTTATTAGTACTTGGTGAGGGGGGGGGGTTGGCAAATTCTGGTTGATAAAAGGGGCCCCAAACCCCAAAAGTCAGAAACTGCAGTAATAAAACAAAAGTCTTTACTGTTGAATATACCTTATTCAAAAGCAGAGTCTGCAATAAATCTGTTTTCCTGTGAATGAACAACAACAACAACAAAAAAGCAAATTTGGCACAGAGTGGGATATTCTGCACATGGCCCATTATGTCTCTGCGTGTTTGCATTTATTCATGTGAATGGGAGCTGCCAAATTTTGACGAGATGAAATGTTGGCATTTACTTTTGCCATAAAAATGCGAGTTTCCGTGACATTTCTTCCACAACTTTTTAGAATGCCTTTATATTTGTTCCAATAACTCTGTCTAGAATGTTGTATGTCTGTGAGGCCCATGAGACAGAGAGAGAGAGGGAGAGAGAAAGGAACCTCTCAGTAATGATTCCCAGAAGATAGAGGTTAAAGGAAAACTATGCCACCAAACAATTTGGGTCTTTATGAAAAATCTATTGAATAAAACTTTCATATGTAAAACCCTGCTTCATCTAAATAAACCATTTTTTTTAAATGTACTTTTTTTAGTAGCATGTGTCATTGGGTAATCCTAAATAGAAAATTGCCATTTTAATTACTAAGCACCGCCTCCTGGCATTACACGGTTCATGGTGCACACAAACAAACCAAAAACACACATACATGTTAAGTCACATGAGCCAATTAATGGGCAAAGTTCTGTATTTTACACCCCCCATATTTCTTCTTGTTACAGTTAGAGCTGCAGTATTTCTGGTCAGGTGATCTCTGAGGCAGCACATAGACCATCACAAAAGGACAAGGAAAATCAAAACTAGAATAAGGCTAGAAATGCTGTATTTTGTATACTAAACATAAACATGAACTTACTGCACCACAAGCCTAATCAAACAAATGATTTATGCTTTCAAAGTTGGCCACAGGGGGCTGTCATCTTGTAACTTTGTTATATATCTTTGCAAGACCAAGACTGTGCACATGCTCAGTGTAGTCTGGGCTGCTTAGGGATTGTCATAAATTATCAAAACAGCACAGAAGTTGATACAGCAAGAATATACAGACTGCACTGGGTCCTGCATTGTCATGTAATCTAATGTGGATTTTATAGTTTTTGTATTGTTTAATACAAACTTTCTCTAACTCTGCAGAACCAGTGGCTGCAGCAAAATAATCCCCCAAACAGAATCCCAGTTTATCTGTTTAAATCTGGCTCCATGATCTTTGTCCCTGCAGCTGGAGTTGGAAACAGTAAAGGGGATGTAAAGGCAAAAATAAAACCCAATATAAATCTCTACACAGTGCAGACTGCTCTACAGGGAAACAAAGCTGCTGGAGTTCTGCTCCCCTGCTGTTCATAAGTATAATTGTTTCCCTGCCCAGCAGTAAGGGACTGTCTGACAATTCCTATCCACAGCAGGAAATGAAGGAAGAATTTCATTGCATACAGTCAAGTTTCTTGTAAAAACAGTACACATTTTTTATTAAAATATATTGGAGAGATTTGAGGTTTTTTCTTTGCTCAGATAAGTTTTATTTGAGAGAAGAATACCACAGGAGAAAAGGAAATGATAAAAAAAGGGTACATTCAGGCATACATACATTTGACCATGCATTTTATAATATGCCCGTCCCGTAATTACTGTGACCACCCTGTGCTCATTCTAGAATTAGTGACCCAGGAGTGTCTGGCATGGCCAGGCCCCCCTTAGAGCTGAAAACCCACCAGACCCAGGAGAACTGTCCCCTGATGGTGGACCTGGCCACAACATTTTTACATCTAAGGCACATTGGTGACTGAACTACCTTCATTACATGCAGCCTCTGCATAGTGTAGTAAGCCCTATATATGAAGTACAATTGCAACAGTCTATGTCTTTGGCACACAGAAACAAGCAGGGGTGAACCTATCCCACTGATCATCAGTAATTGCACCTACCTCCCCTTCCCATACCACCCTAGCAGGGAGCTCCGGGTCTTTATACATTGGTTTATGGAGTTGTTGGTATAAAGTCGAGATCTTACCCTTTTGGTTACTATTTAGGAGTATATCTACAATCGGTGAATCCCCAGGGTAATTGCATTCTTAGTGGCCTGTTTTCTTAGGGCCATCCTTAATCTGTGTTGTGTAAACCACTGTGTTGTGGGCAGAAACCTTCTGTAGGGTTTGCATTGGTACAACCTGACCATTTTCCCACACATCCATCAGGGTAGTTAGTTTGAGCGGGTCCCAGATTTGTGGAGGGTTAATTGTAAGCAGGTGCAGGAATTCTGCATTACCTCATATAAGTGTCTGGGGCCGGTATTGGTTGTAACTGATTATCTTATGGGTTTGTTTTAGAACTATTGTATGTTGCATAACCAGAGCTGGGGTAGATTTGAGGGTTTTTTTGACCAACAGGGCCAGCCACGGAGAGTCTGGGAATCAAGTCTTCTCCCCCCACAAGTGGTACAATAGGTAATAAGTAAAAATTGAATTTTATTTTTTTGCCTTTCCTTGTCCTTTAAGGAAAAAGATGTAGCATGGCAATATAAACTGATCTATACTTCAAGTTTCTTAATAAGCCACTTAATACGACTAACTATTTGTTGGTTAAGTATTCATTCTGGCTGTATACGTAGCTATCCTTTAAGTATCTCATTCATTATATGTGGGTACACTAATCCTTGAGGTAGATAAGGATCAGGAAAAGATTGCTTTCATAGATTCTTCACTGTTGATGGTGGGATATTGTACATGGATCTTTCTCTAGGGGTTCCTTAACAGAGGTGTAGATAAGGGGGGGGGGCAGCTGTGCCTGAACTCTAGATACGTAAATAATCTGACCTTCATCACAGATGAGAGATAAGCCATATTCTCAAAGAATGAATTATTAATCACAAATAAAGCCTTTTAGGTATATAGATGCACCATCTCTAGATATGCATACTACAGGTCTCTTTGAAAATATATCACATAAAACAGCCTATATGGAAATAACACCTTTTTATGAAGAAAAAAGTCTTCTAACACTATATCCACCCTCTAGATCTGGGATTCCCCAACATTTTTATCCGTGAGCCACATTCAGATGTTACAAGAATTCTGGAGCAGGGTCGGACTGGGCTTGAGGGACACCAGTAAAAATTTCAGTGGGCCTCAGCCCTCATGGCCCCCCACTGGCCCAAACCTGTTCCCCAGACTGACCCATTAAGAGAAGCTGTTAAGAGAAGAGGGGGCCCCAAGGACTCCCAGAAGGGACCTTAATTTTGAAGCTCTAGTGGGCCCCCAGTCTGACCCAGATTGTGAGCAACACAAGCATAAACATTTTTTTTATTTTGTAGAGCAAAATAAATACTGTCATTGGCCATTTGGAAGACCCTGTGTCAGGGATCCCCAGCCTATTTTTAACCGTGTGCCATATTCAAATATAAATAACAGTTGGAGAGCAATACAAGCATTCAAAATGTTCCTGGGGTTACCAGTTAGGGACTGTGATTAGGGATGCACTGAATCCACTATTTTGGATTTGGCCGAACCCCTAATCTGCTCTGAAAGATTAGGCCGAATGGCAAACCGAATCCGAACCCTAATTTGCAAAGCAAATTAGTGAGGGGGAGGGTAAAAGAGAGCCGCGCATGAAGCACACGGCTAAAAAAAATTTACTTCCTTGTTTTGTGCGAAAAGTCACATGTTTTTAAGGATTTGGATTTGGTTTGGCCAGGCACAAGGATCCGTCCGAATCCTGCTTAAAATTGCTGAATCCTGAACCGAATCCTGGGTTCGGTGCATCCCTAACTGTGATTGACTATTGGTAGCCCCTATGTGAACTGTCAGCAAGCAAGATGCTTTTTATGGCAGTACACCCTGTTTTCATGCAACTAAGACTTGCCTTCAAGCCAGGAATTCAAAAATAATCTCCTGCTTCGATGGCAACATCCAAGGGGTTAGTGTACAAATTGTTGCTCACAAACCACTGGTTGGGGATCACTGCTCTAGCTATTCCCCTTCATTTTTTCATTATCTATGTCGTACATAGATGGATTGATAACCATACAGCCACTTGGCATTCAGGGTGGAGGCACTGCAGAATAGCTGGTAGCATTCACTGTATGTACTGTGTACCACCCTCTCTTTATTTCCTAGGTTAACCTAGCAACCCAACAACCATAGAATTCCAAATTCTCCATACTTGGAGAATTGTCTCCCAAAGACTGGTCTTCAGGTTGGCCATCATTTTCTTGAAACATGGCAGTCAATAGGATGTTCAGCATCCGCCTGTGTGCAAGAGTGCTTGTAATAACATCAAGCACAGGGCCCGTGCTTTCAGTAAGGCTTATCTTGTGCACTAACAGACAAGCATTATTGCTGGAGCTGTTCTATGGAGCAGAAATACAGCAGTTAAGCCGAGAGAGAGAAGTTTCTGGGAGCAGTTACAAAAAGCAGTTAGTTTAGTGACTACTTATGCATAGCAGGTGTGCAAGACGTTATGCCGTATTATAGGGAACAATTAGCTGAAAAAACATCTAGGAAATATAGAGAGAGCCTGTATTATAGCAGTTAGACAGGAAAATTACTTTGTACAACACTGAAATATTCTGAAGTGGTGGGATTTTTCACTTTATCTGAAAATGATAGTAAACATCACTTAAAAAAACCTGCAATACGTCGTAGCCAGAGCCTTGTTTCCCCCCCTGGAATATTGCAGCTTTATTGAATGCTTCAGCTGCTGCAAAGGCTTCTGGGTAATCAGATGCAAATTGCACCTCCAAGCAGAAATGCAAGGGGAAGCATAAAAACTGTTTTGACATTGGAACATTTAACATGTGAATAAATTAGTTTTTTTCCCCCTTTCTTTTACTTATTAGAGCTCCACTTTGTCTAATCACAAATTCTAGGTCCCGGCGTTCATTTCTCAATGATATTAATGGTCCCTTTTCAGCGTTACAGTTCTATTAGTGAGATGTTTACGTGGGTATAATTCTCAGCTAAAATGACGGGGATATTGTTTATCTTGAGCAGTCTAAATCTGTCAAACCTCAACGAAAGACCGACGGCTTACCCAGCACACAATATACGGCTCAGGAATGATATTGATAAACAACGGTAAATCAATTGGTAATTCCACGTTGAAAAGCCGCAGTCATGGTGACAAGAGGATTTTATTATATTGAAAGTGTATAGTTTAATGATTGCAGCAATGTAAGTAAAAAATGTTTAGCCTTGCCAACCCCTAACGTTCACTCACACCCTCAATAAATTGCCCTGATGTCTCTTAAAGTACAACTAAAGCTCAATACAGAGGTAGGCAAAAATACTTGAAACATCAGGGATCATTTCCGACATCGCACAAAAATGAAAACTGTTGATTAAAGACATTATTCACCTTTAACTTTTAAGGGGTTATTTATCAAAATCCGAATTTTTATGATGTTTTAAATAAAAAAAAAAGTCCGACCAAACTAGAATCCACGCTTTAATCATATTTATCAATAAAACAACTCGAAAAAATCTGATCGGGAAAAAACACAATTTATTTGGATTGTTTTGCACGAAAACCACAACTTTGTCAGATTGACTCGTGGAAACTGATACTTTTTCGGATTGTCATGCAAAAAAATTTGAATTTTTTTGGATTTCATGCCAGAAAAGTCAAAATTTTGGGGGAAATCATCAGATAAGCCTGAAATTTTCAGATCTTCCTACGATACCCAGCGCAAACAATAATATTTCAAATTGCAAATAGGATCTCTGACAATGACTTCTACAGAACCTCGACAGGTTGAAGATGGAGTATTTCCGGATTCTGACTTTTTGCAGCCACGGGGTATAATAATTATAAAAAAATGTGAGTTTTCTTTTTTCCAGTACAAATTCCAATTTTATATTTCAAAAACTTGATTTTTTCCAGTTTTCAGCATTCAGAGATTCTTATGGTCAGATTTACTAAGGGTTGCATTTGATGGTTAAAAAACCCTCAAATTCGACCATCGAATTTGAAGTGATTTAAAATCCTTTGAATTTGAATATCGAATTCGAAAGGATTTTACCGCAATTCGATCGATCGAACGAACGAATAGTAAATATTCGATTGAATGATAAAAATAAAATGTTTTATTCGATCAAAAATAGTTAAAGGCAATCCAGTAGGTTTAATCTGGCGAACTAGGCAGTCGAATAAAAAATGAAAGGGCAAGTAATTCAACTGTTGAATATTCGACAGTTCGATGGTTGAAGTGGTCTTTAAAAATATTCAAAAATTCAAATCTTTTTGAAAATTCAACAAATTTTGAATCATTCATGTGAATTTAGTAAATCTGCCCCTTGGTGTCATATAGAGAGTAACATTCTGAGTTATTAGCTTTTTATTCAGCAGCTCTGCAATTTGCCATTTCAACAATCTGGAAGCTAGGGTTCAAATTACCCTAGCAAATATTAATTGATTTTAGAGACTGGAATATGAATAGGAGAGGACCTGAAGAGAAAGATGAGTAATAAAAAGTAGCAATAGCAATATATTTGTAGCCTTACAGAGTATTTCATGGACACAGGGAAACCCTGACTCTACTACCAACTTGAAGTTGGTGGTACTTCCAGGTTTACCACTGCAGCTTATGTCAATATGCACCTAAAGAATCAGAATAATAGTCACTCATGAATAAAAAAAGTATATATTATCTGATGGAAAGAATTTGACCAAAACTTGACATTTTCAGAAGTGGGAAAAATATTCACCTTTGCCATTCAAGCTGTAACAAATCTGCCTTCATGTCTTACGATAATTTTTCACTTTTATTTCCAATCCCTTCTATTGTATCTGCCTGTACAGCCACTGCCTAGATCTGCCACTTCTCTTATTGTGTATAAAAATGCATCTTTCACACATAAATACAAAGCTGACTTTCTTATAATCTTAGAGGGATGCTCTTGGGTCCACTTGAGGAGCTCTTCGTGAATAGAACACGGAAGAATATATCATTGTTGCCCACATTTACAGTATTTATAACAAGAGATCATAACAGTCAGAGCCAACAGAACTAATGTTGTGGAAATCCTCATAATAATTGGATTGGACAAAAGGAATTATATGGATATCTACTGACATATTTGAAATCACAGTTAACAAAGTTGCAATATTTATACATGTGATTTGGCTCAGAACAAGGCTGACAATGCCTGTTCTAATTCCATGTTTTCTATTTAATGGACAACCATTTTTTTACATTTATCAAAAAAATTGCTGATAGGTTTATGCTCTTCCATTGTTGATGTGCTCTTTTGCGTGTAACAGTCATCTTGAGCCCTTAAGTTCTTGTTCATGCCAGATTTACAATGGATATCCAAGATTATTGACAAACTACAGGCATGGGACCTGTTATCTGGACCTGGGGTTTCCAGATAATAGATAATAGATCTTTCCAGATCTCTCTAAAATGTGGATCTTCATACCTTAAGTCTACTAGAAAACCATGTAAATATTAAATAAACCCAATGGGATTATTTTGTTTCCCATAAGGATTAATTATATTTTAGTTTGGATCAAGTACAATGTTTTATTATAACAGATCATTTTTTTAAATTCTTATTATTTATCTAAAACATAGTCCACTGGAGATGACCTTTCTATAATTCTGAACACTCTGGATAATGGGTTTCCGGATAGTGGATCCCATACCTGTACCACAGAGTTGGGTTTATGCTCTTCCATGTGCTCTTTTGCATGTACCAGTCATCTCTGAATTATGGAAGAGCCCTTGAGTTCTTGTTCATGCCAGATTTTAAAATGGATACCCAAGATTAAATGTCATTGACAAACTACAGGAATGGGACCTGTTATCCAGAATGCTCTGGACCTAGGTTTTCCAGATCTCTCTAAAAATTGGATCTTCATAACTTAAGTCTACTAGAAAATCATGTTAATATTAAATAAACCCAATAGGATGGTTTTCCTTCCAATAAGGATTAAGTATATCTTAGGGACTAACATTGGAGATAAATTTCTGGAGAGATTTCTGGAGATATTGCCCATAGCAACCAATCAGATCTTTGCTTTTGTTTTCTAACTTATAGGTTGCTGTTGAAATCTAATTCTAAATCTGATTGGTTGCCATGGGCAACATCTCCAGAGATCTCTCCAGACATTTATCTCCAATATTAGTAAACATGCCCCTAATTGTGGATCAAGTACAAGGTACAGTTTTATTATTACAGAGAAAAGGGAAATTATTTTTAAACATTTGTATTACATATAAAATAAAAACGGAGTCTACTAGAGACGGCCTTTCAGTAATCCTAAACTTTCTGGATAACCTGTACCACAGATGTAGCACTGGTAGGAAGGAGCCTATGTGCTGCATGGCCTTGTGGATGTGATAACTAAAAACTTGAATCAAGGGCCAGATTTGTGGGAAGGCCACAAGGGTGGCAAGATTTTAGGGGTGGCATACTACCCAGTTGCATCCACATTGGTTCTGAAACACTGGGGAAATGCAGGAGATATGGAGTTTTTAACATTCCCCCATGATCAATCTTCAGTTTTCTGAACCTTAGGAAGGACACTTGTGCATGAGTCAAGGCGCGGGTGGTGGTGGCAATGAACAGCAGTGGGCCTAGGATCAAAGCAAAGGTGCATGATGGAAATTTAATAAGCGTCTGAGAAAATAATATAACAAAACTAATGTAAAAACACATTGATAAGCAAGTCCATAAGCAGATCAGAGTTATAACATGTCCATAAGGAAGCCAAAGGTCAGGACGGGGCTGTAGCATACTCCCAAAATAGAACTCTTCTAGTACAAAAGCCAATATATCACCAAGAGAATTTAATGATCCAACATAGGAAAAATTAACAGGTAGGTTTGCAGGGCTTCTCAACTGGTCAGTTGCCTATAACTGGACTAAAGGGCTCCCATGTGAGCCAAGGAAAGTAGAGGCAGAGAGAAAACTATTCATTAATGTTAATTGCAAGGCTGAACCAATATCGCCTTCTGTTTGTCATCCAGGAGGACCGCTGGCCTGTCAACTCAAGTCCCTTGTTCCAGACAGGTCCTCACGCCTTGCCTCATCATAAACATGCCGTGTGCAACTCTTGCCAAGTCTCATTGCATACTGTGGCATAATTTTCCTTGCCTAGAACACACAGTGCATTTTATGGCACAGGGGCTTAACGACTGAGGAAGCAGACCCTGCAACTGCAGGGGGCCAGGAGGTATAGGGGCGAGGCCCTAATTCATATACAATTTCAAAAAATATTGGCAAAAAAGGTCAACTTCTATACATTTTGGAACATAATTAGCTGTGGGGCCCAATAAAACCTAGTTATAAAACTGTAAGGGCACATGAGGAAGTGTAGGAGAAAAACTTCAACAGTGAAGTCCTAACAAGCTCTTCTTTAATCCACATTGTTGTTTTTACACAGCATCTGACTGGCATCATGCAACTGTCAGTTATCCATATTTTCTACAATGTAACACATTCAGTAAAAGAGAGGTCTATGGAAGCATGTTAATTGCTGAATAAAACGTATACAGCATATAATATGTTGTTAGGCCATCACCATCATTTCACAAATGCGTGAAATAGCTAATGATGTTGACCAGGCAGGCAGGGAACTTGCTGTATAGGAGAAACCTTCATTTATTATTTAATCCTTTTTATGTCTCCACAATAAACCACCAGCTGCTCTCACACAAGCAAATTAAACAGCACAATCAATGGCATGTATAGTACTGTTTTTTCTTTAAAGCAATGGAAACCTTGACTTAATTCAATCTGTGAATGGCATATCTTTAAATTGACTTTTCTGCCAAGTGGAAGCATTGATAAGGAAAGCTAACAGAGATCTGATTGGAAGAAGCAAATCATTCCATTCAGAATTTCCAACAAGCTAGTTGGAAGCCAACCCAGCACTTGATTATCTGTACAAATCCAGCATGGCATTTGGCAAGGTGTGGTGGAGAAGTATTGCCGTGTTGGTCTGATTCTGTATAAATGGGAAATCTTTAGTGAAAAAAGAAAAAAACAACATATTCTTTTGCTGCGTGTGGAGCAACAGAACAGATTCAACAGGGAAGTCCTAACAAGCTCTTCTTCAATCCACGTTGTTGTTTTGTTACAGCATCTGACTGGCATCATGCAACTGTCAGTTATTCATACTTTCTACAATTTAACAGATTCTAAAATCAGTAAAACAGAGATTGACTTGGCTTTGGAAATTAATTCTGCACTATAAATGAAATAACTTTTAGGCTTCTTGCGTGTTTTAGGAGACTAGCACTAAAACAGAATGTGAGAAATTAGTAATATTTATATGCCAAAATGTTGCAACATCCATTCTCTTTTAACCTCATTTTCATCTTATGATCCATCTGTTTCCAGGCATGTTTTCAAGAATTCAGAAAAGCTGTACTGGAAATACTCTAAGACATCCAAGATGCTGCTCTGGAATTAATTGCATGCAAGCAGGATATCTGAAGAGCAGCTCTGGAAATGTTCTTTGTATGCATGCCTTAAGACATATGAAGATGTGTTGGCAGGTGCTTACATCTAAACCTTGTAACCTTCTGTTGTAGTAGTGGGAGAGTAATAGAAAGCTGGCTAGTCTCCTTTGCAGGATGGAAGTTGATCATCTTGGTTGCCAAGGCAGATCTTCAAGAAAGCTCCCCAGCCAATTAAATCAATGGCCTTTTGGAGATGTACTGTGATGTCATTCTATACTGGAGATGAGTGGACGAGTGTCTTCTTGCTCACATTTCCAAATTATCATACTGAAAATAGCAGAACCCAGAAGTTGTGTTCAAGAAAGAAAAGGCAATTTCTTTTTATCTACTTACCTGACACCTTTCAGCCATTAAACTGCACAACCAGGGATTCTGCCAGTGAGCACCATGGAGTGAGCATCTTCCAGCTTCTTCGTTCTTCTTGCAGCTTTGCGACAAGCAGAACTTTAACAAAGAAGCTGGCTATTTCGTCCTACTGTGCATGCTTTATCCCCAGGTGTCACAGACACGGTACTCCCAACCGCACGTGACTTCAGGTGTGGCTGTCAGGGGTCACT
>CM044445.1:109316185-109326860 GCA_024363595.1 Xenopus borealis
GCATTTTTGGTTTTGGAACTGTTTTGGTACCTCCAGGCAGCCATATTTGATAAACATGCAGAAAATATATTCATTCAGTTAAAACATTGAGAATTTGTATTTATGGCAATTCATTTTAGAAGATGTAAACTTTAATGTGTTAAAAGCATAATTACAATTAGTGATGGGCAAATCTCCCGAATTTCGCTTCGCCGAAAAATTTACGAATTTCCAGAGAAATTCACGAATTGGCAAAAAATTCACGAAACGAGTTGCGGCACGCTTTTGACGCACTTCGAGTCAACTTCGGCGCGTGTCGCGTCAAAAACAACGTGCAACTCGTTTTTACGGCGAATTTTCGCCAGGCAAAATTTCGCTGGCGTTTCGAGAATTTATTAGCCAGCGGCAAATTGCGAATAAATTCGCCCATCACTAATTACAATCAAAACTATAGCACCCCTTTTGTCTGTGTCAGCCTCAGCCTTCATTCCACGTTGCTCGCCAATTCATTTTTCCTACTGGGCAACATAAAAGCTATGTGGATACGTTGGTACATCCATGTCAATGCTGTAGCTTTTATAAAGTATACAATGCAGTGTCCTTTTTTACATGTATGGGATCTGTTATCCTGTTATCGGGACCTGGGGTTTTCCATATAATACAGTATATTGTTCTGCTGAATCTCTATACCTTATAACTACTAGAAAATCATTTAAACATTAAATTTACCCAACAGGTTGAATTTGCTTCCAGTAAGGATTAATAATATCTTAGTTTGTATCAAGTACAAGAGAAAACAGAAACAGTTTTTTTTTTTAAATTAGATGCTTTCTACATACCAGGATTCTGAAAAAGGGATCCCATACCTGTACTTTTTATTAGTCGTAAAAATGAATCAGGTAGAATGTCAGGAACTGCCTCACACATAAGAGGTGAATAATGAAGATATAGGGAAATCAACTGCTACACATCCATATATAATTATAACGTATGCAATGGACAGCCTGTATATACTCAAATGTCACCAGCCTTCCCTGCAGCCACACACATTTCCTATTAAAATTAATTTGTCAAATGAGTTAGGCGTGTAAAACCATATCCATTCCATCTATATGCGTGCACGCATGTCTCCATCTTTCACAATGTAAATGCTCTGTACAAATGAGAAATAATCTTGGAAAGAAGTAGCCTACTGACTATAGCAAATGCACAAAGCTATACAGTACAATCTATTTTTGCCTGGGGTGTCTGGGAAACCATTCATTTTCCCAAATCCATCTGTTAGCGGTAGAGATGGTGTCACTTTCATCGGTTGTTAAAATGGCATTTGCTGTTGACTTGTTGTGTGGAAGTAGGTTGGCCCCATGGACACAGAAAATGCTGGTATCACTGCTATATTTATGGTGGTGGTAGCTCCAGATCTCCCTTGCATAAATAGTCACACTTGTGGACAATTCTTCATAAGGGGTGGGGGAAATGAACACTCAGCACAACTATGTGGAAGTGCAAGGAGTGTGTAAATCTGTTCATTTTAGCTAGGGTGCACTTGTGTTCATAAACCTTACAGCATCAAAGATTTGACTGTTCAGCATCTACTGATTGAGAAGGGAAGCATCTATGTAGAGTTAGGGGTTTCTTATAAAATGAATAGGGTTAGCTACTAGTTTATTCAGTGATGTATTCTGAAGGGTTTCAGAGCTAGGTGTTTTTCCTCTGAGGGATTTCCTGTAATTACAGTGTATGTCCTTTATCCTGTCTGTTGCTATTTGTTGGGACTGTCCCAAATAAGGTGGGCTTAACATAGTGGAAGTTTCATATGGACCATATGGATATATCTGGAAATAAGGGTAGATTGAGGGGAATGCCCTGAAACTTAATGGTTTCCATTTCCTTGTCTTTTTTAGGGCTTCCCATAAACAAAGAATAACTTACAAACTCCTCATAACCTTCAAAGCCCTTCATTCATCTGCACCTCACTCCTCTTCTCTTGTGTCTCCAAACGTTTCTTGCTGTCTTCTTCACTCTTCTCAGAACCCTCACTTGTTTACACCCCTCACTGCTACTGTTGTTTCCCACCTTAAACCTTTCTAGTTACTGCTTACATTTGGAATGTTATCTCTGATTATTATCTTCAGAGGATCCTCCCTCTGTCTTTTGAGAAATAAACACAAAGACTACCTCTTGGAAAACTCTCATGATGCCTGAACTGGGATCTGGCACTTACAGTATATTGCAATGTCAACCACTGTAACCTGCTGCACTTGATATCCTCCTATTTGAGTCTGCAAGTTACGCTCCCACTGATTGTGAGCTCTATGGGACAGGAACCTCCATTTTTATGTCTCTTTGACACTTAGGGGCAGATTTACTAAATTCACATGAAGAATTCAAAGTTCAAATCTTCGAATATGCAAATTAGGCAAATTTGACTATTGAATATTCAAATTCGAGTGATTCGAATATTCTAATAAAATTTTATTTGAATATTCGATGGTCGAATAACTTCCCCTTTAAATTTTTATTCAACCACCTGCTTCGCAGGATCAAGCTACCGAATTGGGAATCATTAGCTGAGATTGAATATAAAAAATTTGATCGATTGATCAAAATCCTTCGAATCAATTGATTGAATTTTTTATATTTGATCGAATTGCGGTAAAATCCTTCTAATTCGAAGGATTTTACTTCCCCACTATTCCCATGGTTGAATTTCGATTTTTTTTTTTTTCATTTGAAATTCAACCAATAGTAAATCTGCCCCTTAGTTAAATCTTTAATGCAACTGTGCCTTGTATTTATTTGTATTTATATTGCAATAAAACCTGTTTCTTTTCTTTGTTGATTTATTGTTCAGCTATACAGTGCTGCCTACATAAGTAGTTAGATAGAAATAAAAATATACATACAATGTTGGCAGGTAATTAAACAGGGTTGGCTTGGATGGGAATGTGTTTTTCTCAACCCCAACATTTACCCAAGTCAAGTACCCACCACCTTCTCTGTCATGCCACAGAATTATAAATGACCCTGAGTTCTATACTGGAATGCACAGCCATCTTTAATTTTGATTAAATCTTTCTAAAGTTACAGACAGGTGGCAGGGCCCAACAAGATCAAAGCCCACCAGGCCAACTCTGATCTCATTAATTTTATATAATCTGAACAATTTAACTGTAAACTTGAGACAAAATGGAGCATTTGGACAAATTAAAAGAATCTTCAATTTTCAATAGGAAATATACTTTATTTACATGCAAAAGAGACAGATGCACAGGCATAAATGTGTCTGGGGAGGCGCCTATGTGTTTCCATGCCTCTCTTGAATATAGTGCTGCTCTAGCTATAGGGCAAGGCCATGCAGTAATTCTCCACTAGGTAAAGGCCTTTGAGGTCGTAAAGCGTTTTAATGATAGGGGAAAAGGAGAATAATGATTATTCTGTAGAAATAATCTTGGAATTCAAATAGGAAACAGACAGGTTTATTGCAGTTATTATAGAAATTTGCTATCACTCTGTAGTTTGGTAACTAGCTTGGAAATTGTGGTCTCCTCTAAAAAGGTATATTAGTTCAAGAAAATTAACACTTCATAAGCTGTCATGCAGAAATGATATGCAGGGAAGCCTGAAATTACTGGCCGTGTCAGTGCTTCGGGTCATCAGAGCAGGGTGAAGAGGTGGACTTGGTTCCTCGCAGGCGAGAAACCTTTCTGAATAGGGTCAATGTGTGCTGAGTTTGGACATCTTGCACATAAATGATCTCTAAGTGCCAGTGAATTATCTAAACTACCAAAAATAAAATTGTGGCAAGAATGAAAACTGATCCAAGCTACAGATTTAGGTAAAATTTGAGTAAAATTGTTCCCATCTTTTGAGCATTTATGAATAACTGTTCTGCTGGGCTCCAAAGAGGGCTTTTTACAAAGTTCCGCTAATGTTCTTTGCTGAGGCATGTGTCATCTCTTTTTTTGTTCTGCGGCTTCCAATCTGCCTTTACAGCTCTACAACATCCGCTTAGCAAACAGCCTTGCCGATCGCTGTTACCTTGTCAGAACATTTACTCAGATGGAAACATTAGCTGTTTTGCATTAGAAAAGATGCTCTCTAAGACCGATTTGATTACAATGTAAGAATATACACAAGGTCAGTACAAACCACTTTCCTTCCCCAGGGCCGTATAGTGGACAAATTGCCAGATAAAGGATTTTAGCAAAATGGAATTTTCACCTTCATCGAGGGATGAAGCGAGGGGAGGGAAGCTTTAACATCCATCACTGTTTAATAATCTGGAATTCAGATGGGTGAAGGTTCAGAATGTAAAAGGTACATATGGTATTACATATGGTATTACATATGGTATAACTGTGGGTATAAAGATGTGGAATGTTTTCATTGTTCTGTATAAATATACACATTCTATATTTCAGTACAATGATGTTGCTAAACAAATACTGTATGTCTATGGAAGGAGCTAATTGAAATAGCAGCCCTGATATTGCTGTTATCTTCCTCCATATTAATGACATTGCCCTATCTGTAATAAAACTGAGTTTGCAGTACCCCATTTGTTGTGTTTGGTAGCCGAGGATAAGGAGAGTATAACAATGCTTTATTAGCAGTTTCATGCAGCCATTACATAACAACAGTAAGTCTTACTTTCACTTTCAAGCTGTACAGAAAGTCCTATGTATGCACAGTGCCACCTGCAGGCCATTTGTATAAACACCACAACATTGTCTTCAAGTTTTATTTTTACTAGCCTGCATTGGTGGGCAGGGGGCTTAAACATATATTAGAGGGCTGCATTCAGTCTACAGTCCTTTAATGAGAGTGGTCCTCTTTAGATTAGTAACATTTTGATCTTTTTGAGCAGAACAGAAAGTCTGAAAGCTACTTGCCTATGGAAGGAACTAAGGAGGGGCTATGGGTGCTGAACTACTGAGTGATTGAGTGATTGAGGCAGGAGGCTGAACAATGTCCAGAAGAAGTAAAATGAGTACAAGCATTGCCCAAAATGGCTGGTAATCCACAGGGGCCTTGTGTATTAAAGGAACTCACCAATGGCTACATCCAGCAATTAGATCAGGATACATTCTTTGAGAAGGAAACAAAGCATAAAAACTACCTGTGTGTGTAAGGAACTCCCAGAGAGGCTAACGGAACTCACCAACTGTGTAGGTACCACTTAAAGGGCAGGAGTTGTTATTGTTTGTATTATATTTTGCTTCTTTGCAGAGATGGATACTCCTCTTAAAACTGAAGAAAGTGCCTGTTGTGGACTCCAATATCCTCTTAAAATTGAAGAAAGTTTCTTTTGTGGACCCCCAATACTTATTGGAATAAAAAAAAAAATATTTATTGGATATGAGGAAAACCTGGAGGTCCGTAGCAGCATCAGACTGGCGCAAAGTGCCCTCTGGCCACCCCTCTCTGAGCTGCAACCTACCCCCTGGACCCCCGCACCTACCTACTTTATCAGACACCAAATACCATGTCTGGGCTGGATGGCCCGTGAGATCCTGGGCCCACTGGTCCTTAAAATGGAGAAGGTATGTTCCTCCTTAGAAGGAGGCAAATTTAAACCTTATAGGATAAGGTCAATTTTTTTTTTACCTATAATACTCATTTTGGTCCTAAAAATCAATAGCAAATATATCTCCCACAATCCAGTTAGTAGGTCCAGATTAAGAGTCAAAATAGGCCCTGGCATTCCAAATACAGAGGCCCAAACAGCTCCTCAGTATCCCACTAAATAGTGACTTTCTATGGCATCTTACAGTAGCACATTTGGCGTTTGCCAAAATCATCAGATTGCCAGTGCAGCCCTGGTGGTTGGTGCCCCAAGCCTGAAGTTAAAATCTTTGTTATGGATAGTGCCTGAAGGCATGCTGCCAGTTTTTGCTAGGTGGGTTAGACATACAGTTTCTTCTGTTTACTTTCTGTCCAATGCTTGGAACTAGATGGTTATCCAGAATACATGCCTCAAAGTGACCAAGGTCACATTCTTCAACCTGGAACACCATGGATACTGAGTGATATCTAAATGAGAACTTTCTCCTGGGGCATTTGGTTTTGCAGGTTGCACTCTGAACCTTGTTCCATATAAAACATCTGGCACAAGGAGCAGTATGCAATGATCATTCAGGCAAAAGGCAGCCCTGAATTTAATGTCTTAAATATATTGATGATGGGTCGAGTGCAGAGGACCTCTTGTATTTGTTTAAGTATAGGGCTCCCCCATGCCTTGGGGCAACTGTCACTCCCTATCCTCCTGTCTAATTTAGAGGAATTTCTAGGGAACACCACCTGTCCATAAATCACCAGACATCTATTCAGTGCAAGGTGCAGCTCTTTGCCCTCAATTCTATTGCCCTTGTGGGAAATCAATGAAGCAACATGCAGAATTCAAATATCAGGCTGATTTGCTGAATTTTTTGCATTTAGCATATTGGCCCTTGCTTCATTAATGAGGCCTAACATCTGCCATGGTATGGTGTTAATAAGAACAGGGCTCTGCTGCAGCTATGATTCCCCCAACCCTCAACATCTGAATTCCCACCACCTGTCCCTTATCAAATTTTCTGCTTCTTAAATAATACTTCTTTTCATTTTCTTTGCAGCTTATATTTAATCTAAAGATGTGCTGTTCTTACAGGGTGTAAATATTTGAAATTGTTATATTGTGTAATGATGTAAATTCTTATGAAGTCCTGTTAACTGTAACAGCAGATGGCTTATATTGAAGCGTTGGCTGTATTTCTTGTAAAAACGCAGTTTGAATGAATTTCGACAGAATGGATATGGTTCCAGGCAAAATTCGATTGCTTTCCACCCCACTCCCCACCTTTTTGTTTTGGTTGTTTTAAAGATAAAAACGTAATTTTGCCCTTTCATGGGATATCTAGAAACAATTAGAATAGGTTTTTTTTTTTCTTTGTTTTTGTTCCCCCGAATCAACAGACAAAGCGATATGGCATAGGTCACATTTTATTTTATATTCCTACTGTCTGTGAATACATAATATGCATATATCCTTACTGGCTACGCTGTTAACTATTTCTTGATACACTTAACAAAATGTGTTTAGTGTTGCCTGGTTTTCTCTCAATTATGGTTAGTTGGTTGCAGATAGACCAATGCCTACCATTCCTTGGTGTCAGGGTCTTACCAGTGGTGTTGCCAGTTGTGTAGTTCTGCACATGCACACATTCTTGTACAGGTTTCCAGATTAGAACATGGTAATAATGTGCAACTCAAGATGGTGCACATTGTGGTTTTGGAAGAAGACACTATTTAACCTGGCCTTGGATTGTATTTGATGCTCAGACATTTTCTGGCTTCAGAATGATTCTTCTGATCTCAAAACATTGATTTTATCCCTGGTCTTGGACCTTTCCCTGATTTTCAGTGGCTTCTGGCCTTTGGTCTGTATCTGTATTTTGCCCCATCTATTATTAATGACTCTTTGCCTGCCTTTAGTGTTCTGTGTTATCTGCCAGCTGAACCTACAGCCTGTTTCCTCCAACCATTGCTACTTCTTCTTGAGGCGTCCAGTGAACCTGTCCACTAGTGATGGGCGAATTTGTCCAGTTTAGCTTTGCCGAAAAATTTGCAAATTTCCTGCGAAATTCGTGAAACGGTGAAAAATTCACGAAACGGCACCTTGTTCCCTATGCTTGATTGGAAATCCATTCTGTTACTCTGTTGGTGTACAAGAGTGTTGGTTTGTTGGGAATTTTCACTTCTGCTTTTGTCACAAATGACGAATCCAAACCCCAGGGGAGTAACTTTCTTTTTTTACCAAGCATGCTGCTCTACCTTTAACAGCAACATTTTGCTTTGGGCCTGGCCCTTGGGTGCCACCAGGACTTACTGCATTAGAATCCAGTACTCCCACAGGGGGAGGCAAGGGAGCTAAGTGTATACTCTGGGGAAGGAGCTGGATGCAGTCAGACAGGCTGGGTCAGAACCAGAAGTCACACAGGGAACAGGAACAGGTATCAGGAATCAAGGAACATGTGAACAAGATTCAGAGCACCAAAGACCAAACAAGTAAGACCTGACCTATAACAGGAGATGAGTCAGTGCAGAAAAGGGCATTTTATAGTCAGGCTAACGGCTAACACTAATCTCCTGTGGTTAGATTAACAACAGGTGAAACAAGTCATGCGTACTTGGAAATAAAAGACTGCATAGCAACCTGCGGGTCACCAGTTCAAACCAGAGGATGTTACAGCTTCTTTTGGAGACCCCACTTAAAATGAGTATCCCAAGCACCAGTTATTAGCCATCTACTACTCATTTGCTTGTTTAACCCATCTAGCTAACTGATAGGAACAGATAGCTTTCTTTGTAGTTAACAGTATAGGGCAAAGTACTAAATTCGGGATCTATACAGTGTGCAGAATTTATACTCTATGTATTGGGCCATCATGATAGAATGGAACCCTAAAACCTTCATCTTGACATGATAGTAGCAATGTTGGGAAGCACCAGAGCCACAATGGAGCTCAAACATAGAATGCTAGGAAGCAAACATAAAAAAAAAGGCTGGGTATACCTAAAGTGGCAATTGGCTAATTACTGCTTACTGTTTTGCATTATTATATAGCATGTATACCTCCTGCCCCAGTACAATTTACAATCTAAGGCCCCTATAAAATTCACACAATACACAGCCTTAGGAAAACTTAATCAGTACATATTTAATCTGGGACAGTGATAGGAACCTGGGGGCCCACTGGAAACAAACACACTGTTGTAGGGAGTATATACAACCTCCTTGCAGAGGTGGTGCTTGGAAGCAGCAGCCATATTATGGCCAACATACAATGAGCAGAAGAAATGCATGCCTTTGTATATGGAGTACTTGGATTTCACCAGATTGTTTGCATTTTTCAAAGACTGCTTTGAAGTAGCAGAACTAAGTATCCAGAGAATGCAGTTGTTAAGTACAGCACCCTTGCTGCATGTTGCACCTATAGGCACTTGCCATCACACCTACTATACAGCACACAAGTCTGCATTTGGCACAAAGTTTTGTGCTGAATTGTGGTGGTTCAATTCTGTTAGAAATCCGTGAAAGAAAAGTGTATTGTGGTGGACAAGGAAAGGCAAAGAAATAAAATCCCATTTTTACTTTCTTTAATGAAAAAGAAATCTATCTCCAATATACTTTAATTAAAAAATGTGCACTGTTTTTATAAGAAATCTGACTGTATGCAGTGAAATTCTTCCTTCATTTAGTGCTTTGGATAGGAATTGTCAGACGTTCCCTAACTTCTGGCAGGGAAACAATCATACTTATGATTATGTTTTTGTTTAGTATACAAAATACAGCATTTCTAGCCTTATTCTATTTTAGACTTTCCTTGCCCTTTAAACAAAACAATTTTCTTCTAACTTTGCATCTGCTTTATAAATGAAGCTTAAGGTCTTCTTAGTATTATTCTAGACTGCACTATAAACTGTGGGTTGTCCCTAATAAGCCTCAAACATTCCTAATTAATTGTCCCGTAGCGACTCCCAGTCACAATCCTCTGGGTACAGCACTGCCTGAATATGCATTACCCCTGGAAGAATGAAGTTTGTATGAAACAAGGTGGAATAATTGAAACACCATTTGTGTCTTCTCCTGTTTGGGCGGATACGGCTACAGATATGATAATCACCTTCCCTGCCAGCAGTATGTCATAACTCCATGCTTTAATAATGAGTAAGTACATATTCCAGTAATGCTTAATGACAGTTCCCGAGTGTGCTGATTTCCCAGCCAAATAGCTCATATCCCAACCTTCTGCAACAAGAGCTGAATGAAACAAATGTAAGGAATAAATACATTTTGAAGCAAAAACTGAACAATTTATACACAGAATTAAAAAAAAATGGAATGTTCAGTAAGATGCTGGGCTGTTCAGACAGAAAAAAACCTGAGAATAAATTTATTGGTGCAACTTTAAGTAAGTTAAAAGGCTTTAGGTCACTCCTGCAATGCCGTTTATCTATCCCATATTCACTCTCTGTACAGAAACTGGAAGTCACATTATATCCTACAGTTGAGATCCTAGTTCTTCCAGGGTATCACAACTCATGGTTAATTATGTGGAACTAAATGTAGGCTCCCTAAAGATGGAGGAATTATGAAGGAAGTGGTCAGTTTGCATGCTGGTTCCCCAAAAGCCATAGCCTGCTGTCTGTAATAGAACCACCGGGTTCCTCTTCTGGTTGTGGCTGTACTAGGGGCAGATAGACCTTACAATGCAGAAGATAACTAAGCTGAGTCTGTATCGTAACCTCTTTAGTTACCTACAACTGTGGAACCACATGATTCCTCTTCTAAGTATTCCGCTTCTAGTTAAGGCTGCATTAGGGGTAGCTAGACCTTACAATGCAGAGTCTAACAGAGCTGAGACTGTATCTTAATCTCATGAGTGAGATGCAGCTGTGTTACACAGAAACCTGCTATTTACATCATATACAGGTATGTGCAACAATCCTTGGACTGCCTGGCTTTCTGCATTGATATCACAATCAAAAGTTTTACATGCACCAGTAGCTGCCACTGACTATGATATATGCTGAAGACCTATGGCCAGTACACATGCCCAAATACATTCTTGTCCATAGCCAAGTGATTGGGTTAATGCCTACATCTAACAGTTCCCCAAGACTAGTAAGATACTACTACCAAGTAATGCCA
>CM044445.1:109329066-109349640 GCA_024363595.1 Xenopus borealis
GTGAGCAACCGGTTGGTGATCACTACTGTAACTCATAAATTGGCTAAACATCTCTAGTGTCTGGACAAATGTAACATTGTACTCCCAGTTACCAACTGCAATTGAGGTGAATCATGATGATGAAAAAATGTGCATTGTGCTTTCACATTGACTAACACAAAATTTGGAACCTACTGCAAGGAACAAGAGATGTACCAGTATGGGTACAAATCTCCTCTCTCTTTGTAAATTATTTCCCATATCAATATTGGTGTCATGAGGGCATACAGTGGCTTTTCTCTCACACTATAATGTGCCTACAAAAGCACATAAGATACAACTGGAAGTGTTGTATGCAAAGTGCAGCCCCGATAGTTGAGAAATAATTGAAAATTGCTCTTGCATTTTGATGCATTTGGGTGAAATTTGTAGCTAAAATATTCATAGAGGAGATCATGTTTAAATGGTGTTAGCATGCAGTTCTTTGGGTGAAAGTCTTCTGCACCTATTGATGCAACAGGCTGAGGAAACCATGGAATTATGGTCACTTTCAAGATGGAGGATGGTGCCAGAGTTACCTGAATAGCCTCAATGAATGCACTGATTCAACAGAATAAACACCCTAGTGCCTATAACAAATGTACTGAAGTGCACAAGTACCTTGAATGAATGACATCAATATGTGCAACAATTTATGTCTGTTTTAGCATGACCACATTACACTTTCCTTTGTAAATGAAAGACGCAGAATGCAAAGTAAACTCTTTACTGACTCTTCACCGGCAGGTTTTAATGACAGGGTTCGTTTGTGCCCACTCTGCCTTAGTGACAATTAACAGACACCAACGCATGGGCATACTAGGCACTACTAAATGATACTAATGTGTATATATGGCTGTAAATTTGCAATCAATCTAGCACTGCATGTGTAGTTAAGAAACAAGATCTTTATCGGAAAAAAAAAGAAACAAAATCATCCACTTTTATACTGAAGGCGAAATTTGTCCTTTAAGAGCTGCTCATTCTGGCAAAATGTTATTTATTGCACCCGATCAATGTGCTCATTTAATTATATTTCTTTTGCAATGCTTTCCATCAAGTCCTACTGCTCATTAAGTCATTTTAGCATATATCTAACTGGAATCCCGGTGCCAGCTCCTCAATTCAGTAACACAGAGCCCTTAGGACTTTCACTTCACGAGCGTTTTATTACCCCCACCCAACATCCCTCCAATTAGTTACTGACAAATTGAAGATATATATCTTTGTGTCCACATAACAGCCTTGCTTTCCACCAACCTATTGATTCATATTTTGAGCTTAAATGAGGCTTCAAATCCCTCAGCATGATTCACACAACAAAGCCTAGGGTAGGCAAAGGGTTAATCAATTAGGTTCCGAAGCTCACTAGCCTTCCCATCAGACAAGAGGATTAACATAGAATATTGCAGCAGGGGCCACTTATGAATTTAACCTGCTCTTAGATTCCCTCCAAGGGAGAGAAGAAGCCAGATAATTGTGCCAGATAAAAGTGGCAGGGGGTGCAGAGGGCAGTCAGAAAGATTTATGTTGTGAGAGGGGAAAATATAGTAATGCAGTGGAAAAGGGAACGAGAAAACTGTATATCAGAAAACACACGCATTACAGGTGGGAGAAGTAAAAAGAGAAAGTGAAGGCAGAAAGGGAGGGTGGCTAAACACTGCACTGTATGCATTGAGAGGAGAAGATGTATAACGAAAGGCTAAAAGGGCTTAATATGTATTGCTTGGTGGAGGAAAATATTGAGGGCTTGAATAAAAAAAAAAAGAGTGCCTAGTGTGAAGGCAGAGAAAAACATATAGCGAGGAGATAATGCGAAACAGGTTGGGTATTGATGGCACTTAAATGCATAAAACTTCATGGCAGGCATACAGGTATGGAGCCTATTATCCAGAATCCTTGGAATGGGACTTACACCTATGACTTTCTTGATAAACAGGGCTTTCCTTTGTTTCCAAACAAAATGCCTTAAGGCTAATGAAACTCAATAGAGTTGTATTGCAATCAAGTATAAGGTACTGCCTTATTACAGAGAATAAAAACAAAATTGGTAAAAAAATTAAGAATTGTTTGTTTAAATAGGACTTGATGGCAAATGGCATTCTCTTATACTTATTTAAAAGTTTTACTGGATTATAAGAGAAAGTAATTATACAGCACTTTTATCCAATCATGAGGGACTCAAGGTGATTATGGTAATTAAGGCTCCTTGATGCAAAAAAGGTCTCTGACTTAAAGGTGTGTGTTAGAAACATATCACTAAGCCTCTACATTAAAATAAAAACAGTCTGGCCCAAACCCTCCAAGTCATTCATTCAGTTTTAAGCTAAGCATACAATTCCAGATCAGATTGTTTAGCAACCTCATCTTTAACTGTTTTGGCCACCGATGCAGTGGAATATAACTGGATAGGCAGATCATAATAGAGGTCAAGACAGCCTCCAGGTAAACAGATTTGCAGTTCATGTACAAGTGCAGTGACATTCTACATTCTCATGTGAAGATGACTTAGTATAGACTGGTCATAATCACTGCTCAGAGGGGTATTGGATACATGGAAAATTATTTCCACAAGGTGGAAGGAACAAAATATAATCATGAATGAATTTTAGATTATTTGAGATAAACATAAGGCTCATCTAAAGAAAAAGTGTCCATTTGGTAAATGAGTGGTAATAGGAGAAATCATGACAGTAATATATACTTATTCCAAGTTTTCTTCAAGTAAAACATTTATGTTTGTCTTCTCAGTATCATGCAAATGTCCTGAGTACTAATGTAATGTCCCATATTCCATTATAATAATGCCACATGAGGATACAAGTAGCTGTCACCTGTCCAGCCTACTGTGACATTTCATATATAAAAATCTACCCACAAAACATTAGCACAAAGATAACTCAATTCTTGTACATGTCCACCAAGGATTATGCCTTACAGAAGTAGAGTATGTCCATCAAGGATCATCCCTTATAGAAGTAGAGTGTGTCCATCAAGAATCAGGCCTTATGGAAGTAGAGTATGTTCATCTAGAATTATGCCTAATAGTATATCTGATACAGTTTTCAAATGTGAATGAAAGACATACAAAATAAATGAAGGTGGGCTAAAAAACACTGTGAAAAAGCTACTTTTTCTACCTGAAAAACATTAACACAAAAATTATTCTGGTAAATGTCCACCAAGGATCATACCTTATAGAAATAGAGTATGTCCATCAAGGATCATGCCTTATAGAAGTAGAGTATGTTGATCAAGGGTTGTGCCTTATAGAAGTAGACAATGTCCATCAAGGACTATGCCTTATAGAAGTAGAGTGTCAGGTTTGGATGCTGGTGAATGGAGCCTATATGCTGGATAACCCAGGTGATACACATTTACTGCAGGTTTAACAGCAGAAGCCATGATATGATGGAGTTTTTAATGGAGATGAATGAAATAACAATAACAGAGTGTAAACTGAAAGATCCAACCTGGGTAATGGCAAAGCAAAGTCCAATGAACAGGCAGAGAAGGTCTGGGCAGGCGGCAGGCAAGCAAGGTCCAAAGAGAAGGCAAGGTCAGAGGCAGGCAGCGATCAAGCAGGGTCGAAATAACAGGCCGAAGGTCAAACCAGGGAATCCACAGAGAAAAGGAATCAGGAACCAGGTGGGAACAGGAACAAGGAACAGGCAGGGAACACAGGAACCAGGCAGGGGACACAGGAACCAGGCAGGGGACACAGGAACCAGGCAGGGGACACAGGGGACACAGGAATCAAGAGTCAGAAGTCGCAGAGTAAGGGGCTGGATCGGGCTCAGGAGCTCAGATGATCAAGCAAGGATCTTAGGGCAGGGACAGGCTTATAAAGGGTCATTAATTGGGAATGGAAAACACATGCTGTTAATGAGGCAGGGGAGAAAGAATATATTTCAAGTCTGTCCAGAGCAGTGTCTAGCATGAGGACAAAGATCCTCCAGTGGCTCACCCTGGTAATGCAGAACTTCCTAACAACAGGGACCAGGGTTTGATTCCTGGCCGTACCTGACATAGAGTATGTTCATCAACTGTTGTGCCTTATAGACGTAGATTATATTCATTAAGGGTCATGCATTATAGTAGTAGAATATGTTCATCAAGGGTTGCACCTTATAGAACAGAGTATGTTCATCAAGTGTTGTGCCTTATAGAGTATGTCCATCAAGGATCATGCCTTATGGAAGTAGAGTATGTCCATCAAGGATCATGCCTTATAGAAGTAGAGTATATCTGATACAGTTTTCAAATGTGAATAAGAGACATACAACATAAGTGGAGGTGGGCTGAGAACCAGTGTGGAGAAGCTACTTTTTCTATAAAACACCTCAATGTGAAAAACACACAGAAAATATACTTTCTCATACCTTCTGTGCCCTGTAATTTCCCTTTCTAACCTCATATTTTATCACTCTTTCACCATCATTCCCCATCTCTCTGTAGTTTCCCTTCACCCCCTCCATATTCATAATGATAATTCCAAGGAAAAGAAGTATACGCAAGAACTGGATAAGGATTTGAATTCTCTAAGTACAGTGGCAGAGGTAAAAATTCACCACCCAGGACTGTGTGACACGCATTTGAATGCCTTTTTTCAGACAGCCATGAATCTAACTTGTAGCGCCATAATGAAATAGGCAGGTAGAATAGAGAAGCAGGAGCAAGAAGCTATGAAAACAAGAGAATATATGAGCCTGTTTATCAATAGGATTAGTGAAGCTTCAGTTGGGTTTCACAAATCAGTGAAGAAATGGTAATCCTGAGTGTCAAAGCCGCAGAAGCCTGCATTAGAATGTTTATGTAGTTTGGTTCTCAGGGCTCAGCGTAGATCTGAAATAATTGACACATTAGCCCAGATTTATTAATCAGTGAAGGGAAAAAAGTTTCACTGTTTTTATGGAGCTGATTTAAAAGAAAAAGAAGAAAACTGAAATGTAACTTTCTCAAATAAATGAAGGTGCAATCGTTTACTAACATGGCATATTGACTGGTTGATTGTGATGCTTTGTAAATACAGGCTGGGCAACCATTAATATATTTGCTAACATAGAAAATGGAGGGGTATTACTATGCAAATGAAGCAAATACTGAAATTCAACATAGAGCTGGCGGTTTTTATGAACTTATCCTCTAGCAGTGGTATAAATATAGACTATTTAGACCCCACAGCCAGAGGGGTGCCTGGACCATGGGGTCTCCTTTCTATATATTATAATATTATAGCATTAAACTCCCCTCTCCCTGCTCATTTTCTTTGGCATGACCCCATGCCAAGGATTTGATGGGGAGTTGCGTCAAGTGTGGAGGAGCAAGTAAAGGAACTCTAGGGTGGGGCCCAGCACACTCTTGTTACACCGCTGTTCTCTAAGCACAGTATGTCATACATCTTGCAAGTAGATTCACAAACATAGGGAATGCATTGCATTGGTGGGGGCCATATAGGGTGGTATTTGGGTAAATGCTTATTTGATACATTTTACTGCACGTTTCTGAATATTATTGAATCTATACCTTGATAATTACTGGTTTCTTTAAAAAAAACTTGGTGAACGATGGGTGAATAAATTTGCTAGACACAAATCTGCAGCCAATTCTGTGTTTTGCCGCAATCAAACTAATTTGTGAAACTGCTACGACAATTTGCTGCTGATTAATTTTTAAATTTTTCAGTGAAGCGTAACTGCACAGATTTGCCCATCACTAGTAGCAATGATTTCTAATGATGTATCTTTTGTTGACCTATAACTATTAGCCTCTTCAAATAATCTTTGTTGGCTTTCATTCACTAGAGGTAGGTATCACATAGCCAAGACTAAAGTAAAAGTATCTGACCTGAATTTGGGCTGTCATATCCATTATTCTACCCTAGCCCAACACATAAATAGTCTGGAGAACTTTAATAAAACCACTTTGCAATCCATTATCACATCTTGGCATGGTCTAGCAATGGTCTAGCAATTATCTTATATACTCTTGATTGTCATCTTGTATCAGTCCAAATCTTGTATCAACCCAATGTAAGTTCATAAAGTAGTCCTTGCACTGGTTAGAGATAGTTCTTTTTTAGGCTTTGAGATTTGGGCTCTGGGACCACACCAAAAATATTACTGTCTCACCCAAAGAGTTTGATCGTTGGTATGTACAAAAGGGTTAAAGGGACAATGGCTCAAGGGACCTCTGCCATTGACTCCTACATGACCTTGACAGGTTTTGCTGGCATATTTTCAGATTTGAGCCGTTTTCAGATTTGGGGTATAATAAATCTAAAAAATTGGAGTTTTTTTTTTTTTTTTATAAAGACCTGAAACAGTTGTGGGGGTTTTTAAACCCTGAAAATTTAGATTTTTTTTTTAACCTGAAAATTTGAGTTTTGACTGAAAACTACCCTAAAAAAAACCTCAAATTGTTCAGAAAACGCAACTTGACCTTTGATAAACCCATTAATGTTTGGCTCTGCCAGGTCTTTTTTAGTGGGAACCTCCTGGTTACTGACCAAGAAAGCAGCCAGCAGCTCTTTGCTGAACTTATTCCTACACCTGCCTTCCATTTGACATCCCTGTATCCTAAAGGGCCAGCACTTAGAGCAAACTGCAGTCTATTTAAGAAGATCCCTTACCTCGTTTTGTTATCTGAGCATTTGTGTAGTTGTGGCTTAAAGGACAAGGAAAGTTAAAATAAAGAAGTAAGCTAGAAATGTTGTACATTGTGTTTTGGGCTTGTGTACCAGCCCACTGCAACTCCTGCCCTTTAGCAGTAAAGATCTGTGTCTCCAAAGATGCCCCAGTAGCTCCCCATCTTCTTTTCTGCTGATTCACATGCTTTGTGCTGATGTCAGTTACTTAGCTTAGGGACCAACTCATAATGTACAGTACACATAGAATATAGATGTCACAGTATAAGGCTGATTAGTAATTAATATGGAAATTACTACATGGCAGCACAGAAACCAGTGCAACTAGCATCAAAATTTAATAATCAGCCCTGTAGCATCAGGCTATATTAAAGGCCAACCTCATTTTCTGCTTAAAATTTGTGACGATCCCTAAGCTTAGCTTCTCAACAGCTGCTCAGAGCCCACTGAGCATGTCAGTGTCACAGACACTTTCCAAGATGGTGACCCCCTGTGACAAGTTTGAAGTCCTGGATCATTGCTGCTATTGACAAGCTGAAACTTTAGGCCAGTGCAATAAGTTCAGCATACAAAGTGCTATTCATTTTTAGGGGTTCCTTCTCCTTCAAGCACTTTGGCTTGCCCCTAATTCTAGCTCTTCTTTGCTCTCACCAGGCTTTTCCTGTCCTGACTTAGTCCTGTCTTGTTGTTGTTCCTGTTCTATCCTGGTCCTGCTTCTTAACTCTTCAAGCTTGTCTTACATCTTCATCCAACCTAACTCCATGTCTAGTTCCTTATTCTTCCTAAACAGCACCTTGCCTGAAGGACTCCCCACCATTACCACCCTCCTATTCATACATTGGGGATTCACCCATAACTTCTTGAACTTTCATTTCCCCACTGCACTCCCTGTGCTCTCATCACCTAAAAAAAAAACAAAAGCATAAAACAGTTTGCACATTGAATTCAGCTGGAAGGAAGAGTGATACTAAATAATCTTATTTGTAATAAACCCATTCCCTGTTGGTCTCTTTGATTTTTCTTTCTCATATAAGAAACAGAAATGACTACACAATCAAGAAATATAATATTTACAACACAATTTACTGGTAAAAACAATAAACTAATAATTTTTTAAACCAACACTCTATCCTTGGGTCTACTGAAATGCTTTTTTCTAAGCTGAGGGATGAGCACACATGAGTTGCACAAGCGAAATTGAAACGCATAGATATTTTTATGCACAAACAAGTAGCTATTAGAAAATGTTATATGGGTGCAATCATCCTATAGGAAACCACAGTCAACACTGGTCTCATGTTGAAGAAAGGTGTACATTATCATAGGGGACCTTTCATTGGTGACTGGCTAACTTCAATTGCAGGAAGTGATCAACGCGCGAACAGCTGTCTCAATGCGCCAACACTTTGCACCAGATGCACGTGGGAGCTACAGGCACAGAAACATTTGCATATACATCTGTCAGAGCTGCATTACCCTTTTTAATAACAAGCTATATTTTAGGATATGTGTTTACCAAGCAAAAATATATGTTCACATATGGAATACTCATAATTTCGGGGCATAAAAGCCAAATGTCATTTAGAGCCTGTTGAATCCAATTTGATTTCAACTACAGCTCATCAAAGGGTTGAACTATTACTCATAGGCTCAGAAATGCAACTTAAGTCAAACAAATTAAAAATACCTTCACATACTCAATCCCAGCATCTTTGTTCCATACTGTAGGTCAGAGAAGAAACCAAAGGGAAGTGTTCCCCCTAATCCAAAACAGAGCTCCGAACTGTAGCACCAACCAAAATAAAAAGGAAATAGGTCACACTTCTTCTCCTAAGTTATAAACAGTCCTTTATTTGTTTTATTAAAAACATGAGTGTCTGCTGTGGTCCAAAAAAACTGGATGCCTTCCAGTTACAAACCCTTAATTATAGACAAGAGACCTGAAACATTTTGAGTATAAACCTTTAATCATAGACATTAATCACAGCCTATGATTAAGGATTGTACCTGAAACAAGTCAGGTTTCTTGTCTGTAATTAAGCGTTTATACCCAAAAGTGTCCATTTTTTTGGACCACTGCATAGCTAAATTTGGTTGAAAAAAGACAAAGTCCATTAAGTTCAGCCCCTCTAAATGAAAACCCAGCATCCATACACACAAACACACACACACACCCCTCCATTCTTTCACACAAACCATACATGCCCATAGCTATACTTAGGGGCAAATTTACAAAATTCACGTGAAGGATTCGAAGTTCGATCGAATGTGATCGAATACAGATCGTACAATTTTTTTTAATATTCGAATATGCAAATTTGGCCTCTTCGATCATCGAATTATCGAATAGATCAAATGATCGGATATTTGATAATTCGATCATTCGATGATCAAAGGATTTAAAATATTAAAATCCTTCGAATGCCTACTTCACCAGATTGAACCTACCGAATACCAATAGAAGCCTATGGGAGGGTTTCTGCACCAGAAGGGTTTCCTTCTCCTTTAAGGGCTGGAGTCCAAAACTGCACTGCATACTCCAGATGAGACCTTACCAGGGACCTGTAAAGAGGCATAATTATGTTTTCCTTGCGTCAATGCCCTTTTTTATGCAAGACAGATCTGTATTTGCTTTAGTAACCATAGGGGCAAATTCACTAAGATCCGAAAATTTGCTAGCGTTAGCTTTGCTAGCGTTCGCCGCACTTCGCCAGGAGAATTTTCGCCAGTGCTACTCAAATTCACTAAAGTACAAATTTACTTTCAGGTTGGCGAATGGTAGCGTAGTTGCGCTAGTGTTACTTCGCTAGGCAGAGCGCTGTTGAGCTAGCAAAGCCTAATTTGCATACGGTGGGAACTTTAACTTATAATAGAAGTATATGTTACAGCCACTACATTCCACTACACAAGCCCAGAAAACCTTTAATAAATAAAATAAAGTTGTCCTATTGCCGTACATGTGCCCCCTGTATAGTTGAGTTGCCATATGTTAGGAAATGTAGGGGGGAAGGAGGGTAACCCTCCCAAAAAAATATCGATCTTTTTCAGACTATCACCCTAAAAAGGTAAAACACGCCATCGTTTTTTTGGGACTTTTTAATTTTTTTTTTCAACTTCCTATCTATTGTATTGTACTTTGCCTTGTCTGACCAGGAAAAGTAACATCTAACGTAAGTGCTAATGTTCAGGAAAATGTTCATCTTCGTGAAATTGTGAATTTACGATCCTTCGTCAGTGCACAACTTCGCCTGGCGTAAGGATGCGAAGTTGCGCAAGTCTATGTACTTCGCTAGCGTAAATTCGCCAGAGCCGGTGATAGTGAGTTTCCGAAGTTATGAACTGACGTCACGCTGGTGAATTAGCGCTAGCATTAGACGCTTCGCGCAATAATTAATTTTCCACATAGAATGACACTGACCAGAATTAGACAATGTGTTATCTACAAAAACCCCTAGATCCTTCTCATTTAAGGAAACATTAATTTAAGAGAAGGAGTGTGGCCTATTATCAAGGATTAGGTAGGGGGTGCTGTGGAGGCTGAAGAGGGAAAGTGAGACCTTTAGGCAGGGACTGGCTGTGCCCATGGAACACAAAGGGAAAAAGTAGGAACAGGGTGATGAGGGCTTAGTCTTTCAGAGTGAACAGGTGATGAGTGGGACAGAGAGGGTGAAGATCAGGATTGGGCAGGAAGAAGAGGGCGACGAGTCGGGATAAGAGCAGACTAGGTAGGAGTGGGATGGAGCAGGTGTAAAACAGGAACAGACCAGATGAGACAGTGCGGGCATAGATTGGAACAGGGTGGTGCAGGAGAAGAATTGGATTAGACTGGGATAAGAGAGCAGCAGAAGAAGAACTTGAAAGCAGGAAAGGACTGGAAGGCAGGAGAGGACTGGAAGGCAGGAGAGGTAAGTACAAGGCAAAAAAGGCAATAGAAATCAGGAACAGGCAGAGCAAGGACAGTTCAAGCTGAAGTCAGGGAAATGAACAGGAAATGAGAATAGCCCAGGCCAAGGCTGGGAAGGTACAAGGTAGGGTAAAGCAAGACAAGACAAGGACAGGCAGACCAAGGCAAGGAGGAATAACAGGGAAAAGGGCAAGAGCTGGAACATCCTTGTCAGGGGTGCTGCCGCAGTACTAGGGAGGCCATATAATGCTCCAGAAAGGAGTGCTTGGAGGGCTGACCTTAAATAGGGCAGAGTCAGCCCTGATTGTCTGACTGTAACCAATTAGGCTGCTGCTGGGCTGGGGCTGCAGAGGCCAGGAAACATATAGGGGTAAATGTATCAAAGAGTGAAGTTCCGCCACTAGAGGGAAATTATGTCACTCTCCATTCATTTCTATCGGAATTTAAAAGGCCTATTCATCAATGGGTGAATTTGCCTCTAGTGGCGGAACTTCACTCTTAACTTCACTCTTAACGTCACTCTTTGATAAATATACCCCACAGTGAGCTCTCCTGGCCCAATGAATAAGGCATTAAGCCAGAAACCTTGGCTCGAATCCCAGCAGATCCTGATACCTATTTCCTTTTTCTTTTATTGGTCATCGCAAACTAACTGGTACATTTCCTAAGCTGTAATCTTTAAATCAACATTAAATCTTGGAGAGAGAAAAAAAAGATGATGTTTTGCAAATGGCATCTATCTGAGAATAAAAACAAGGTTAATGGAAAAAAAACAGGCAGGTTCAATAGTCGGTTCGATTTATTACGGCTATAAAGTCCCAGAATCCTTTTCAAGAGTCTTGATACATGGACCCCACAGGAAATGTGCCGAGAGGAACAAGCAAGTGACAAAGATTAAGAAGCGATGAGAAGGGCCTGTGGGATAATATATTGTTAACGACATTTTAATTCCTATTAACACGAAGATGCGCCATTGTTCGGATCACAGAGCTGAGTTTGTCACCCTGTGAATAAAAAAATAGGGAGGAGGGATGCAGGCTTGGTTGGGGGGGGGATTCAAGGAATTGGAGAGAGAAGGAAGGAGAAATACTGGGGGAGAGGAGGCAGAATACAAAGATAAGAAAACAAAAAGGAAAGGCACATGTAGAGATAAATGAGAGAATGTGTCAACTCCCGGGGAGTAAGAAATGCATCGAGCAAAGGGATGAGGAAATGTAAAAAGCGCAGGGAAAGAGACAGATGCTAGAAGGGGAAGGCAGAAGGAGAAGCATATTGTTGTATACAATATACAACATTTGTCCGGATCTCTATAGGACTGAGCACATCATCTCGCATTGGACAGATGGCTTCTTCTCCATCAGGATCCATAATAGTTCCAGTTATCTTGCGCTCTCAGGCCCAGCCGCACTAAAAGCCAAGGCCTCAAATTACCTTGGCAGGTCAGAGTTTAGAGACATTTCAATGAGAATAAAGGTGGGTCAAGCTGAATGGCACAATGATGGGGTGATCCAATGTTGCTTCAATACAGAGGCTGTTTAACGCATCCTGCTGGTGTCTCATAAAGGCTAGAGGCAGCAACCGTTGGCGTAAGCAAGTTTTGAATTTCATTCTCACTTAATGTATGATAATGCAGGTTAAATCTTGATATTAACATGGTGCAGGCTTAATTGAAGCATCTGGCATACAGAGGCAAATCCTAAGAAAATAACAATAGGAGCTGCTTGGGCATCCAAAATGACCATTGGCCCCTGGAGATACCTGAACAGTTGGAAAAGTATGAGTCAACCCTGATTGATAGTAGTTTTCCTTCAGTAGGACAGTTGGGTTAATCCTGTCAAAGCAGAGTTTTGGAAGTAATTCTGTTCAGCTTCAGCTGAAGGTACACTGTTATCAATTGGAAATGACCCATACAGCATTCATGGTTTTGGAAGTGTTCAGGGAAGAACTATTTGCGTATGCTCCCTTATGCCCTCCCAGAATCCCAAACAAAATGCTTTATACCTTAAGTGGTATAAAGGGCTTTGATGGAGATAAAGCTGATGGATGTACAGCCTATAACGTGTAAGCCCCAGAACAGTGGGGTACCAGTGTATTGTAGTAGTTCCTAATATGAGCACTGGAGCGTAATAGCATGTGATTCCAGAGCTCTATCAAGGAGTAGAGTCAATACACCAGATAACTATAACTAAAGTGACCCATCTGTTACCTATAGTTAATTATAGGGGTACTGAGTGATACTTTGAGAAGGAAGGGCTCCAAGAGAGAAACCACTCCCACTCTTTGTATTATTGAATAGTAGTGTTGTGCCTGGCTGTTTAATTAAAGGCAAAGTGGATTAAGAACCACTGGAACCCTGAACAGTCCAAGTGCATTTGAAGAGTAATTATCCTATACAGCTATTCCAAAGAAAGAATGAGGCCGCATTGAATGAGGACCCTATAGTTATTAGTGTTGAAACCTCTATGCTAAAAAAGTAAGAGAATAGTCATGAGGACAATATAAGTGTGATCTCAATTGGACAGAATGTGTATTTATTATGAATGAACAATTGTCACTCAAAGGAAATTAAAGTAATGATGGGTGGGAGGTCGTTATCTTGCATGATACATGTCATGGCTGTGCATAAGGAAAGGTCTAACAGTTTGCTTATAAATAAGGTTCCAAATGATATCTTAGGTGAGGGGAGCTTCACCAATTGACCTACACATAATGACCCTTGAATGAGACCTGTGATTGGGGCCCCTGATGATGATGTATGTTTACTGCTGCCCCACAAGAGGGAGCTAGCACTGCACTAGAAGTGAAGCTGTCTGAGCTCAGTGTGAGTCCTGGGCTGTTTGTAACCATATGGCTTTGCCCATGTTCCCAGCCATTGATCTTAATGAATTTCTGACAGGGCCAAATCCCTCAACATCATCAGCTCCATGAGACAATGGGAAAGGCTTATACAGCAGGCCCCACCCCAGTACTTACTTCCTTTGCTGCAAAATATGACCCTGTCCCTCAAGCACAACAGCCATGTAGATCAATTTAACTGAAGAATGACTATCTACTTAGCCCTACACCAGATATGCTCTCAGTAGGATGATTTTTTAACCCTACAATGGCTTCCCAATGCTTTGCATCTTATGCTTGTCCTCAATAAGCTGTTTCTTGGAGCGAGCGAGCTCCTCTTTGGTGTTTGCTAGGACTTACAGTGCATCTGCTTCACAATAAAAAGGTAAATACAAATCTTAATTTAGCAAAAAGGAAAGCAATATATGTAAGCCCCATTTAATAGCCATAGATATATGAGTGAATCCTTAGCTCTTAGTATCTAGCTACAGTAATCAGACCTAAATCTGCAAGCTAGTATAAATGACAATCAATCCAAAATACTTGGAGTAACAGGTTAGCTTACATGTATAGCATGCAGCACCAGTGTTCTCCCAGCTAGCCAGTTCAGATAGGTGTAGGTATTGAAACGTAACATTTAATAATAATTAAAATAACAACATAAAAATGCACACTGAACAAAAGTACTCCTTCAACTACTCCTCACTTCCTAATCCTACATGTGGAACGAGTGGGAGCCCTACGGGTTTCGCTGATGAAGCCGAGTCCTTAGAGAAATGCGTAGGGCTGGAGGCATAAGTGGACAGTGGAGGACAAGCTCCCACTCATTCCCCACGTAGATAGGCAGGGTGGGTTACCTTTTTGAAGGGAGGGTTCCGGGGTACTCAACTTCCTATGGCATTTAGTAACTGCACACTCGGCTGAAAGCGGCAGTAGCAGTGTGCACCTAGATTACTTTACCAGGACGGTGGGGGATAAGCTCCCATCTGTTCCCAGCTCACTGAGGCAGGTAATCTACGGGGAAACTGATGGGAAGGGAGGGCACCAGGGGATACTTTTAGCTGACTGCAGTAAGCAGTTTGCAGACAGAGTTATACACTGCTATTTCTGCATTTATCCCCACCACCCTACTGATTGCCTACAAGGTTTTAATATGGTTTAACCGGTGTTACTCCAAGGGGGAAATTCACTAAAGCGTGAAGCGTCTAACGCTAATTTGCCAGCGTGACCTCAATTCGTAACTTTGCAAATTCACTAACATGACCATTTTACTGAACGTTACCACTTACGCTAGACGTTACTTCGCCAGGTCAGACCTGGCGAAGTTCAATATAATAGATAGGAGCTTGAAAAAAAAATTCCCAAAAAAAGCGCTGGCGTGTTTTACCTTTCTAGGGTGATAGTCTGGAAAAGAGCAAAAATTTTTTTGGGAGGTTACCCTCCTTCCCCCCTACATTTCCTAACATATGGCAACTCAACTCTACAGGGGGCACATGTAGGGCAATAGGACAACTTTTTTTTTTTTTATTAAAGGTTTCCTGGGCTTGTATAGTACAATGTAGTGGCTATAACATATATGTCTATTAGACTTTGAAATTTGCACCGTATGCAAATTAGGCATCGCTAGCGTAAATGTGCTTTGCCTGGCGAAGTAACACTAGCGCAACTACGCTACCGTTCGCCGACCTTAGCGCCGACCAACCTTAGTGAATTTGCGTAGTGCCTGAAAATTCACCTGGCGAAGTGCGGCGAACGTTAGCGAAGGCAACGCTAGAGAATTTTTGGCGCTTAGTGAATTTCCCCAAAGCTTTTTGGATTTATCCCCATTTAATAGCCTTAGAGGGCTATGTAATAAATCACATTACATTTGTCCAGGAGCAGTAACCCATAGCAACCAATCAGCAGATAGGATTTATTGGTCACCTGTTTAAAAGCAAACATTTTATTGGTTGCTATGGGTCACTGCTCCTAGACAAACTTAGTGCCTTTTATTACAAATGGGGATTGTTGTTTTACTTATCTCTTTCTAAGTACTGATGTTGATTTACCATGTGCAAAGAGATACCAAGAACTTAGAGATACCATACTATGTCAGCATAATCCTACACAGTAAAATGTCATAAGGCTAGGCACTGGTATCCCCTCTGATGATACCTTGTTAAAGCTATGCAAACATTCAACAATTACTAATGAAGTCCACTAGAGACTGATGATATTTCAAGTTGTATGGGAAACAGCATCTTGCCGTATTATGAGTAAACAAAAATATGTAAATAAATAAGGCTCCCATGACAAATTGCTTTGGGACATATCAGTTTGAAGCTAAGGTAGAGATACCACTATTGCAGCCAAGTTAGTGTCAGGGTCTGTTGGACACTGATTGTAGCTTGAAGGCCAAGCTGGAGGACCAATGTGTGCATATTTTCTTGGACCAGCATCGAGCAGCATCTCCAGTGGGAGGCAGTCAAAGAGGGACAAATTGCTTTGGGAGACACCAGTTTGAAGCTAGGGGTAGAAAGGCCACTATTGCAGCCCAGTTAGTGTTGGTATCTGTTGGATACTGATTGTTGCTTGAAGGCCAACCTGGAAGACCAATGAGTGCATATTCTCTAGGCCAGCATCGAGCAGTATCTCCAGTAAGAGACAGTCGAAGAGGGACAAATTGCTTTGGGAGACACCAGTTTGAAGCTAGGGGCTGAAAGGCCACTATAGCAGCCCAGTTAGCGTCAGGATCTATTGACAATGTTTGCAGCTTGAAGACCAATCTGGAGGACCAATATGTAGATAGCTTCTAGGATCAGCATGGAGCAGCATCTCCAGTGAGAGACAGGCTATAAGAGTCTACACCGGAGTCAAAAATTAAATTGGTTGAGACTTTTTATCTTGGACTATATATTTTGCCTCTCTCCACACTTATACTTTTGGTTGACCCCAGTGCCAAAAACAAGATTGTAAGATAACATTTTAATTGTTTTTATTACTGTTTTTATTAATTTGTGGGTTTCATAAATAGCTTTCTATTCAGGCAGAATGCTATCTATTCTTTATTCTGAAATCCAAGAACCAGAACAGATACTAATGTGATTTTGGGAACAAGACTTCTGTTTTAAAGCTCAAAGTGGAGAGCAAGGATGATTAATTCAGGCTGGTCCTAAAGTAGAAATGGAAATAAAAACAAGGGTCATCACTGATTGACTCCACAACTTAGCTTAAAAATCATCTGTCTACATCATAATGAGGTGTATGAGTTAATAGTCAGTGTTGTTACTCTTTTAGCTAAAGCACATTACAGACGTAAGGGTGCTGTCCTTCCAAGGTCTGAGATTGTTATATGTTATATGCTCAGGGTATCTATCATTCTTTGACTGAAAGCAAATATGGTATTACTAATGGCATTGACAGATTCCATAGATCAGTTCTTCCTAAGGTATATGTGTTTTAATTGCTTTGACATTTCAAAGATACATCACCTTTAATGACCATGCATGTACTTGTGCCTGTGATGTACTGTGAATAGGGCTCAGTGCAAATTTTTATGCTGAAACATTTATAGTCTTGGTGCAATCTTTGATATGGATTAAAATAATATAGTACAATGTATAGAATGGACAGGACCAATTGTGCCCTCCACCCACTGCCATCAACTTATAATTAGGGTTGACTCATTTTTCTTGAAAACATTCTGGCTGGCACTGAGATGGTTGGGGATGGGACCATGAATGGGTGGACTGGTGAAGTCAAGTGGGCATGACTATGACATAGGGGAGAAGCAGACAGGCCAGGTCCCATCTCCAAAAATGTTGTGAGTATGAGCGTTAAGTCCCTCTGAAGGCTGAGATTTAGGGCAGGTTGGCAGTAGGACAGGGTGAAATACTGTCCGTGGCCTTGGCTAGGCCAAAACAGCAGGCTAAAATGCAAAAACATGGTGCCAAACATAGTTTTTTTTTCACTTTGCAAATGAGCCCTAAAGGAGTTTTTTTGGCTGCCTCTATGATTCCAGTTCTGGTTGTGCCTTAGATGCCTCTCCTAGTACATGCTATTACAGGAGGGATATGGAGTGAGACTGTGGCCAGACAGTTAACAACAGAACAGATTTACACAAGGCTGAAACTGCAAACCCAAGAAAGTTACAAAAGAAGCAAAGACGAAATAGTTAGTCATTCTCCATCCTCTAGTATCCCTCTCCGTGCTGGGACCTTCTGCTCATGCCTCATTGCGTGTTGGCATGAATACATAGCATTGTATAGGTTGAAAGGAAAATCTAGGACAGCATGGTAATTACTCTTTGATTCTACAGTGAATGGCTTAATCCATTTGTAATAATTTACAATGCACCACTGAGCTAAGGTAGGTCGTGTAAGATGGGCCATGATGCTACTGCTCCAGACTTTGCAGTTATGTTCTGCTGTGATACTTACCAGGGTCAGAACAAACTCACACTGTCCGTTAGCAACCAGGCCACTTGTTATCTCAAAAAATGTCTATACAGTAGAGATCAGCTTGCTCTGTCATATACTGTTTGAAACGCAGTGTGTGCAATTACATGCGCTCCTACACTGACAGCTCATCAGACAGTTTGACCTACCTAGGGCGCTAATTTTTCTACTTACATGGAAACTGTCAGCTGTGCTTACTCTGGGGTCTGTTTAATGGTTTCTCTTCCCTGCATAGCTGCAACAGGGACTGTACCATGGGACAACCCTGAAGGGGGCACATGGGATCTATTCTAGGTAGCTGGTGTGATAGATTCCTATTACGGAGGCATATTTATCATTATTATGCAAAATACAGACAGTTTGCAATTTTTATTTCCCATCTCCTTGCTTTCTTACATGGCTCTGAATCAGGCAGCCAGTAAGGGTATGCTGAGGTGGTCCTAAAAAAGACTGCATTGAATTATCAAGTCATTGATAAGTGGCCAAAATGGAGCAAACAGGTCACACGAGACTTTTTGACCATCACTAACATGAGGTGATAGACAGCAGCTGTCAGAATACCCTTCCTGTCACTGCTGCTCATAGTAATGTATGGGGGGAAAAATATGTCTGAAGCACATGAAGATTTCTAAGATGTCCACCTGTGACTGCAATGTGCTCTCAAGAACAGCATTTGCCATAGAGTACCAGAAGAATTTACAATAGATTGAGAAAGGAATTTGGCCTCCGCTGTTTTCTGCTAGATGGTAGTGGCATTAAAATAATAAACAAAGCCGGCAAAGCAACCTGTCTGGTAATGGTGAGGCATGTCAATAAGAGTAGTGATGGGCGAATTTATTCGCGGCGAATTCCCGCGATTCGCCGCTGGCGAATAAATTTGCGAAACTGCCCAAAAAATTCGCCAAAACAAAATTCGCCGCGCAAAAACGAGTCGCGCGTCGTTTTTGACGCGCCGCGCCGAAAACGACGCGACGCGCGCCGAAAATGACGCGCGACTCGTTTCGCAAATCGGCGAAAAATTTGCGAATTTCTCTGGAAATTCGCGAATTTTTCGGCGAAGCAAAACGCGGCCGTTTCGCCCATCACTAAATAAGAGCCAACAATTTAACCAGTCAGGTTATGGTGAGGTTAAAGGGATACGGTCATGGAAAAACTTTTTTTTTTCAAAACGGATCAGTTAATACAGTAGTATTACTCCAGCAGACTTCTGCACTGAAATCCAATTTTGAAATCTGACATGGGACTAGACATTTTGTCAATTTCCCAGCTGCCCCTGGTCATGTGACTTGTGCCAGCACTTTATGATGGAACTACTTTTCTGGCAGGCTGTTGTTTTTCCTTCTCAATGTAACTGAAGGAGTCATAGTGGGATATGGGTTTTTACTACTGAGTGCTGTTCTTAGATCTACCAGGCAGCTGTTATCTTGTGTTAGGGAGCTTTAAACTGGCTACCTTCCCATTAATATGTTGTTAGGCTGCTGGGGGAAAGGGAGGGGTGATAGCACTCCAACATGCAGTACAGCAGTAAAGAATGACTGAAATTTATCAGAGTACTATTCACATGACTGGGGGCAGCTGGGAAATTGTCTAGCCCCATGTCAGATTTCAAAATGAAATATAAAAAAATCTGTTTGCTCTATTGATAAATGGATTTCAGTGCAGAATTCTGCTTGAGCAGCACTATTAACTAATGCATTTTGAAAACAAAATTTTTTCCCATGACAGTATCCCTTTAAGTAACAGGAACCAGTTTATGGTAAGGTTATCAAATTGAAGCCAACTATTAAATCAGTCAGGTTATGGTGAGGCTAGCTAATTAGAACCAACAGTTCAAACAAACAGGTTATGGAAAATTCAATTAATTAGGTTATGGTAAGATTAAGTAGAGTCAACCAGTCAGGTTATGGTGAGGTTGTTTTATAGAAGCCAACAATGCAACTAGTCAGATTATGCTGAAGGTTTTTAATAAGAGGTAACAATGCAACCAGTCAAGTTATGGAGAGGTTTGCCAAGAAGAATGAACAATTCAAAAATCATCTTATGGTGAGCCAGCGATTCAACCACTAGACTTATGGTAATGTTAGCCAAGCATGGCCAAACAGAGGCAATGGTTCAACAAGTCACATTATGATGAGGTTAGCTAGAAGGAGCCAACAATGCAACCAAACAAATTATAGTGATGAAAGCAAACAGGAGACAATAATGCAATTAGTCTGATTATGATGAAGTTTGTTAATAAGAGACAACAATTCAGCCAGTCAGGTTAAGGTGAGATTTATCAACAGCTGCCAACAATCCAATGGGGCAGATTCACTAATGGGTTCATTTTTGCCAGCGTCAGCTTCACACCCCTCGCTTCACTTTGCCAGGTGCAATTTCTCTGGGAATGCGCTAATTTACTGATATGCAAAGTTTCATCCTGGGTGTCAAGAGCTGGCGAAGTTTCATAAGCGTTACTTCGGCTGTGTTAGCATTTCATAACGAAGGTGCGCTATCGTTTGTTGTACCTTATCTTTCGCTTAGGTCAATTTGCATAGAGCGGGAAAATTAGGGCATAGGGCGAGAAATTTTAAGTTGTATGGAGGTCTTTATTATAAATGTTGGTGCAAATGTTTGAAGTTACCACTTTTTATTACAAATGTCCAAGGGACCTTAATAAAGACAAGAGTGTTAATATAATGCCCTATACATAAGCCCACTGTCAAATTAATGTTCCATATGTTATGAAATGTCTG
>CM044445.1:109362070-109400128 GCA_024363595.1 Xenopus borealis
ATACACTTTCAGATATCCAGAAGTACAAGATGAAATAAAAATACCAAGTTCTCAGAATGCTATACTAGATACAGCACTGAAGTAGCTAGAAACATTCCAAAGCAGAGAAATAAATAAAAACATGTGTTTTTGTTTTTCTGGGTCTATTCTAATAGCTATGTCTGGAATTTCTACAACAGTAAAGAAACAAACACAACAGCATGCTAGCAAGGGATGACACACAAAGCTGAATTGCTTCCCATTCTACCTTGGAAGCTCATGTTAGTTTTTCGTACAAAGCCAATTGAGTAACAGGAGAATTTATTTTCACACTTACAATGTTAGGCTTTTTTGGTTGCTAAATTAATTGTGAAAATGTGTTTTTGAACAATATTAGCCCAAGGCCACAAAGGACTTTATTCTCCAAATATTTGCTTTAGCCAGCAGAGAAATATCAAAAATTGCTGCTACCAATTCCCGTTCAATTGAAAGGCAATTGAAAGGCAAAAGTGACAGGAATTGCTGCACTCAGTTCCTCATGCTGGACTGCAAAGGAGCCAAATGCAGCATCAGCCCACCCCTTTGGAGAGAGCTCTGTCTAACACAAGCAGCACTTTATCCACAGGTCTCTGCTCTCAAACAGGCTATTCTGCAACATGTAAATGACCCTTCCTGTATTTTAAACCTGAAAAGTATCAGTTCCCAGCATGTATGGGCTGAAAATCACCAGTGTTGTCCAGCACCAGTGTTGTCCAGCTTTTTTGGGCTGAAAAGCACCAGCAATTGAGTCGTCCAGCTTTTTCGCTTGAAAAGCACCAGCACCAGAGTTGTTCAGCTTTTTGGCCTGAAAAGCACCTGTACCAGAGCTGTCCAGCCATTTTTAGCAGAAAAGCACCTGTATCAGGGTTCTCACACATTCCTGCCAATGGAGAATCCTTCCTAAATGCCAATGTCCTAATAGTTTAATAGTTTGTTTTATTGATCTACTACTCAGAAATTACACTACAATATCATGATGAGATTTAAAGAAGATGAAAATAAGCAATTTGCACTATGCTTTTATGGCCTGGAAGTTGGGATCTGGAGGTGTTGTGATTTAGGGCTAGATCAGCTGCTGGTTGTCTCCCTACCATGGCACTTAACTTAATTTATTAGGAATTTATATCTCCTGTCTCCCATTTTTCTTCACCTGGAATTTGCGGTGCAGAAGGCCCTCTGTGAGAAAGGGATCCTCCCTAGTTGTGATGTAATGGAGTGGCCTTAGCATCTCTTGGTCTGGGTGTCAGGGATAAAAGATCACTTCTTAGTTTTGGCAACAGAGATACCAAAGACTCTACTTTTCCTGTAGAGCCATTCAGCGTTGGGTTTTCAGGAGATGTTTTTGTCTTTTTTAAGGGAGGGTTAATTGATTACACCCTGCACTATGCACTTTGTTTATGCATGACCATGATCTTTCAAACTATTTTTGGACTACGTGCCAATTAAACATTGGACCTACACCAGATTTGTAAAGAAGGACTAGCTAATTTGAGGTTTATCTCCTGGTATAGTTTATTTTATGTGTCATAGATAGGATTAATTTGTAACACATGCTCTACTTTCACAATCGACAAATCAGCTAGTTGCCTTGGAAAAGGGGAATATATTTAAAGCAGCAACAAGTCACATTCCTAAATAGCATTACAGTAGAATAATACTAAATGTGTTTTATTTCAAAGGGTTGACGCAGAAATGCTATATAGACTTCATATATCACCAGCAAGAAGTAACATACCTTAACCTGGGCATGTGTGCATTCTACTTGCAATGAAGTCTAGATAACTTACCTTAGTCTTACAGACTATTATATATCTATAGACTTTGAAATGCTGGTCTTTTTCTGTGATTCATAAAATAAAAAAAAGCATTATGAATTTCTAAGCCTGACCATTTGAAGTCTCATTGTGTGATTGATAGCAAAGCCGCATCGAAGAGATATGAGTCGGGAAAGTTCCTGACAGTCCGGAGATATCAGATGTGACATTCAGGCACCTATCACTGTGAGATGTTCCATGAGATATTGCTGTGAGTTCCTTCCCAGAGATCAGCATGGTGACCCCAATCACTGAAGAGTCTTGGGAAATTATATTCTCTTCCTGAGCTTGTTGACTATCAAGCTAAGGTGATATACAGGATAAATCCTCCTTAGAGAGAAAGAGGCCAAGGTCAACGGTGCTTGTAAAAGTCAATGTAGCCTGGTACGGTTCCAAATAAATTTTGCATTCACTTACATTTGAGAAGCACCTTACAGCTTACTGAATGTTAGAGAGAAAAACAGAGATATTTTCCATCTTTCTATGATTTGGGAGCAATTATGAAACTTTTACATTATTAAAGGAATCCTACCATGTTCTGTTAGTGTAGTTACAGCATGTGTTAGCACCTGTAATTCTTTATTCATGTTCTTTATATTGGAGCCTCCATGAAAGATATTGTAGGGGACCCAAAAGGGCTTAGGAGTTCCCTGCGCTGTAAGCTGTGCCCATTGGCTGTGTGGCAGTGTGTCCAGTTCTGGTCCCTAGTTTATGTAAAGGGAGTAAACACTTGGATCATCCTCCTTGGTCTTCAGCTAGTACTAGGGGATCCTGGAGCATACGGGCCCCCAGCCTTTCCTTCCCTTGAACCACATTCAGATGTAAATAAAAGAGAGCAACACAAACCTGTAAATATTTCCTGAGGGTTTCAAATATTGGTTCTAATTTGCTATTGGTATCTCCAATGTGGTCTAGAAGCCAAAAGGAAGCTCTGGCAGCACACATGTTCTTCATGTAACTAAAAGTTGCCTTCAAGCCAGGAATTGAAAAATAAGCACCGGTTTTGAGCCCACAGGGAAATATGTCTAATAGGTTGCTGATCAATATGTCAACTGCATGCCACTGGTTGGGGATCACTGAGTTAAGTGTTAAGTTACTTTACAGAATTGGGGAGGGGCCCTTTGAATAGAATATCTGTTTAATAGTATATTCCTAGGAGACTGTTGGATAGAAAGAACAGCTTTCTCTCCACCAAAGAGAATTAGTGTAGGGAGCAATGTTTGGAAAAGGGCTATTTTCTTCCAGGAGAGTTTTCCCACTGGGGGAGTCTCTTTACTGGTGAGACTATTAGTTCACACCCCTGCTATCAGTGCATGAATCTCTGTGAGTACTTTTTAATATTCTTATTATACATCTACATTCCAAATTGCCTTACCGCTGTTGTATTTTACGCAATTCAATTAGTGTTTTTTCTCAGAATGCCTTTAAGTTGCATTTCAAAAATTTCATAATTTCACTAATTATTAAGCAAAACCGGGCAGTTTTGCTCATGACTACTAAAATTTTAACTGAATTTTTTCCCCTGAAACAAAATAAATGGCAAAATTACAGCACAGATTCATGAACATTTCACACTTGCGAATAAGCAAATTTAGCAGTTTAGTTATTTCCATAGTTCCATTTATTAGTAACAGAGTTTTTCCATACTTTATACATAGCCATTTCCAATGCCAATGGTGTCAAAGTAGTAAAGGTAATAAGGTAATATCCAGCACTTAATGAATGGGGGCCAGATGTCAAACAGATTTATTAAACATCTGCTACGATCTGATGAATTATGTTTATGGGGACCGCAGTTCTCCTTTTAGATCCTATTATGTTTGCAGAACAATGTCTAAACATCTCATTTAAAGAGCTGAAGCATTCACATAAACAGTATTTGATGACTATATACTTTATTAGTTTTGTTTATAGGTGTGCAGCTGTGTTGTGTGATTGTTATTAGAAAGTCTAACCATATGGCAACATCCTAGTGAGAAAGGCACAAAAAGAAGGTTCTGGAAGGCAAATGAAAAACACAGAGTTGTCGATAATAGTTCTAATATCTAAATCTCCTTGTGTCAGGGATTTAAATTCACTAGGAATCGATCCAGTCCATCATGTCATTGTGCAGACGTATTCAGATCAGAATTGGCATTTTAGTTCTTTTTTTTTTTTTGCTGTAATAATGCTAAAAATGTTACCGGCTTTTGAGATCTCTGTTATTGAAATACAAGGTGCAATTTTCTTTTATCTCTCATGCTGCAATTCCCAGAAATACTCTCGAAGGAAGATTAACGTAACAAGACAAGTGGCCCTAATTTAAAGCAGTGGGGGGCAATTTGCAATTTTTATGGAATTGTGGATCATTATTTTTTCATGGTGCAGAGTGCCATGCTTTTTAGCAGTTTATTAGGCAGTGCTAGGGTACTGAGGCAGGTAGGTATGGGGCATACTGTGAGGAATTCCCTGTGGCATACCTGTACCTCCGGCCATGTGAAACATGTGGCATGCACAGCTGCAACCTCTGAATTCAGTTATGTTACAGGTGCATCATGGAACCAAGTGTACGAATAACAGCTGAAATAAATTCAGCATGCAGTCAACCACCTGTTTTCCTTGACTATACTGTCCCAGGAACTGTATTATAGGGGATCTTCACCCCAAATTTTGCATGATAAATAAAAATGTAAATCTAAGCAACTTTCTGACATACATCAGATCAATATTTTAAAGGTTCTAACATTATTTGTAAATGTATTTGAAAGCTGTATTTGTTTGTATGTTCTGCAATAATGGTGTATTTAAATGCAAAGGGACTAGAGTATTTAGGGCAGAGTTCCATTTACATCTCAAAATTCCATCCATGCAGGTGCTGTTTCTCTGATTAAAAGGGGATGACCCCTGAAAGCCTGTACATGGGTAACTGGATACATAAATTGACCAACTCCGCATGTTTTTGGTAGGCCTTCACCACTGCACATCAGCAGCAAAAATAAATGAAGGGATGCATCTCTCAATGGGAATTGGGGGATGACATTCCAATTGTAAGAAGAAGCAAGAAGGAAATGTTTAAGATGGGAAATAGCAGTTTTAGGCGTGGATGGTGGGATCAGACCTACCTCAAATAGAAGTACACCAGAGAAAGTTCCAAGTGTCCACCTATAATCAGAATGTTGCTACATTCTCTGTCCTCATGGGGTCATAATAAAGTTAACCATTGTAGAAACGAAAACTTGGAAGTGATTCAAAAGGAGGCTATGTTGCTTCAGCAGAAGATGAACCCAAGATTGAGGTTCACCTAGAAGGAGAGAGAGAGATGATAAACCCCACTTTTGCCTGTTCAATGGAGTCAGGAGGAAAATCAGTTTACAACTGTTCACGAAGATTCAGAATTTAATGCAGTTTCCAGAGAAAACTTAGAAATGAAAGTCTTTGGAACCAAAGGCACAACTGAAGAAGCCATAAGGTCAGTTGTAGTAGTAGCCTTGGCTGTAGGTGCAGGAATAATCCCAGAGGCCTACAAGGTCTGGAGCCATGCCTGATGGTATCCAGCCTGGAGTTCACAAGCAGCCTCTGTGAGTGCTGCACATTGCTGGCCAGGCAACTTCCTCTGAGAGGTTCACTCGGACTCCTCCATGATGGCCCCTTTCTGAAAAAGTGATACTATCATTTTCCTCATGTGGAAAGTTTATTGTGCTATACCACTAACAGGGTAAATAGTCATTGAGGTTTGCATTAGGACTGTATCCAACAGAGGAGTGCCAGAGAAAAGTTTGAAATATCAACATAGAATCAGAAGGTAGAAATCCTAGTCAGCCAGAAGGTGTGTTCTGGCAGTAAAGGTTCATGAAAAGTTAGACAAAAGATCAGGAACACAGACATAGCTTTAGCAGAAAAAGGCTTAGGGGTAGATTAATCAAAGAGTGAAGTTCTGCCACTAGAGGAAAATTCTGCAGCTCTCAATTCATTTAAATGGGATTTTGAAAGGCGTATTTATCAATGTTTGAAAGTGAAATTTCCCCCTTTGATAAATACACCTTCAAAAATCCCATTGAAATGAATGGAGAGCTGCGGAATTTCCCTCTAGTGGCTGGACTTTACTCTTACATTCACTCCTTGATGAATCTACCCCTCAGTGTCTCATGAGTATCAATTATGATTTTGCAATGAAGATAGGCCTATTCTATTTGTGTGCAGAGCACCTGGTGAATCAAAGATTGCAGATTTGGTTAACTGCCCCTTCTGTCTCTGAGTCCCTTCTCAGGTTGGCCTGTCCTATCAACAGTCTCTAAACAGTGGAGAAAGCAGCTCTCAGTTATTGGGTTGAGTAACTTAAAGAACTGTCTGCGCTTCTGGGATTTTATATTAGATATCATTAAATTAGAAAATAACTCCTACTGTATGTTCTTGTCAATCAGTTTTACTGCAGTGTGCTATGGAAAGCTTTTCCTGATGTGAATGCATCTATAAAGCTTTACTGTGTATATTCATTCCAGGAACTTTAATTCCTCTGGTGGTATGTATACCTTAAATTGCATCAAGTAATATAAGAAAGTTCCTGAAAAAGATCTTTTGTTGTTAAATCTATGGCTGACCCCCCACCAACAACCTTCTGTCATGGCCTTTTCTTCATAATAGGCTTTATTGTTTATAGGAAGAGAGTCAGTGGGCGGGAGGGTGTTTGGAGCAAATTACATTTTTATACCTTTTGGCCTGATAGTTTTACGCCAGAGTTATAACAACATACTGAAAGCTATGTTTCATAAACCAACAAATTCTTTGTATCCGCCACCAATTCTCTGTATACACCTGAAGAACCGACGCAACGTTGCAGACCCAGTAATGAACAATGATCAGAACAGTTGTACAGTATCACTCAGGCAATCTTTAGATATAATGCTTGCTTTTATCTCTACTTTTCTTCTATTAAACCATTAGAAAAAGAGAAAGCTCCAAGGTCTCTTCAGAAACAAGGCTAACAATATAGAATCATTAGCCTTGTGCTAAGGCTACATAAAAGGTAATTGGTTAGAAAAGAAGCCCAGGCAGTTTGAGTTTTAACTTTTTCCTTAATAGCATGGAGTTCAGGGACACAGCTGAGATGCTATATATATGTTTAGTATGGGCTTTACCCATCAGTCATCACACAAGACTGAAGATGATAATTAATGAGATATTTGTGTATGCAATTTTTTTTAAGAGTACAGGCCTAAAGGTGCTAAAAAAACTCTAAGTCAAATTACAGAGACCTGAACTCCCCAATAAATACGTCATCCTATTCATGAGGGTGTGAAGGTTGCAATGGAACCTTGAACTTACTGCCTGTCCTATAGCAGGCAGTTAGGGCAAGGTTGCATTGAGCCCATTGGCACTGCACAACCAGAACCTGTAAGCAGATGCTCTGTAAATAAGCACTAAGAGGATTACTTAGTACTTGAGCCTTAGTACTCTTGCACTTGTATCTGAGGGGCCCATAGTCTTAATGTTGCTAATAGATATATAAAGGTTTAATTTCTTCAACCAAACTCTTCTGAGTGCAACCAACACACTGATGATGTGAGTTGCTGGCAAATTCCACCTGCTCTAATATGTTGTTTCTAGTTTACAGTGATCTGCAATGCACTACTGCCAAAAGGCAGTTTTCAGTAAAACAGGAAAAGTTATGTTGAACCTGAACAAAAAAAAACTTCTCCTGGAATGTTTCTTGAAGAATTACTGAATCATTTGTAATATTTCTTGTATTTGATTGAAATATGTGCATTTTTTGGCTTTCCTAAACCACACAGCAACGCAGCATTCCACTTCTGGATATTTTGTGCCTGATCTTTGGAAACTGAAAAGTTGGGTCGTTCTTCTTCAATGCAAATTTGGCTGAGAAGCACATGGCTGTGACAGGCAAGAACCAGTGATACATTTATGGATCACAGAAAATTAAAGAGGTACCAAATACAAAATGTTCTACTTTTGGGATTTTGCTTATTTATATCATTTCTTTTATTATCTTATTTAGATACATTTTACTTAATTACAATTTTCAGTTTTGTGCATAAGAGCCTGGTTCCCTTACTAGCTTGGCTGCAAAGCCTTAAAAGCCTCCATGGGAGAAAAATGCTTGAAGCTCATAAAGAATTAAGAATTCACTAGATATCCAAGTTCCTGGTACTGTTACTGTATCACAGGCTAATACAGAAAGGCCTGTCAATAGCCATGAGTGATTGCTAATGGTTATTGATTAGCTGTAATAACAGATGAAGGCAGTCTTATGAACCCTGGTGCCTGGAGAATGTTGCAACCAAAGCCTCATGTAAGATTACGGCATGGAATGGATTTTAACTTGGAAAAATATAATATTTAGCCTCATATAATAACTAAAAATATATTGAATATTCATATCAGTGATATTCAGCCTTCCAGCAGTTTCTGCTCTACAAATGCTGGGATTTCCAAACTCCAATTATTGTTAGTTGTGTTAAACTTAATTCTTAAAGTGAATTTGACAACAGCGAGGTCTTATTTGCCATGTCCAGGTGGTAAGTGCTAGACTGCTAGGAGATGTAGTAAGTATCCAAGCACACTCTGGGTCCTGGTGGGCCCCTTGCAACCATTCACAAGATGCAAAGAAGCAGCACAGTATGAATGTCACATATGTAGCAGCAGATGTCCCTGTTGGAGACCTTGTTGTGTCTATCACATCACATGAGTATAGGGTTCCCTCTGTGGTCAAGTTCTTTTGTGGGTCCTTGGTGTCTCTAAATGCAGTGCTACTGAACACAATCAGTGCTGCATTCAAAGTTAGGTGTAGTTTAGGGTGAAAGAAGTAGGGCAATGTGCAAAAAAGTGTCTACTTGTTTTGTTATAGCTAGTTGCATTATCTTTTGTAAATGAGCCAGACAAAATTAATATAGAATCTTTTTCCTCCTGTCTCACTGGAGTCAAAGATTGCAGAGTTGTAGAAAATAAAGATAATTATTTGCATTGTCCTCATTCTTGGTTTTTTTTACCCTTTTTTAGTATTGATTCTAGACTTGGATGACTCCATATATAATTTAGAGATGTAGTGAACTAAAGTTGTTTGAAATCCCTATATTAACCTCTAGTCTAGACTTAGAATTATGGGGTCTGGAACCTGCATTCCATGAATGTGTAGGGAATACTGTAAGCTGTTACCTAGCAACCAGCTATTGAGTGGCTGGCAGGAAAAGGAAGTCACAGATACTGGTAAAAGAAAAAAGCCTGGCATAGAGAACCACATGGTGGACAGAGAAGGACGTCAGAGAGCTGCTGGTGGTCCCAGAGAGCTGAGAGGCTGCACCAAAAACATTCATTTGGATCAGGCTGGCACAGGGAAGCCACATACTGTGCCTGGAGAGACAGAAAGGCAGCTGATTCCTATCTGAGCATCCAAAGGGGCTGGTAATACCATTGTATGGCTGAATGTGCTGATTCGCCTGAAGAGAGCTCTGAAGTTTCTAAAGAGGATTTCTGGGGATCCTGGTTTAAGGGAGCAATACCCAAAAGAGGCACTGAAGTATAAAAAGACTGTTTAATTACAGGACTTTGCCTTTCTTAGTTAGGTAGACAGCTTGGCCCTAGCAGGTTAGTTAGTGAGGCCCTATTGCCACCAGTTAGGAGTGCTGCATGTACTAGTTGGCCAGTTATTTTATATCAAGCCATTATTCAAGTTAACCAATACTGTGTGTGTGTTACTACTGTATTCCTAGTGGGGCCACCCGTAAGTGCACTGTGCTAGTAAGTACCAGGTCGCCAGTCTCTCCCAATACCACTGTGAAGTGGCTCATGTTTGTACCGTGCCATCAGGTAAGCGCCACACATGCAGTGTTACAATGACAAAGGGGTGTAAAAAGGGTTACAAAGGTTTACATGGGAAAAAAATGAAAAGGGGAGAGCTAGCACTAGTGATTGTTAGTTCACTTTTATTGTTGCCATCTTAACCATATAAAAATCATAGCATGAGCATTGCACATGTTTGAGCTGGATCCCAATTTGAGGTGCTAAGGAAGCATGTCAGTCAAGCTCAAGGATCCAAGCAGCCACCAAGGAGTGTAGGTGGGGCTTTTACCCAAGTAGCAACCACCACCCTAAGAAGCTTGGTGTGACAAGTGTAAAATAAAATAATATTAACCAATAAATCTGTGTACCCCTAAGTGTGTTTAGCCACCAAATGATACACACAAAAGAAAAAATCTCATCTTGACAACATTCATGGACCTCTTGTTGCATGTGCTGGTCTAAAGAGGGTTCTTTTTCATTGTGAGTATATGAAAGAATACTCACAATAAATAAATGATGTTCTGATTCATTTTATACGTGTACTTCCTCAATCTCACATTTTGGAAAATCAGCAGTGTAATGTTTTTTTACCTCTATGACTTTCATTTCCATTGCTCTTATTACTGGAGATATTAATTGTTTTCCCACTGTTTTTCTTTTTTATAAATATAGGTCATTGCCTCGAAAATGTGCTGCACAGAACCATCATTTTCTTTGCAAATTGGTACTGTTTGTCTCTAAATCACAATGAGAGTAACAATCAGAAAGTTCTCCAGGTCCCCAAGTTCCCATATAATTGACTGGCCCCTGAAAAACACAGTCGCATGGCATTAATTATTAACGTTTGGCTCGTTTGCAACTTTCCTTTCAACGTAATCAGTGGGTACATTACGCTCAGTAACTGCTGCTTGTTCGCATTTAGTACTTGATATAGACGAGCAATTCCCCTTCAGCTCTGTAAAATATCTCTCCTTAAAGACAATGGCCTCCCAGACTAAAGAGCGTTTCAGATAGATCATAGTGACAGCTGGAAAAATAAGCTTAACCTTTTAGATATGTTGTTGAATATCTGCTAACAGTTGTGTGAGGCTCTGCTCCTTTATTTAAAGAGATACTATCATAAAAAGTATTGCATTTAATACCTGAAATCAATGTCAAGGTGCTAACCACCCTACTGTGAGGAAGAATATCCATGCCCACTGGCCTGGGGTAATGAATGTCGTTCTTGTTTCTTTTTCCTAAACTATCTAAGTGAAGGGAGCAGGTGATTCTTTCTTATTGGTCTCCACCCTAGGAATGGGGTGGATGCTGCTGGAGAAAAAGGAGAAACCTGTAGAAAAATAACTCAATAAAGCCCTATTAGGGCCTAGTGAATAATGTACAGCTAGGGGCAGAATAACATTTTTTAAAGAATACTCTTAGACAGACAAGACTAGCTGTCAAAAGCAGCTTAGTGCTCCACTAAGCCGCTGTAGGGTGGGGTAGTTCCCCAGATGAACCCCACAGCGCTATAGGAGCTCAAATGGGTAGGACTTAGAGAAATCTTGGTGTAATCCATACCACTAAACCATGAAAGGAACATTTGGTGTACAAAAGAATAATAGAATCATTTCTGTTAAATTTAGTGATGTACATGTTGACCCACAACCTGCATGACTCGCAGTTGACCCGATGGTGGGGATGGGTCCTCGGCAGGTACGGGTTGGGTGCGATATTGTAGTGCCTCAGTATAACCCGTACCTGCCATAGACACCCAATATTGAACCCAAACCCGCCCTGACCCGTGGGCCATGTGGGTTGCTGGTCAACATGTACAACACTGTTGAGAACCACTGGTGCCAAAATCTCTTTGTATTTGTTCAAATTAAAGGGGTTGTTCACCTTTGAGTTAACTTTTAGTATAATGTAGAGAGTGATATTCTGAGACAATTTGCAATTGGTTTTCATTTTTTATTGTTTGTGGTTTTATAGTTATTTAGCTTTTTATCCAGCAGCTCTCTAGTTTGCAGTGTCAGCAATTTGGTTTCTAGGGTACAAATTAACCTAGCAACCCTGCATTGATTTGAATAAGAGTCTGGAATATGAATAGGAGATGGACTGAATAGAATGAGAAGTAATAAAAAGTGGCAATAACAATATATTTGTAGCCTTACAGAGCATTTGTTTTCAGATGGTGTCAGTGACCCCCATTTGAAAGCTGCAAAGAAACAGAAGAAAATTGCAAATCAAAAAACTAATAAAAATACTATGAAAAATAATCAATGAAGACCAATTGAAAAGTTTCTTAGAATTGGCCCTTCTACAATATACTAAAAGTTAGCTTGAAGGTGAACCACCCCTTTCATATTTCAGTCTGAAGACACAACTACTGCTATAAGAACACAGCTGTGTAACTGTGTTCAGCCCTGTAGGGCAGCTGGTAACTATGCCAAAAAGAGGCCACAAACAATACCTGCAATATAGCACTCAAGGTTTGCTTCAGGCCTAGTAACCCATAACAACCAATCCAGAGGAGTAACTATAGAGGAAGCTGACTCAGGGGCCCAGCCCGCAGGGTTGGCTTTCTCTATAGCATGAATCCCCCATCCCCATCATATTTATTAAAAAAATTAAAAACAATAAATATATTTTCTTACATGGCCACGTGAGCAGATGTTAGGATTCCAGCGGGGAACCTTTTGCCGGCAATGTGCACGTCAGCACCCTTTGCTTAAATTCCCTCGCAACGCCGCAGCTCAACACGCCGGAGCGAGACACGCTGCTCGGCGCACAACTAACTTGCGGCTCGAGAGTAAGCCAACCCGGGACACACACTGAATTCCCGAAACTAACGCGATACAAGGTAGCAAGAACCAAATCAGATGTAGCAGGGTAATACTCGATTGATACACCTCACACTTAAACCAGGATACTTAGTAGCAACTTGCGTGCTTATTTAACCAATTGTACTGGCAACTGGCCCATGTAAGCAAGGCTATTTAAAGCCTCCCACTACTGCTGATTGGCCAGTTGCAACACCCATTAACTCCCACACTGCTGGATGATGATTCCTAACAGCAGATGGGTGGTGGTGGTCTGGTAGGACATGAGCAGCTTGTGTGAGCTAGACCCCTCCAAGAATTTTTATTGCCTGGCACCCACTTTTACATCTCTGAACCAATCAGATGTTTTTCTTCAAACAACAGCCCAGTAAATGCTGCCTGATGATTTCTATGGATTACCCAAACCCCAGTGATTTCCAATTTGCATGATCTGCCCCATATACAAACTTTCTTCAATGTGCAGAATTGTAAAAAAAGAAACATTATTAAATATATTTGTACAACTACATTTGTAAATGTTTCTCACATTCATTTTTTAACCATTGGATTTAGGAGCGTTCATATGATTCACCAAGACTGGGGGGCAGCATCTCACAGTGACATCCCATGAAATGCCTTGCAATGATACCTACATTTCACATCTAATATATGTGGACTGTCAGGAGCTGCTAGGCTCTATGTCTCATGGGTACGGTTCTGCTATTATTTTCTACAATGAGACTTTGAATGCTTGACGCTTAGAAAAACACAATTATTTTCTCTGCTATGAGTCCTGAATGGGTAGTATTTGATAGTCAGCAAGCACTGTTTTTACCCACCAAGCCTATTTAATGTGTTATCTATTATAAATCATTGTGTATTGTTCCATCATAGACATTCTTTTATATTCCAGAATCTAAACTGAGCATATAGTGATGCCTATTCAGTGCTTGAACATTTATGTTAATGGGTTGTAGTAAGATGGATATGCACTATATTTTTCATAAAGCAGAGTTTCCTTTTATATTCCCCGACTCTACAATCATTCAGTACACCAAAGAGACCTTCTGTTGCTTTTCAATGTGCAGGAATGTTCTGTGTGTATTATACAGCCTTATACAGCTATTACTCTTATACTATTACTCTTATACTATAATTTTATGACACCCTAGTCACAATTGCAAGTGCACTAATGGGTGCAAAAGCATGCCTCCTCATTTAAAAAGCAGTTGTGGCCTTTGCTCACCTTCATTCTCATACGGATGTGTCTAAATGACGGGCAAGCTAGTGGGCTAGGAATGCATCCCCTGCCCACCCTTCATGAATACATTGCTGCCAACTCAGGGAGTTCTGTATTCATAGGGAGCACACAGGTATCTGTGCTCCATTTTGGAGAGCAGATGCCTACAGCCTCAAAGGGAAAAGTGAAAAAAAAAATGGTGGATTGCACTTTTTTTTCCAGTTTGCACCCTACCTTGTAATATAAATGATCACAGATTTTGGAAAAAAAATTGGCTCATTTAGACTAATATGGATGCAGTTATTTCTCAAATTGACCTCATTAATTAAAAATACTCTTGTCCAGAGCCTTTTCTTGCACTTCCGTATAGCTAATTTGCTGTGAAATTCGTCACTGGCTATCACAAATCTTCTAAAATTTTCACTGCAAAAAAAAAACAAATCAGAGAAAAATGCAATGGAAAAAGAATGTCAAAGAAGAAATCACTGTATATAAAAAAGGCCGGTTGACCTCATATAAATGCAGTGAATAAAGCCCATGACAAAAAAATACTGCAAAAATTCTTACTGAAGTCAATGCGTTTACAAATTTTGTGGCTTCACTCATCGCTATTGGGGACGCCTGCGTCAAAGCCTGAAAAGGAATTGTAGCTAAAAAATCCAAGGTAAAAGTAAATTTGACACCAAGTACTGGAATTGTGGGAAAGAATGATGCATTCTGGGTTAAAAAAATTGTGAATTTCACCTGAAATTGCACTTGCATAAATAAATGACCACTCATGATAGGAACTTTTTAAATGATCAGTAGGGATGGCGCGAACAGTTCGCCGGCGAACTTGTTCGCGCGAACATCCGCTGTTCGCGCTCGCCAAAAATTCGCGAACAGCGCGCGACGTTCGCATTTTGGGTTCGTGTCAATTTGGCGCCTTTTTTTTGCCGCATTTTTTTTTGCCCTCTCACCCCAGACCAGCAGATACATGTCAGCAAATCAGTAAGCTCTCCCTCCTGGACCACCCACACACCCCCTGGAGCACTCCCCTTCCCTATAAAAACTGAAGCCCTGCAGCGTTTTTTCACTCTGCCTGTGTGTGCTTGGAAGAGATAGTGTAGGGAGAGAGCTGTTAGTGATTTCAGGGACAGTGGATAGTAAGTTTGCTGGCTAGTAATCTACTGTACTTCAAACAACTGCCATCTAGCTGTGTGAGCTTGTTCACATTCTGTCTAAATATCCATAATATTACCCTCTCCAGAAAAAGCACCTGAGTGACTTTTTTCAAGCAGCCATAATATATTTTACGCAATCCGTATCCACCGGTGTAGTAGTGTATACGTTGACCTTGTAGCCATTATTTGCCCTGTAGCCATTTTTTGCCCAGTGTGTTCTTCAACCATCTAGCTGTGTGAGCTTGTTCACATTCTGTCTAAATATCCATAATATTACAGTGTCCACAACCACCTGAGTGACTTTTTTCCCTTTACAGCACAAAACGCAGCGCTGTGTCAACAATGGATTTTTCAGATACATTTTTGCCCTTGATCCCCCTCTGGCATGCCACTGTCCAGGTCGTTGCACCCTTTAAACAACTTTAAAATCATTTTTCTGGCCAGAAATATCTTTTTTAGCTGTTAAAGTTCGCCTTCCCATTGAAGTCTATGGGGTTCGCGAACCGTTCGCGAACCGTTCGCAAATATGCGGAAGTTCGCAAACATGTTCGCGAACTTTTTTTCGGTGGTTCGCGCCATCCCTAATGATCAGTAGAAACAGATAAAATAAACCCATAAAAATCCTTATATCGATGATAATGTCATCTTACAGCTGAAGGTCATTCATCACTAGAGCACAAGGTCATGCAATAGCTAATTCGGACACTTTTTGGGTAAAAATACAGGGAAGTGGAAATAGCAGAGCAGAGGGAAAGCAAAATCTTGCTTGGGAGCTTGAAGGTTGAGCATAATGGGATAGATAAGCATTAAAGGTTGGCAGTGTTGAAGGTCAGAAGACATGTTAGAAGGTGAACAGCAAATGTTTGTAAGATGAGTGAGATTATAGCGCCGAGAGAGACACACTGAAATATGACAGCAAGAAAAATTCCAAAAGTTGCATCTACTGTACTCTGAGCAATTACTTACAGGTAGGTTCTTTGTTATCGTACCTTGGAGAAATGATGGGAAATTCTCTGGAGAAAGATAGCATAACCCACCAGGAGATATCTTATTATCTTGAGTTAGCCTGTATTGAAAAGAAATAATAGGATTGCTCTGTGCCCAGAGGTACATAATATAGGAACTATCTGTATCTGTGATAAGAACAGACATTGCTTGCCCTGGCTGGTTCTTAGAATTACAGTACGGCCAGTCATGTATTATAATATTCTTGTAAAGTCTTTGTGAACAGTTTAGGTACATTTTGGGGGAAAAACGTATGAACATTCAGCTTGCTAGCATATATCAGCCAAACATAAATCTACATTGGCATGGGATCCACCAGGATTTTGATAGCTGCGAGGTTGGGGTATAATAGGTGTGTGATGTACTTGAACCCCCATGCATGAGTTTAGGGTATGTAACAATACAAAACTGAATGAAGGACCAGGTTTAAACTACTATGGTGGCAGGTAATGCCATATTTAAGGTTAAGGTTGGTTAGGTACAGTATGTCACATGTGCATTAGAACACCACAGTTCCTACTGAAGAAGTTACCTTGAGCTCCAAGACCCATACAGAAAAACTCAGTCTGCAGCCTCATACTTTTATATGGCAACACAATATATCTATAAATTCACTCTGTCTAATAAGCTTTCTGAACAGCCATTCCTCCCCTAGTTTAAAAAAAAGCAATATAAATCAAATAAATATGTAAAACTTGAAGAAGAGTATGCATTGCAAGGAAGACATGATGGAAACGGCAATGCACTTAAACACCCTGAGCTGTAACCAGGCAGCCAAGGTGTTTTGAGATTCAATGAAGTACAGCAGGGAAGCATGTTTCAGAGAAATTGGTGCACTCTGGCGCTGCAGGGAGGCTGAGGGAAATGTCTGCAAATTAAATTTCACAGAAAAGGACTACAGAAGAAAAACAACTCTGTACAAGAAAAAAAGGAAATTAATCATGTTTCAAAGGGAAATTAATAAAGCCAACAAAAAAAAGCCAAGACTTTTTAGAAAGGTGCCTGGGTTGACATATTGGGCAATGTTAAAGCAAAACTCATGTTGTATTGATTGTCACGTCAGTGGATAAAGACTTAAGTTGGTTTCATTCTTATTGAATAATGTCCAATAATTTCTGATCTTGTACACTCCCACACCTTGGGGCAAATTCACTAAAGTGCGAAAATGGGCTAGCGTTGCCTTAGACGACGTTTGCCACACTTCGCCAGGCGAATTTTCACCAGGGCTATGCAAATTTACTAAGATGTGAATTTGCCCTCAGGGCGGCGAACGTTTGCGAACTTGCGCTACCGTTACTTCTCCAGGCAAAGCTTATTTACGCTAGTGATGCCTAATTTGCATACGGGGCAAACTTAAGCGTATAAAGGAGTATATGTTACAGCCACTACATTCCACTACACAAGCCCAGGAAACCTTTAATAAATAAAATAAAGTTGTCATATTGCCCTAAACATGTGCCCCCTGTATAGTTGTGTTACCATATGTTAGGAAATGTAGGGGGGTAACCCAAAAAAAGGTAAAAGACGCCAGCTTTTTTTTGGGACTTAAAAAATGTCAAGTTTTTTTTCAAACTCCCATTTTTGTATTCCAGGCCACTGTAAGCAACATCCAAGGGGTTGGTGAGTAACGTTGCTCTCGAGCCACTGGTGGGGCATCATTTTCTTACAGTATAGAAGAACCTTGAATATCCTTTGAATTATATTCTTCTAAACAGTGCTTAGTGATGTCATCAGTTATATTCAATGCTTAGTGATGTAATTTGATAATTCAGGTAAGTACAGGGTCTCGAAACAGCCGGCACCTTCTAATGTATATGAATGATGCCAATGGGGGCAAATCTCCACCTGTTCAGCAACCAATATCTGTTCATTGTCATTGTTCAAGCTGCACAAGAAAAAGATGAGTTTCCCATTGTTTATAAATGAGGCCAAAAGGTCTGAATGATGGGAGAAGTTAGGGGACAGAAAAGGTGGTCTACTTGCTTCCTCCACCCAACCCTCATGAATACAGCACTGCCAAATGCAAACAGCTCTGTATTTATGGGGGAGACCCTCAGGTTTCTGTGATCTGGCAATTTAACTAGCGAGGAAGGCATGATGCACAGGACAAAAACATGGTGGACACTTGTCCAATTACAACACAGAGTGCTAGAGGAGTGGAGAAGCAATAGGCTGTTTAATCATATTTAAAGCATGTAGCTTCGCTTTAATTGCTACTTAGCCTCTCAATTTAGTTCACCTCCCAGTGCATGAGGGGGTTAATTCTGCCTCGCCCTGGAATATTTTCACTAATTCTGGGTTCATTTTCTTGGCAACTGACCTATTAACGAAAGTATTTTTTCCCCTTGCTGTTTGGTACTTGAATCCACTCACAGAGCGTTGCGATTAATTTCAGATGTCACTTGTGTGAGAGCCTTTCATTTATTCTTCTGCCCAGGCTCCTCACTGAATGCACATACAAAAAACGGCCTCATTTCGACTTTCGGATGGCAATTTCAAAGGAGAAAGAAAGAAAGAAAGAAAGAGAAAAAGGGAAATAGAAATAGCAACATTTGTGTAATTTTTTCCATATAAAATGAAAATATGCTGAAAGTATTATGTATAGAAAAATGAAGGCAAACAAGGAACAGCGGAAAAACACAAATAAACAGATGGAGATAAAAAACACATGGAAGCATTCTAATGGCTGAAACAACTAGTCCGTCTAATCTTTCCATGAAATGCTTCATTCTGGTTTTGTTTTATACCATTAAAGTGGTTGTTCAACTTAATACATGATGTAGATGGTGATATGTGGTTTTTGACTTATGTAACTTTTTATTCAGCAGCTCTCCAGTTTGCAAATTCAGCAATCTGGTTGTAAGGGTCCAAATTACCTGATTAACCATGCATTTATTTGAATAAGAGACTGGGATATAAAGGGGTAGATTCATCAAAGAGTGAAGTTCCGCCACTAGAGGGAAATTACACAGCTCTCAATTCATATTTATGGGATTTTGCAAGGCGTATTCATCAATGGGTAAAGTGAAAGTTCACCCTTTGATGAATACGCCTTTAAAAATCCCATAGAAATGAATTGAGAGCTGTGGAATTTCCCTCTAGTGGCGGAACTTCACTTTTAACTTCACTCGTTGATGAATCTACCCAGAATAGTAGAGGGCCTGAATAGAAAGATAAGCAATACAAAGTAGCAATACCAAAAGATTTGTAGCTTTACAGAGATTTGGTTTTTAGATGGGATCAGTGACCCCCATTTGAAAGCTGGAAAGAGTCAGAAGAAAATGACAAATAATTAGGGATGCACTGAATCCACTATTTTGGATTCAGCCGAACCCCCCGAATCCTTCCCGAAAGATTTGTCTGAATACCGAACCGAATCCAAACCCTAATTTGCATATGCAAATTATGGGTGGGAAGGGGAAAACATTTTTTACTTTCTTGTTTTGTGCCAAAAAGTCACTTGATTTCCCTCTCTGGCCCTTATTTGCATATGCCGAATCCAAATCCTGCTGAAAAAGGCCGAATCCTGGCCAAATCCCTACAAATAATTAAAAAACTATAAAAAAATGTAGATCAATTTAAAAGTTGCTTAGAATTGGCTGTTCTTTTACATACTAAAAGTTATTGTAAAGGTGAACCACTCCTTTAACATCACTATATACTTATTTGTTTTGTATTCCTTTACTGACTTGAGGTAGAAGACACAAGTTACTTGAAATCTGAACTTACAAAGAGTGATAAACCCAGACAATGAGATCACAGAGTTTTTATACCAGTTACTAGTGGGAGAGCATAGAGATATTGCACAATAGCACAGAAAAACAAAGAATTGCTCTTACAGTCAAGTAGGTGGTTCTGCCCTCAAGGCCAAGGTATTGGTGACCAAGGCTAGCTTGAAATCAGAATCCATTCAATTTTAAATAAGAGATTTAGACTTATCAGTTATAGATAACTTTGATAGTCTTAACACTGCTCTATCATATCCTCTCTCTTCATGTTGGTCAGTGGTTGTGCTTCAAGGTACCTAATCGTGTCTGCATTATTTGTTGCTGGTGTTGATTTGTTCTTGTTGCACCGAGATTGTTTGTGGTGTTGTTGAGGCAGGTATTTTTAAATATTTTTTCTTGGCTGATTTTGTTGCCAGTTTGTGGTGTGGTGACTCTGCTAAAAAGTCTGTGTTTTGTCAATTAGTCTTTGCCCAAGCTAACTTCTGTTTCCTTGTTTCCTTTATAATAAAACAGTACCTTGTACTTGATTCCAGCTAAGATATAAATATCCCTTACGAGATGCAAAACAATCCTGTTGGCTTTATTTAATGTTTCATTTATTTTTAGTAAACTTTTAGTTTTTACCCTTTATCCAGAAGACCCCAGTTCCTGGGCATTCTGGATAACAGATCCCGTATTTGTATTATAGCAATTTATGGGGGAACTGATGCAGATAGTGCTAGCAGAGGGTAATTATGGGGGGTAGGTGGGTAAAGTAACTAACTTTTGATGGCTATCTATGATGGTTCCAACCAAATGTTGTGGCAACCTCTTCCCATATATTTGATCCGTTTGCTTCTCAAGAGAATGGGATTTATGTCCTGAAGAAAGGTGACTGATGGCAAAGAAAAGAGAGCCTAGGTCTTGAAGAAGAACCTTCAGAAATGTTGTTGTTCTTCCTATTGGAGAATTTTAATGACCTGATTGGTCAGTAATTGTTTCTACTCCTTCGTATGATACTTCTGCAATAAAAAACAGCCAGTAGGGGCTCTGTCTTGTGATATAGTTGGTCTGAAATTATATTTCTCACAGAGAAAGTTGGAGTAGCAATGATGTATCTAATGTTATATCTTAGCAGCATCTGGTGATCAGAAATAAAGAGCTCCTGTGGTCAGCCATATGTGGTTAGTAATAGAAGCTCATGGAAATCCCTAGTTTTTAACCTTGGCATGAAAACTGTTAATATCATTTGATGCCTTTATATTACAGATGAAGCCACTTGGATTTGTGTGTTAAGGGATTCTGTCATGGGTAAACATGTTTGTTTTACCTTCTCAATGTAACTGAATCGTCCACAGTGGGACTTGGGTTTTTACTATTGAATGCTGTTCTTAGATCTACCAGGCAGCTGTTATCTTGTGTTAGGGAGCTGTTATCTGGTTACCTTCCCATTGTTCTGTTGTTAGGCTGCTGGGGGGGGGAGAGGTGGGTGTCATATCAATCCAACTTGCAGTACAGCAGTAAAGAGTGATTGAAGTTTATCAGAGCACAAGTCACAAGACTAGGGGCAGCTGGGATATTGACATTTAAAAACTGAATATAAAAAAAATCTGTTTGCTCTTTTGAGAAATTGATTTCAATGCAGAATTCTGCTGGAGTAGCACTATTAACTGATGTGTTTTGAAAAAAAAAACTTTTTTTCCATGACAGTATCCCTTTAACATGACTTTGAGTGTAACTTGGTTGTACAATGTTCTGAACAAGAGGAAATCAGGTCCAATCAGGACAAATGTGCTGTAGGTTTTTAAAAAAGTGCTGGTATCCCTTTAAGAAATGTAATTACTCTGACCTCATTGGATACCAATACTTGAGTACTTGGCTCAGCTTTCTAAATACTCAACATACAGTATCTTTAGTCGCAGCAGATCTTTAGTTGTGAAGCCAAGACGACTCCTTTGATTCCTATCGCTCTTTCCATTTTATGGTCGGTTGGTTAAATGTGTGCAAAAATTATCTTTGTGTATTAAAAGCTAAAGCTAATATTGCTTTACAGCCTGAAATGTCAAGACAAATCCACTGTAAAAACGAGAGCGTTCAGTACATTAAATTACGACAAATGCTAATGTTAACACACATTTTATCTCCCACTTTGAACCACACTTAAGTTCCTTAATAACTTCTCCACTGTAAATGGCAATCAAACACATGTTGCTCGTTTGAAGGTTCTAGAGTAATTACATTCCGCCTTCTAACACTAACAAGGAAAAGCCTGCGCCCGGGTGACCTGCATTGTATACAGCATGGCTGATTTGTGCTTTAAAATGGCATTTGCTGAATATCTCTGTAAATATTTGTTTATAGAGAGTGAGGCTAGCAAATTCATTTGCTGACGAAGTTTGCTTCAAGGTCATTCTAGATTTTCATTTGGCCAAGGTCCTGTTCTTTTCTAGGGTTTGTTCTACAGAGAACAAGGAATAACAGTTGACCCAATGTAAAGCCATCTCCTTTGTACTGGGGGGTACAATATCTATCTTCACTAGGACTAAGTAAGCATGATACAGTGTACAAGTCTGTCTTTATCTTTTAAGCCCCTTCATAACAGATTTCCTGATGGATAGATATATAGGTAGGACACAGAGCAGTTATTACTCCCTGTTTTAGGATCAAGCCCATTGTATATTAGTGCAGCTGCATGGGTTACACTATAGACTACCAAAGTATATGGCAGAAGTTATAAGGTCTATTTATGCAAATGCTTGTTTAGTCCCTTAGAAATTCCTGGGGTCCTGGATAACTTCACCCATAATAGGGGTTCTCACTAGTGATGGGCGAATTTATTCGCATGAGGCGAATTTGCGGCGAATTCCCGCGATTCGCCGCTGGCGAATAAATTTGCGAATCGCCAGCTAAATTACGAGTCGCGCGTCGAAAACGAAGCGACGCGCGCCATAACTGACGCGACGCGCCAAAGTTGACGCGAGTCAAAAGCGTCCCGCGACTCGATTCACGTATTTTTCGCCAATTCGCAAATTTCTCTATATATTCGCAAATTTTTCGGTGAAGCGAATCTCGGGAGATTCGCCCATCACTAGTTCTCACCTGGCTGATAAAATGACATGAAAGGGATAGTTCTGCCTTTAAGGGGTTGTTCACCTCTGAGTTAAATTTCAGTATGATTTAGAGAGTGATATTCTGAGACATTTTGCCATTGGTTTTAATTTTTTATTATTTGTGGTTTTTGACTTACGTATTTAGCTTTTTATTCAGCAGATCTCCAGTTTGCAATTCCAGCAGTCTGGTTGCTAGGGTCCAAATGACCCTAGCCACTATCCATTGATATATGGGTCATAAGAAGAAGAAGGCAAATAATTCAAATGAAAACCACTTGCAAAGTTGCTATTCTATTATAGTTTATTATATAGTACATTCTATAACAACCCTTGCACAAAAGGCTCAAAGCATGTATTCGTATATCTGTTCACAGGATGGACCTCATATTTGGAATTGATTTCTCAGCCTACCTTAAACTGATTGCTCACCTTTAAGTATGGTATATTCGAATTCTAAGTATCTTTTCAATTGACCTTCATTTTTTTTTTTTATAGTTTTTGCCTTCTTCTGACACTTTCCAGCTTTCAAATGGTGGTCATTGACCCCATCTAAAACACAAATGCTTTGTAAAGCTACAACATTTAGGGGCAGATTTACTATTATTCACCTATTCGACTATCGAATGCTTATTGAATAGTTTTAGGCTATTTTAACCTCGATATTCAATTTCTCGATGAAATCGTACGATCGAATACCGATCGTTCGATTTCACAAAAAATAGTAAAATTTCCCATTGCACGAAGCTTTCGATTGTACAAATGGTATTCGAGCAGGTGATAGAAAAAAAGCCTATGGGGGGCTTCCCATCGGCTTCTATTGCAATTCGGTAGGTTCAATCTGGCGAAGTAGGCAGTCGAATAACATTTTAAAGCTAAAGTACTTTGATCATCGAAAGGTCGAATTATCGAATATCTGATTATTCAGTCTATTCGATCTATTCGATCTATTCGATCAGGTCGAATTTTCTGTATTCAATGATCGAACTGGCCAAATTTGCATATTCGAATATCTGATTATATCGTATGATCGGAATTCGATCGAATTCGATCGAACTTCGATCTATTCACGTAAATTTCGGAAATCTTCCCCATATTGTTATTGCTACTGGTTATTACTCATCTTTCTGTTCAGGGCCTCTCTTGTTCATATTCCAGGCTCTTATTTAAATCAATGCATGGGTGCTAATGTAATTTGGAGAATTAGCCTAGCTGCTAAAAAAACCACATATACAGTAATAAAAAATTAAAGCCATTTGCAAATTGTCTCAGAATATCACTCTCTACATCATATTTAAAAGTTAATTTAAAACTGAACAACTCTATTAAGCTGCCCGTATAAGGGTCAATAAAACTGGCTTTCTTTCTTCCACATCAAGTTTGCAGCCCTATATGGGGGTCCTTGGAACTGCTTGCCCAATCAATATCTGGGTAAAAATCAGGCAGATATTAATGGGACAGGTTTGAAAATCACAATGGGGTGAGGACCACACTAATTGGTCCCCGTACTCCAGATGGGGGCCGTTAGTTCAATTTGGCAGCTAATTCAAACAAAAATTCAGAGTGGATCTTGACATTTATGGTCATCTGTTACGTAGAACTAACTTCGGTTTAGGTTAAGCTTATGTCCTCTTGTATGGAGCCCCTGAAACTTCCGACTAGACCCATATCTGGCTGAAAATCAACCAGATATCTATTGAACAGGTTTAAAAATCAAACTGGCTAATGATCGGCAAATTGAAGTGGTCTTTGCACAACCGAACTCCATAGTTCCACACTGTTATCCAATTGTTGGCCACATATGTGTGACCAAATGAACTAAACATTGCGTGTTTCATGCCCTGGCCAAATGAGTGTATCATTAAATGTATGAAAGCTTTACTGTGTTATGGTGCTTGATAGAACTCAACCTGTTGATGTACTTTGGTGTCTGAGTCTGAGACTGAGTTAGAATGAGAGACATCTGGTTAAACCTCTGAAAATGTAATGAATGTACAGTGACGCTACAGATTGGTGGAATGTTCGAAAACTAAAACTAAGTAAAACTATGTTTCAGACAATTTCTCAGATAAAGAAGAAAACGAATTCTTATACTGGACTTCATGCGCACTGTGATAATACAATAAATGGAAACGGTATGAAGGAATTACAGTCTGCAGCTAAGGGACACTTTTACCAAGTTAAATAAGGTTTTTTTTGCAGCAGCCACTAATCAGTACAATATTGCTTTACCTTCCCCAAAGCATTTATAGTTGAGCTGAAATATTCGCAAAGCATTAGAGCCAGTAACAATTTTATTTACATTTTATTATATTAATGTGTAATAGGACATATTAAAACTGAAAAATGACTTTTTTTTTCCTGCCGTATTAATTTTATTCAAATTCCTTTCTTTATCAAAAGAGTTGTAAAATAAGCTACTTTGTGCCTTATTATCCCAAAAATTATTAGATTTGGTTCCTAGCAATGAATTCTAAAAGAGGCTACAATTATAATTATTTCTAATACAGGAGATAAGAAGCTAACTCTCCAACGCAAGAGGCAGTTAACTGCCCTTATCTCTTACTTGGTACAGGTGTGGGATCCGTTATTCGATTATCGGAAAGCGCTGACTTACGTGAAAGTCCTCTCCTATAGACTTTCTTATTACAATTTTAATAATGATTTCCCCTTTCTCTGTAATAATAATTACAGAAAGGTCCTTTTTCAAGAACACCTTAGCTCCATCCTGGATAACAGGTTCCCTACATGTAATATAGTGCAAACACATAGTTTTCCTAAGTCTAGTAACTCATAGCAGCCAACCAATCAATGATGTGTTGCTATGGGTAAGTAGACTAGTAGAAGACTTTGCATCTATGGCACATATGTGCATATTTAAGAGTTTTGCCATCTGCATGATTTTGATTAGAAAGTCATTGGAGAATGGCGAAATGGCTAGCAAATGCCTCTCGGTAGAATTTTGATATTCCTCGTACCCTGCTGTTGCACCAGTCAAGCAAATTATCACTTGGAAATGCTGTTTTTGTTCTCCAGAAAATTAAATTGTATAGTGCTGTTAAGGTTGTTCAGCCTGTGAATGGCACCAAAATTATACTTATATGGGCTTGGTCAGGTATATTTTGGCAGAACTTTCTGTTAGCCAAGGACAGGGGCACATCTAGGTCTGCTGGCCTACAATAAGGGGGTTATTTATTAAAATCTGAATGTCACTAGAAAACTCAAATTTTTAGAGGAAAAAAACTTTCATTTTTCGAGATTTATTATACCCTGATGCTGCAATCCGAAAAACCTCCATCGTAGACCTGTTGAGGTCCTGTTTAAATCAATAGGAAAGGCACCCATCTCAATTTGTGGTCTGTACTGGGTTTAGCCTGAAAATGCTACTTTTTCGGGATTTTTTGGGAAAAAACTAGGGATTCAGGAAAAAGTCCAAAAAATCTGATCAATTTGTATTTTCATATTATTTTATTGAGTTTTTCCTCAATATGATTAAATCAGATTTTTTTATTAATAAATACACTAAAATCCGGCATGGGAGTTTGGTCGTGGTTTTTGTTTTTTAAATAAAATATGAGATAATTTTGAGATTTTACTAAATAACCCCCTAAGTGCATAGAAGTCTTCCGTTACCTCGCTGCCTGAACCCGACCTCCACCTGACTGACCACTCTTCTGTCTCCTGATTCTCTGCGTTGACCCTTCTGTGTATGACCCGGCCTGTATACGGACTTTGCTACTCTGCTGCCTTGATTGACCATTGCCTGCCTGACCATTCTCCTGCTCACGGTTTGTGTCGGACGTTCCTGAGAACCGGCACTCCTACCACTCCTCCACTAGAGTACAGTCCTGTTCCAATCTCAGTGTCTGTTTATCTCAGTGAGAGGTGTAGGAGAGGTCAACCCTCAACAACCTCTTCCTATCTGGTCATCCTGACACTTGCTCTCCTTGTTGAAGCTTATGGCTGCCCTACAAACTATCCACATCCTGACTCCTAGAGTGAGCTATAAAATCTTCCCAATTCCCAACACTTCATCAACACTAGCTACTCCACCTGAGGCTTTCCACCTCAGGCTTCTCAACACCATCTATCTCCTTCAGCAAATAGGTTCCACATTGACAGAACACATGGTGACTCCCCTTTGTAAAGACTTGGGACACCTGACACCTCTGGCAATTTACAGAATTTAGAGGGAATTAAACCTTAAGAGGAAAACAATTCATACACCCCAACTATGATCAAACCCAGCCCTGGCTGGATTAAACCACATAAAGACCACTAAGATTAAAGGAGAAGGAAATGGTTTACTTAAATAGCCTTCTAACAAAAGTCTTTAGCACACAGAATTTACTGAAAGTTTGCAAATTTTCCTCCCTGGTCTGATGTGTAAGCAGCGACGCTCTCCTTAGACTGCATTGTGTGACTTGGGTGATGTCACTCTCTTCACAGCCATCTTCCTCTTGGCTGCCAGAGGCAGCCATGATCACATTAGGCATAATGTAGTTGTAGTGCACATATAGTTGTAAGGCACATTAAGAAGAAAGAAGTACAGGAAGCCGTCACAACCTTACTAATATGGCGCCTGTCTGGCTATTTAAGTGATGCGAAAATGGACATTCATTTTATAAGATCTGACTGACATATGAGCATTTTTAGCGTAGCATTTTAAGAGGTCTAGGGAGTACAATAAAAGAAGAAAGGTATTGTTTTTTTACCTTTCCTTCTCCTTTAAGAGTAAAACCTTTACCCCCCAACATAAACATTGACATAGCAAATAATAAGATGGGCACAACTTTGCAGATGTGATCACTTGGCCATTCTGAATATGTTTACATAAAAGTACATTACATGTCAGTAATGGACTATAGAGTATAACCTTTAAAAAAGAATATTATTTTCAGGATCCCAGGGGTTAACAGTAGACGAATCATCACTGTGCAGCTTTTGCTTCTGCTAAATGATTAAGAAAAGGCCAAGCCTGCAGCTTTTAGGTTTGTTAAGGATAACACAGATGACAGAGACAATTGGACATTAGATACAATGGTAGATAAGAATAGAGAGAAGACAGGGGCAGGGAGAATGAGCAAGACAACAGGGGCAGGAGAAAACAACAGAACAAAGATACAGGTTTAGGACATAATTTTTCCTGACATTTGTAGAATGGAAAGTAATTGCTTCTGTGATTGTTCTGGCCAAAGAACAACTGCCTCACTTAAGCAGATGTTTCTTGACCTCTTGGAGTCCTCCACAGCCATGCAAACAAAATCAATCTGTAAAGCACATCCAAATCAGAAAATAATTGTGTGCATAGCTTGGGAAAGGGTCAAAGCTATTTTTTTATGTTTTATTTGAAGGACCACTGTACTATATTAAAATGAGGATATCACATAAGGATGCCAAGGCACTGATTCCTGGTCAGGCTATAAGGCCTAGAGTGCATTAGGTGGGTTCGCGACAATGCTTGTTAAAATATTCAGCATGACATCTCCTCCCTTAAATGAATGAGAAATGCATCACCTTAGGAAAACTATGGGATAGGGATCGATTGGGAACATTTCTCTTCAGATAGGAAATGGTGTTTTGACCATTGAGATTCTACCTGAGACTACAGCAGTAGTCAAACAGCCAACTGCAACCCTAGCTCAATATACAAAAAGCACCAATTTTATTAATATTTTCCATCTCAAGATATTTTCCATCTCAATTTTATAAACCATCAGAATGGCGCCATACATGAAGAGATAGTAAATAAATTTGGCATACCATGGCTAAATAGGTCAATGACCCCCACACAGCACTTGGCCTGCTTAAGGGGTAACGATTTGTTAGGTAATCCTAGTTAATCACTGGCTAGACTTTGGGGGTTAGTGAAATACAGACTACAAACTTGCACATCCCAATGATTTCTTTTGTTTGTTTTTTTTGTTTTAAGATGCTTGGGGGGTAGTCTGAACAATAAATGCAGGAAATTTCAAAGTGTTGATCCAACTTGAAAATATTCAGTTGCAGAATATATTCCTGGTTGATCACAGTGAATGTTACTGTATTTGAAGACAACAGAGAAGATTTAAACAAGGGCAATCTTAGCAATAACTTTGTTGAAATCAGTCTTTTTATTGCTTTTATGAGGTATAAAGGCTGCCAGTGCCAAGACTGTTTGAAGGTTGCTGTATACTGTACTTTATAAATGTGTGCCCCATTTATAAAACATCAAAGTAGCAATGTTTCTTACTATGCCAGGTATTTCCAGAGGTGTCAAAGTCATGGTTGATAATGAAGTAGCCATACGTTACTTGAATCCCATTATTTCAATAGCATTTTTATGGCTTTTGATGAGTTGATGATGAGTTCTTCTCATTTTTCTCTGAAGACATACTCTATCTTCTTAACACCACCATAATGCTATTTCTGTATTCCAAGCAGCAACTATATACATTTTAACAAATGTACTACTTTGTTACATTAAGGCCTTTTATGATATTTGGGGGAAAATTTACTAAAGGGCTCATTTTGGCAGATGTTAATTTGCAGCAAATGCGTGTATTTATCAAAATGTGAAGCTTCGACTCAGCAGATGAACACAGGCAAATTTTCTAAATAATAATAGCGTTATTTTCTTCCTGGCGAAACTTTGTTAACATTTAATACTTACGTCAATTTAATATGGTGGGTCATATATATGTCTTTACTAGTGAGTGAGAAACTTCTCTAGAGATGAGCTTTTTTGCTATCAAATTGTCCTCTTCGCATTTAGTAAACTGGCGGTGTCCCTGCAAATTGTCATTTTGGGGAATGTTTGCTAGAAAAGCCCACTGTAGTAAATTTACCCCTTGGTGTACAAGTGCAAGTGCTGCCAACATGGACAGCAATTATGGCAGAGAATAGAGGGACCTGCTTGGTTAAAGATAAATGATAGTGTTTGGTTGAACTGTGAAACAGTCATTCGGATGTAGAAGATGTGGACGATTTAACTGTCCTTACTGTAAATGAGGAGATGTTTGCATCTGACTCAGGGGTAACAAGTCTAAAAAGTGAAATAAGCATATTGTTCTGTCACTCTATAAAGGGTGTGGATATTGCTGGGGGCAAGGGAAGGGATCGGGAAAAGATAGCAGAATGTAGTCCCTGTTATAATATAGAAGTTGCACTTCACTCTATAAAGGGTGTGGATATTGCTGGACAGCCTATGGCAGGATGTCATTGTAAATGCCCGAGTAGGACCTCAGGACTGAAAAAAGTTTGGCCTACAGCAACCAAGACCTTAGTGAAGTTGGGTTAAGGATTGGTGAAAAGATAGCCGAAGGTAGTCCCTGTAATAATATAGGAGTTGTCAGAGTTGCTATTAAGAGCAACTTTGCGCCACCAAGGACAGTTTTTTGTGGGGTGGTTCCCCAGACGACACCTGTCAGACTGTAGGGACACAAGTGGGCAGAACTCAGGAATATAGAATAAATTGTGGAACTCATTGAGTGATGTGATTTTGTGCTATGCATATTTTGTTTATCAAGGAACTACCTTTTTCTATGTTATTTCTTCAATAACCACTGGTGCCAAAGTAGTTTGTAAAAGTGATTGTATTAAGAATTACAGTAGCAGACACATCCTCCAATACATCTGTCAGGAGGGAAAGAGTTGTATGTAGCAGTGCTGTACACTTGAGACCAATTGTAGAAGGTGCCCCAAGTATTTAGGAGGCTTAGGTTTTAGGGTTTGTGATAGGGATGCATTGAATCCAGGATTCGGTTCGGGATTTGGCCAGGATTCAGCCTTTTTCTGCAGGATTCAGAGTCATCAGAATTCTTCTTCCCAGCTGGACTGAATCCGAATCCTAATTTGCATGTGCAAATTAGGGGCGGGGAGGGAATCACATGACTTTTTGTTACCAAACAAGGAAGTAAAAAATTATTTCCCATGCCTAATTTGCATATGCAAATTAGGATTCAGTTCAGTATTCGGCTAAATCTTTTGCAAAGGATTCGGGGTTTTGGCAGAATCCAAAATAGTGGATTCGGTACATCCCTAGTTTGTGAATAAGAAAGAGAGAATAGGATGAAAAGCTAATTATATTTTTATTGCTATGCATATGCTTGGTCTGAATTAAGAAGTGTTTAAGGAGGGTGAAATGTGAATTAAGTAATGGTTAATGTATAATTAGTTTTGCCGCTAGGTGGCAGTGAGTCATAAGTTGAACTGTGAAAGTTGTTGGTACTGAAGAGTGAATAAAGCATACAGGAACAGGAAATACTGGGTTATTCTGGCAGTAATAGAGGAAGGGACAAAAGTCTTTGTTAGGGAGAAGTCAGGAGAAAAGGTTTGCTGCTGTCTACATGTTATGAAGAAGCAATACTAAACTGTTTAAGAAAAAGTCTTCCATGCCTTGTGCATTAAGGTTACAAATGCCTGGAGTATGGAGATGCTGTATGTCAGCCAGGTATTGTCATAAATAGAAAAGAGCTAGAAGTAGAAAACAGGCAAGTAAAATATAGAGATTATAAAAAATAACCATCTTGGTGAAACGAGGATTACTTCACAGTGACAGGCCAAAACAGTACATTAGCAAGACATATGGAAATAATAGATGAAAACAGTTTATCAAAAGGAATAGAAAAAGTCCAGATAGAGTATGGCAATACCAGAGGACATGAAGTGTGAACCCTGGCTAGATCATTATCATTAAAGTGTGCCAGGAAGCCAGTAAATAATTGCAATACACAATGAGCAAAATTCCAGAGAATGAGAATGTTAGATGTTAGTGAGGATACCCACAATATCTTTGGCTGAGTGAGCTAAACAACTGCTATTAGGTCTGGAATGGCCAACCTGTCTCAACCCAATAACCAAAGATAGCAAGGAGGACAAAATTAGGAGAAGTGTCCCCATCTGCTAACAACTGAACTGAAAGTTACAAGGTCTTGAAAACTTTATTATTTGTGTACTTTTTATCCATTATTCAGATTGTTTATTGAGCAGGTATTTCTGCCCTGTAGACTATCTAGCTTTATGCATCAGGGTAGCTCTTATGTACCAGCATAACATGTATTGAACAGATTAAAGAACCACTCAGATGCTCATCTAACCAATTTCATTGCAGAAATGTCCAAACAAAAGACATGCTACACTTATTATTTATAGAAGACGTCATTAAGAGCAAGTCCATGGAGAGGTCATAGGGGTAAATTGAAAAAAAAAAAAGTTTTTGTGAACAATCAGAGCTAGCGTTATTGCTCCAGGGAAAAAAAAACATTAAAAAGTTAACAAAAAAACAACAACATTTTGTTTATAATGCTGACCATGTGAGATCTCTGAGGGTATGTTCCTCTATGTATGGTTAAACATAATGCAAAAAGAATAGCAAATAAAAATGTTCCCTCTGCTGAATTAAGGAAACCGCAAATGCAGCCAAGCCAATTGCATTAAAATGCTTTTATTCAATTCTTCATCTATTTTACATTGTAAAATAATGAGCAAATCCAGATTCTCACAGGGATATGGTTGAATAGATCCAAGTTTGTGTATATTTATACCACATCACTTAGATTGTATGCTCAACAGGGTAGGGACCTCCTTCCACTAAGTCCCAAAGCCAACACGCCCTGACTCAATTCGACCAATCGAATTTTGCAAATTCGATTGAATTTCGAATTCTTCGCACAAATTTTGTAAATCTGCCCCTAATAGTTCCTGGTCATTGTTTTAAATTGCAATATCCCCTCCTGTTGTCCCCTACCAACATATAGATGTGTTTTGATTCTGCTGAAAAGCTTGTTTATATATGTTAACTTGTCTTGTGTTTGCTGCCCTTAGTCTGTAAAGCACTGCGGGAGAAAATGGCACTATATAAATAATAATAATAATAATAATAATAATAATACTGCATTTACTCTGCCTCCATTAAACATGCTGGTAGATAGCCCATGTAGAAGTAGAAACAATTATGAATTTTCAAGCAATGAAATAATTGTGGTACATGGGCTCCTGGGATGACACCTGGGGTATGCAAAAAAATAAAAAATAAAAAGCATGGTCAGTATATAAATGCAACCACTATTATCCCTCTAGGAATTCATCATCGCTTGAACAGATGAATTCCAAGAGCGATGTTAGTGGTTGCATTTATATATCGACCATTTTTTTTTCTGCATACCCCAGATGTGATCCCTGGAGCCCACATACCACAATTATTTCATTGCTTAACATTGCATAATTGCTTGTCCTACTACATGGGCTTCTGATAGCTACCAACATGTTTAATGGAGGCAGAGTAAATGTAGTATTATTCTTATTATTTATAGCCTGGAGTGCAGCAAAATAGGGATATAACTGTGTATTATAAAGTATATCATTATAATGAGGATTGCAAAACTCAGAATTAAGATGAATCTCCCACTGGGTGATGTTTGATGTCAAAATAAAAGAGGTCATACACTATAAGATCCATCTTTGTCTAATTAACCTATCAATGAACTGAATTAAATTTGGATGATCCAATTGACTGGCTGCTGTGCCAAAGATTGTGTCATAAAGGGGCTGGGGTAGACCTACCAGAAAAGGATCACATTAATTAGATTTTTTTCAATGAGATTTTCCATCAGGTCTGATTGATATCTGGCCAAATTTCTGCCAAGATATTGCTCAAGGAGGTTGTTGAAGGGCCCCAAACATTAGATAATAAGAGGTGACTCAGTCTGGAAGCCACCTTTAGTATCAAGAGTATACAGGACACCTTGTCAATACACTTACTACAGTGTTCTCCTCCACTTTACAATGTATGGGTTTCAAATGGGTTTGTAATGGGGTGATCCAATTTACTGGCTGCTGAGCCAAATATTATGTCATAAAGGGGCTGGAAAAGACCTATCAGAAAAGGATCATATCAATTAGATTTTCTTCTATGAGATTTTCTAACGTCTGATTGGTATCTGGCCACATTTCTGCCAGATATTGCTCAAGGAGGTTGTCCAAGGGCCCCATACATTGGATAATAAGAGGTGACTCAGTCTGGAGGCCACCTTTATTATCAGGAGCATACAGGGACACCTTCTCAACTCCCTTAGTGCAAAGCTCTCCTCCACTATGTGTATGGGGTTCAAATGGGTTATTAATGGAGTGCATTCTCTTAACACAAGAGTGCCAGTCTCCATTCTGGCATAGTCTAAGATACATCTTCTGGGGTGTCTTTGGCTATAATGATCTGAGTGAAAAGCCGAACCTGGTGCTGAACCTGTATCAGTTTTCCATATTAATACAAAGAACAGCTCATCCAAGAGCAAGCATGACTTCCATGCACCCTAATAAACAAATGTAAGCTGGCAAGCTCCAAGGAAATGCATCTGTATAACTAAGCTTTCTACCGGACGTTGCTCTTGGAGCTGTTCCCACCTCATTTAGGCAGCATGAAATCTATCAGCCAGTTTTCACACAACAGAGGCCCTACACAGTGTGTTATAAAGGAATACAAACACACACACAAGTGCTCTGCAGTGTTCTGGTACTTCAATACTAAGTATCTTCGTTTGATGCTCATACTGCAGGAGAGGCAGCGGCACTTTCATTTATCATCTACAATGCAATCCGCCCTCTTTTCTCTTCCCAGCGTACTTATTGTACCAGCATTTTCTAGTAGATTTTCATTCTTTTTTTTTTTTTTTTTTAAATAGAGGCCTGAAGGCCCATAATGTATTGCTGTGGCGTTCTCAGGCATCGGAAAAGGTTAAATCCTTTCCATTGTTGGCATCAATCTTCTCATCTCTTCCTCTAATCAAATAATTACCTTTTAAAGCCGTCAAAGTCTAATGCAATTGTTCTTTCCTTCCAGGAGGCAGACATATCATTCTCTCACTTTCGCCCTCTCTAGTGGTTTCTTCTCATATTGAAATGATGTGTCAGCCACCTGAGCAACGAAATGCAGATGGAGCAAACTTTATGTCGCCACAATATTACTCCATTTAAAGCAGACTATCTTTTTCAGTTATTCGTGATTGCTGTGTCATTTTGCGCTGTGGTGATCCTAATGGGAATGATAACATTTGCTCCATCTGTTTACTAGGTATATACTTGGGAAATAATGCAACATTTAATGAGCTAAAACATCAGCATGTGTGGCCACAAGTATACATTAGCATTCTTCCTCTGCTGGTTCATAGGATGCAGCATCTTTTCTTCTTTTATCCTTTTCAAGCCACCCCCAAACCAGCATGCCTGCCCCTCTCTCGCTTGTACAGTACATTCATCTCTCCCTTTTAAACGCGCTCCTCTCCCTGCAATTTCTGTTTCATCCCTGCATCTGTTATCATGTTCTTCATCTCTGTGATCCTTTCATCTTCTTTTCTCTCGCTTCTCGCTCTCCCTCTCGTTCTTCTTATCTAATTTTCCATGACTTCCCACAAAAACTAACAACAATAAAGGAACGTTTAGCAGATATATACAGACGGCATTATCATTACACTATATATAAGCCGTGCATCATACAGAGACAGAAGTAACTATAAACCAGCTTTCAGAGGCCTAAAAATAATCATTTATTCCAGGTGTCATTTTGACATATTTCTCTAAAATTAGAACAGGTGCAAAAATTGCCTGAGCCGTGATATTTGTCCCTACAGAAATGCTGATGTCTCTAGAAATGCTTGTGGGTTTTTCATTTCCTTTCACCACCTCTGTATAGCAAGACTGCATCCCCTGGGGTCCCACAAATAGCATCATTCAGGGTAAGAAAGCAGTCCAGCATGCTCTTCTGCCATCACATGACTTTGCTAAGTACAACAGTTACCATGTTGGCCACTTAGGAAAGTTAGCCAAGTTGTGAGTCCAGTTTGTTTGGATGTCCCATTTGCAAACCCAAATCCAGGGATGGTTTTAGAGAAGGTCAGAGAAGGGACCCCTATGTAGAGGAAGTATGAAGATGAAAGGTTTAAGATATTTTCAATATACTCAATGGCGAAATGCCCTATAGAATTTGCTAGTTGTAGTTTAACAACAGAAGTTTTTCTGAGTTGCTAGTGTCCATAAAAAAGGGGTCAAGGACTTGGCACTAGGTTACAAACGTAGGCGCTAAATTGCAGCTGCAGCCAATCAGTAATTCATTTTACCGCATATCGACTACTGCATGTTAGAAAAAGACTGCATTGTGAGTGGGCAAGATGGCACTATATTAATAAATGATAGCGATGAACCGAATCCACTATTTGGAATTTGGCTGATACCTCAAATCCTCCATGAAATATCCAGCCGAATACCGAACCAAATCCTAATTTGAAAGTAAAACGTAGAAAACTATTTTTTTTACTTGCTTCTTTTGTCACGAAAAGTCATGTGATTTACTCCCCCCCCCCCCAAAGTTACGTATGCAAATTTGGATTCAGTTCGGCCACGCACAAGGAGTCAAATCCTGCTGAAAAAGGCTGAATCCTGGCCAAATCCAGAACCGAATCCTGGATTCAGTGTATCTAGCAAATGAGCCCTAAAATATCTTGTTTGCAGTACATCATTTTATATTGTCTCTATTCTGCCCACCATGTGTAAATGCTACCTTGGTGAAGGAGTATTGCTTATTCTGCCCCTATATCAAGTTCCTGCAGAACAGTTCTTACAAGCTAACTGCCCCAGCAGAGATGTAGTTACGTGTATCATATAAGGACCCTAGAAATGCAGCTGCAGTAGGTGGCACTGTCAGAACTGCCAACTGGGAGTTTTTTCTTTGGAAAAGAAAGTTGAACTTAGTTCTGATAAAGTGGTGGGAAGCCACGAAACGCGTAGAGCGGGCAGCCCATAATATGTCTGTGGCATGCTGTTTTGGATTTTAACTCAATAGTTTTTCTCAAAAAATGTAAATTCTTTAAACAAATGGATGCTGGCTTCTTGGTGCTCTGTGTTTTCAAGATTTTGTATTCAGCTGTGTGGGATCACAGCTTACGTGTAGCCTGCTGGAGATTCGCCTGGGTCGGTAAGTGCTCCCACTATTGTTAAGCTCAGGACCCTGGGATGAATGTACATAATCAAGAAGTAGAATACTTAATGAATCAGATGCATCAGATACCTGGGGATTTGAGATGGACAGCAATAGGTTCAAGTTGTCCAGCTTGAATAGGTAACCCTTATTTTTCCACCCAGGAATTTAAACTAGCTCCCACTCGCTGTGGTAAAGCAACGGCTACATCAGATCCTCAGTCTAAGCTGGGCCCTCACATACACATGTGGAGGAAGGGAGTAGTATAACTCTCAGCTGCTCTGAATAGGATTTCTGGATGCCAGAAGTTCTTCACCAAAATAACTATTTAATAACAGCCACAAGGTACTCAGTACAGTTTTCTCTAAGTGGTACATTGAATAATTGAGTGTATCACACACTGACACTCTTGTGGGGTAGAATTGACTGGATCCCACTTCACCTCTGTAGCACCCTTTAATTGACCTGGATCACCTCCAGTGGAACTTCCTGGGAATTCTCAAACCTTATTACCTAATGATCCTTTCACTAACAGGTACAGTATCTCACCTGGAGATGCCTCTAATATCGTTCAGAACTGTTCTTTCTAACTCACCCTTTTTGACTTACACTCCAACCACTAGGAATAAGACTAGTGATGGTCGAGGCGCTTCGCGAAAACGTCGAAAAATTCGCGAAACACCGCGTCTCCTTTTGGACGTGGGTTTCCGTCCATTTTCCCGATGCCGGCCTCCAAAAACGGATGCCCGCATACAAAACAAGCGTTAAAATACCAGCCGGGTGGCAACCCTAATCTGCCCCAGTGTATCTTCCTATATTCAGTCTCAATAAAGCTTAATGGCAGTACCGGCAAATGAAATTGCATTTCTCTCCTCATTTCCATTTCTCTAACTGTGCTTTAAACAAGATACGGGCAAAAAAAAAAAAAAACGAAAGATCAATCCCACTCATGCTGTTTGCTAAAGATCTCACACATGTATCTAATTCCATGCAGTACCTGCTCATTTCTCAGTATCACCCTTCCATTTATCTTTCTCCCGTGGCTTATCACTCCTGCACAACTTGCCTTCTCTCCAGTCCTATAGCCGGTTATCTCCCTCCCGGGCTCTCTCTCATTGCTTAACGATTGCTTTAGATTTCTACCATTCCCATTCTGTTTGGGAAACTAATAAAGTCTGAGTCATTGATTCGCACACACGCACTGATACATGTAGAGCGGCGTGACTCATGGACTGCTCCATAAAGAGCATGCTTGATGGCCCACTCAGGAACATACATAAGTGCATGGTGAGAGATTAACATCCTTTCCAATAAACAGAGCAATAATTGTTTGTTATTATCCATGCAAACAGTCAGATACTGTACACTTAGGCCCCATGCAAGTTAGCCCTTTTAAATGAGGTGCCATGCAAGTAATTAGAAGCATTTAGGGCTTATTTATCAGAATTGTTTAGATTTTTTCTGCCATTGGTCAATACTGCAATT